>BLKR01000068.1:600000-960472 GCA_011170035.1 Teleogryllus occipitalis
GAGCTCAAGAAAATATGCACAGATTGCACTCCTCCCTTAAAAGTCACATACGTTCCAGGATTTTACATAAAATAATGATTTGTATGCAATGCAGTAATGTATTTCTATTTAGGCAATTCGAACTAGTTAAGCAGATGGTTTACGATTATGGCAGCAAAACAAGGATTTGACGGGTTAGAGTTACACAAAGAGCATTTCATAAAACAAGAAATGGGACTCGCAGGTGATCTCACAGCTAACTGCTGTCCCACTCTCGGCTTGTAGCGCATAAAGGCAATTCAAGGCATTGAATAACCTACGTGTAGTGTGTGGACGCAGCCACGTCGGCCTTTCTCCACATTTCTGGCAACGCATCTCTCAGTGTAATCTGTTGCGGGCCTAAGGGACTTCCATTCAGAACGGCCACCTTTACACAAAGAACTCATCAAATGTACGTTTTGAAACAACAAACCTAATATAAAATGAAAAAATCCCTAAGTATCATAAACAATGCATTAAATATCGCCAATAATTGGCTGAACTTGTGTACTTTCAATAACAAGCGAAAATCCTAAAACTACGTTGCAGCGAGTTAGACGAAGACAGAATATGGGTAATCCCCTGAGATTCTCTCCGCCCCAGCTGTCTGGTTGCCCAACCAAAAGGCTGTATCTTCCCCGTGTTAAATCGAAGGACCAAGGAGTAAAACAGTAAAATTCATTCGTGTAGCCAAGAGCGTGGTGCAATTCATGCAAGGCACCAGACACCGGAGACAGCGCCAGTTGGACGCTCTTTGGTTTCAAAATAATTTCATATACATCGATATTGCTGCAATATCTTGAACAATGAATGTTTTAAAAGGAAAATGTACGTTCCTAAGATATGAGATTCTTTTTCATTTTCTAGGGGTTGTGCAACCTAAGCACGAGCCGCCACTGCCGTATGTACTAATCGCGCACTTTTTCTTGATACTCCACAGCGAGGGGTGCGGGGAGAGGCGGATTGTCTACGTCTGTCAACTGTATTGACAGAAAACTCGGCGTAATAACTCGCCTTGAACTAGATAGCTATGAGAAACAACGGAAGATTTTTTTAATTCTGAAGAAATAATTAAGTTATAGAGATAACTGAGTAACAAGAAGGAATATGGTATGCATAGGTCGATAGAAAGAGAGACCGAAAACTAGGAAGTCCGCATTGGATAGAAAGGTGGGCAGCACTGCAAACTGAGCCGTGACGTTCCGAGTGGAGCTCATATTTTCTACCGGGCCGTGCTCTGCCGGGCTGAGCAAGGACTAGGGAGCTCGAGGATCAAGAAAAAGTGCGAGCATAGTATGTACTCGTACAGGAAGAGGGACAAGAATGATGTAAGAAAGATAGCGCGCGGTTCGTGGATACTCTGGTATTGATCGCACCATGAATAACTATCAAAGAGCCGGTCGCTAGTAACCTCTTACAGAGAGTGGTTGAATTAAATCTATATAGCTAGAGTCGAAAATTCGCCATTGACGGGACTCGAAGCCTACGACTATCCGGTGCAAGATGCTGAGGCAATGGAATTGTTGCTGAACTGACGCAGACGGTGTACAGCGAATCCGACTAAATAAGTACTGGAGGGCTTATAGCAGTGGTGGAAGCAGGGGAGGGGGGCATTATTTAACAAAAACCTGATCCCCCCTCCCCAAAATGATCGGCAGGATCTGCCTCTGGCTTATGACAGATGGAGTGGTAAGAGTGCCATCAGGGGCATCTAGTTATCAGATCAAGTAAGGGCAGCTGACAGTGCTGTGGATTTTTTTTAATGAGTCATGCTCCTCAACGCTACATTAGATATATTGAAAGATGTCAAGCACGACAATAAACATTAACCATTGGCATAAATTTACACCATTATGATTTTCCAATGGGCAAGTTTCACCCATAAACTTCATATTTTACTATTTCCTACAATACACAATAAAATAATTGGACAAAATTCAAAATTTTATCTAATGAAAGTTTATTAGAGAAATTTCAAAATGTATAAAAAAGTATATTATAAGAAAAGTTCAACCTAGACAGATTGGCAAACTAACCATTCAAAGATTGCAATTTAAACATTTCTGAAATCCTAACAGAAATAGAAAAGTTAACAAATTTTTTGTTTGCATGCAAATACTCTCAGATTGTTTAAATTCTCTTACATGACAATATAATTATTTAGAAAATATACATTAATAATGGGTGTAGCTCTTTAGATTTAACAAATATAAATGTATCACAAATAAGGAATTCTCACAATTGAAATAGTATTGCCACAATTCAACACATCATTACAATGAGTAAGCAAAGTTTACAAAATTAAAATACATGAAGACCTAAGTATTATAGATGTCAAATTATAAAGGTGAGTACTAATGTACAACTGAATGAAAAACTAATTCTAATTTCACTTTTTAGTGAACCAGAAACATTTGAAATCAAGAATTTCACAATATTTTAAAATTTCAAAAATTACTTTTGAAACATAATAACTGATTCACAGGAAACTTCCTTAATGCAGAATCATCAATCATATGTTGAAGTAAAACTTTTGACTAGATAAAGTGAAATGTTTGGTACAAATTAAAAATAATAATTTTAATTATAACATTAAGTGTCTGTTGAAAATAATTACCTTTTGGTTTTCTACCATTACTACTTTGCTTGAAAGTGTTTTCCATATAAATAGTTCATAAATAATTGATACAATTGTCTCAGAAAAGAATATATATATTTCATTATAATGAAAAATCATTCTTATATTTTCTAATATTCTACTAATTAAAGTGTTCTAAAACCATCTAAGAGAGGTAAAGGAGGCAATTTTTTTTCTTAATGGAACTTCACAGTACATTAATTAAAATGAAAACAGTACATTGTGGTACATAAATTAATTCAATAATCTTGAAAATTGAACCGGCATCAGTCTGCATTCCGTTTAGTTTCAAGGAGTTAATCTGACTAGTATTCTAGCGACACTGTTAAGAAAAAAAATGCCATATTGTAAAATTCATAACCAATATTTTTTCATAAATAATGATTTTTAATTTCATTATGGAGTCTTCTCTTAATATTTAAACAAAGAATAGCAGAATTTTTTAGTGTCTTATAATGAGTTCTTTATTTCTTACCACAATTTTTAACCGGTTCTTTCACAGGCAGATTCGAAATGAATATTATTTTTTATTAACATTGCAGAAGTTAACATCTTTGTATTTCTTTTAAAATTATAATTACATTCTTGATTTTTCATGGTTTTTATATATTTAAATGAATTTCCATTTACAAGACATTTGAAATGTTATTACACTTTTCATGATTCATTCTGATCTGAAATATGTAGAATGGGGTGACTTCTAGGAAAAGAAACTCTCCATTTACAACACCTGCAACTATGCCAATAAGAGGTCAACTGATTGTGTGACGTTAAACCCAAATCAAAACCAGCAATATCTGGGCTCAGTAGATCCTGTAAGCACCTAGTGAACTTTTCCTTTTAAAAGTATAAATCAAAGAAACAAGTTTGAAGCGAAACCACATTTAGTCTCAATGAAATTTTGAATTTCAGAATTCAAGTCATCTAATAATTCTGATTTCTCTTATAATGAACACACAATGACTCGATACTCTGGAAGATAACATTCATTTAATGGAACAATGCCGTCTGAAGAAGGAAAAACGTTGCTCCATAATAGCACAGACTTAGAAAATTGAAAAGTTGGTCAACTACACAAAGATAAGACAAGACATAACAGGAAACAAAATAATTTGGCAGAAAGAAAATTTAAATTTACAGTCCTACAAATGAAATTAAATAATTTATGACATCACATTAAATTTAATATTTACAAATGCATATAAAGCATTATATTGTGGAATTATCCATTCTTGTAAGGTGATCTTGCTGATGCCTAATTGTCTCAATAACAATGCTTTTCCCACAACTAACACACCAGTATTAGTGTATTCAAATAATTGAATGACCAGGAACACCTTGGATGCAACTAAGGCAATACTGGGAAGAAAGAACAGGCCTAACCTTTAAATGTTCATGATGATGAAATTGTTTAAAAAATTAAGACAATTTGCAAAGAACAAACAACACCCAAACACGTGCCCATATGCAGACACACTCAAAGGGAACCAAAAACCAATCTCGTTAATATTTCCACAAAGATGAGTAAAGTAGGGAATAATAGTAGAAAAATATATCTATAAATACTAAAAATTATACCAATAAAATTTTTGTTCTAAGTTTCTTAATTTTTTTTTCTACACAGAAATTACTTTGAAGTGTTTCTGTTACCCTTTGTGACCAGTATTTTTAATGTTATAAACTGCCTACCTGTTAATAATAAATTTGTGGACAGTTTCCTTTAATTAGAAATTGCACTTTCCAATGATTGAATATTTTCCTTGGTCTCCAAGATTTGAACATTCCTTTCTAAACAGCATTGTGAAGACATCCATAGAGCTACATGTACGTACGTACACCAAAGTTTTTCATTATCCATTTTCAACTCTCACAATTACAACATGTGGCAATGCCAAGCACCTTATCAAATGAATAAGACTAAGAGCCAGATTGTGTTTAAAACCATTTTTATTTTTTTGTTGATATTTTGAACTGCAAGATTGTACAGTATTCATAGAGCTAACTCCTAAGAGCTTCATGTGGATAAAGATACTAGGGATGAAGAATCAGATATTGATTTAGTTCGTCGTCATGGCTTCCAGATCTGGGAGAAATTCATCTATCTCTGGAGAAAAAAAATAATTGGGAATTGTGGAGAACAATACATATAACACCCAATACGTTTGCCACTGAAACAGATCAGAAAAGCACCTTCAGAAATTCAAGGAGAGAGCAGAACACCAGACTAATTTGAGAACAAAACATCCTTTCCTGAAAGGTTTTTTTGGGAAAATACGATGATATTATAGGAAGAACTCTATTGTTGAGAACGAACAAGAAAGAATATTTGAACTTTTTGTTCATCTGGTATTATAGATTTTTTGTTGAACTAAATGAAATGTTGCTCTGCCTTTTGAAAGCCTTTATAATCTAAATATAACTGCCAGAAACTAAGAAAATCTCTTGCAATTTTATTTGTGAGCGATAATGACACACACTCCAAGAGGCATTACAGGGACTCTAAAGCTGACATGAAAAATGTAAGATGCAACAAGAAAGGATTCCTAATTCTTCAAATGTCAATTTACACTCTGTCAAGATAATTCTACGTTTAATCCCAATGTCAAAGCACAGTAATGAAGACCATAAATAGATGCAATGAAAGAAAAATCTATCATTTCATTCTGTAAATCAACTTCATTTTACCAAATCGCTGATAACCTATTTTGATTGTCATAGTTGCAAATAAATAATGTTTTTTTGTTAAATATTACAAGCCTGTGAAGAAAAAAATTTGAAGGAAATAATAGCTCAACTTCATGTATTTTTGGGGTCTGATTTTTTTTTTTAAATTATGAAAAATTTCCATGACATTTTATTGAATAATTTAATTTTACATGGATTTTTACGAACATTTATCATAATCATTTTCCAAGAGGCAGCTGAATTGTTGGGTCCTATATTGAAAGAAAAAAAAGTAATGGTCAAAGGAACCTCTTTTTATTGGTACAGGAAGCAAGGAATTGTTAAGAACTTTGAGGAAGGGGAGAACTTGGTCAATTGTTCTGATGATCCCAAATTGATTGATATCACCTACAATAAAGATGAATGCAAGATGTTGGTACTCATCAAAAATTAGCCTTAAGGCTCTTCTTCATCATGGAAGCCAGACTGCATCTGTACCAGTTGGATACTCTGTGCATTTAAAAGAACACTATGAAAACCTTACTCTTGTTCCAACAAAATAATATAAGCCGACCATTTGCCATGATTTGAAAGTTATCTCCAAGCCTCTCTGTCATCAATTCAAAGTTCCCATGTTTCATTTGTGGGTGGGGCAGCCATGATAAGATTCAACATTAGGTCACAAAAGAATGGCCTACTGAACCAAGGACCAGTGATTTAGAACAAGTTAGTTGACCTCCCCAAAGAGGATTGTTACTCAATCTGCATATAAAATTAGGTATAATGAAGTTTGTCAAGGCTATTCCAAAAATTCGTGATGGTTTCAAATATCTGTGCAAAAAGTTTCCAAGTTTTTCTGAAGCCAAGTTGAAAGAGGGAATCTTTGTTGGTCCAGATATCCGCAAACTTATGAAGGATAAAAATTTGATTCCAGCTTAGTAACAAAGAAAAAAAAAAAGCTTGGGTGGCCTTCAAAAATGTAGTCAGTAAATTTCTCTGTAATTATAAGGATTCTGACTATAACGCAGTTTTTATTAACATGCTGGACAAATTTCATCTGTTGGGTTATTCCACGAGAGCCATAATACATTTCCTTCACTCACACGTGGACTTTTTCCCTAAAAATTTGGGATCAATCCATGAAGAACAGGGTGAAAGGTTCTACCAAGACTTGAAATATGGAGCACAAATATCAAGGAAGATAGGACCAGAATTTGCTTGCTGACTGCTATTGGAAGTTAACATGAGGCAGGCCTGAGGCCTGAGATTGAACTTAAAAGAATGTCAAAAGGAAGTTTCAGAGGAAAAACAGTATGAACTTAGAGTAACTATTCTGTTTTTGTTTTGTTTTGATTTCTGCTGTTTAAAATTTGTTTCAATGTTTCATGTACACATACTCCTCTTGCTCATCTATTTTATGTAAATTACCTTATAAAAAACCTATTAAAATAGTATGTTGGTGATTTTCTTCTAGAAACTGCACCATAATTTGATGTAAAAGTTTAAACTCAAAGGAACTTTTTGTTTTTCTCATGACCAGATGCAGCTTGTGCGATCTCACAATAGTGGTTTTCATCCATTTAAATCTTAAAAGAATAAAATTGCTGAAAAATCAATTTGCTTCAACAAAAATCGATTAGATTTTACATTGATTTACATGGATACTACTGTTGGCAGATAGAACCTGTGAAATTGTTCAAAAGAATTTCTTCCCAAATAAGATTTTAGCAAAAATGTTAATATTGATTTTACAAAAAATCCTGACAAGATGGGAAAAAATGGAGGTCGTATTTGACATCACCACATCAAACTGAACATAAAAATCAGCAATAACTTCTCTTTGTATTTTTCAAAAATGTTAATTTTGCAGGCCTGTGCAATCGGAAAGCCTATCAATTTTTGGCTGCTTTGGAGCTAAAGCGATGCAAGTTACAAATAGCAGAAAAAGAAAAGAGCAGCAGAATCTGTTTGATTAACGTGAATGTTATTATTGTACATTTAGTGAAACTTTTACAAATTGAAAGTAGGTATTATTATAATTAACACTGCATATTCAAATATATATGTCTGCAAAGATATATATTTAAATCACTTACATATCAAAACATACAAAAATTCTAATTTTTTACTTCAGTCACTTGCAGACAGAATTTGCTTATAGACAATTAGCTGGTGTGCATTATTAATTATTGGGTTCAAAATTACTTTAATATGAATTTTGCAAAAATTGTTACATAGACAATTTTAGCTCCTTGTCACATATATAACATGTCACAATAAAGATGGCTATTTATTTAACTTCGATCTCTCTCAGGGCAAAAATTTACTGGACCAAATTTAATATCTGCAGGATTTGATATTTTCCCTCGATTGGCTCATGAAAAGTGAACAGAACTTGTGCAATAACTTTGGATTGATTGTGTGCATTACTCTAGACTAAAAGGGTATTAGGGAAGCATGAGAAGCAAAAGAAGGAAGGGAAAAAATGAAAAAACTTTATAGATTTTCAAGGAAGGAAAACGATATCTACAACTACACTTTCGATAGCAGGATAACAATATGGCTCACTTGGCATATCTTGTTGTCATAGGGCAGAAAATTATAAAACCAAAACTGTACATGAAATTCTATTGTTGAACGTTTTTCTTTATTCGTATTAAGTATAAATACGTGTGATTTCTAAAAACAAAATGGAAGAAACTAATTTTAGAGTTGACAGTATATTATAATTATTTCAGACTTACACATTCATACTATTTCTTTGAATTCACATTTTGTAGCATGTATGTAGAAAATGCATTTCATATGAAAGGTCTCCTCAACACGGTTGTTATACATGCAATTGAAGCCACGCTAATTGATTTAAATAGAAAATATTAATCTGTGTAAATTGCATGTTACCAGTACAGTCTTAGTTGCAGATTGATTAGTGAACAAACAAGAGTTGATTACAGTATCAATTAATTGTGTTTCAGCAAGCCCAATAAACATTTAATGAAGTTCTTTCATCAGATGTTTACACATGTTTAGCTACAAGCAAACATGTCTAAGTCACTAAACCATGCTGCATTTTAAAGTAACTGCAGGTCAATTAAATTTTTAAAAAATGAAGATTTCACAATTAACAATGTTCTTAGTCATTCACAAAGAATGAATAAACAAAATCAAGTTGTTTTGGAATATGTTAAAATGTTTTTCAAAAAAATTTAAACACTCAAACTCAACAGGATAAAATGCATTCATAAACCCTTTTCCCTAGTATATTTTCTCAGCAACTTCATCAATAATTCATATGCGGGATACAATAATAATCATTTAAAATCAATTTATAAAATTAAAGAAAAATCCTTGAAAAAAGTGCTTGAATTTTGCAGATCAATGTAATCAATTGTTCATTAATGATGCTAAAAAGAGTGTTGAAATACCTGCAAGTTTATTTGATCAGTTTCTTGGGATCTAAGTAAGAAAAGATACATTTTACTTGGGCAGTTTATGAGTAGACTATTCACATCTATCCATCAATTTAAACCTAATGGACCTACTACACACATTTATATTCAAAAAATATTCTTTAAGGCATTTTATTTTTGTGTCAAATCAAAACTGCCAGGAAAAAAGTCCATAATTCTTGGGGGCTAATATTTACAAGTAGATCTGGGCTATTGATCTTGCCACACTTCAAAAATTGCATTTTTCATCAATAATTAATGTATTTTTTTTTTTTATAATGGCTTCATGAACACATATCAAGACAATCATAAGGAAAAGATGAAGCTATCAAAACTTTCTAGGAATTCAAGATTTCTTAAATAAAAATCAATACTATTAAGAAGTGGAAATTACATTAGCAAGTTGATTCAAAACAGCATAAAGATACTGACAATTAAGAAAATTACTTATTTCAACAAAGTTAATTTTAATATCACCGTAATTAACACTTCTCTCCAGGCAGGCAAGCTATTGATGTAACACATCTGTGAAGCCATCGTTGCCAAACTCTGCCTTATCATATCCGTTACTCAAATCTCTCTTCTAAAAGCAGCAATATTTGATGATTAAGAACTTTTCTCTGTGAGATTTTTCTTTATACAGCTAAAATTTTGCAGTTCAAATAAATCTTTGTAACAATGTAGTCCCTCATCAATGCAATGACAAAATCTTTGCGATGATAAAATCTTTGAGCCTTTGAAAAAATAAATTAATATAATTGCATTGATGTGCAGAATTCAAGAACATCAACCGTTGTTTTTTACCAAAAAGAACACAAAATGTTTTCTAAAAATAGTTAGAGCAAGAAAACCAAAATCCTACAATTATTTCAAACACAAATAAATACTTTCATTGTTGCTTATTGACCAAAAATGGGGAAAAATTGCATGCAGCCACTTTGAAAGAAGAGAAACAGTCGCAAAAAAGCAGAAGTTTTAGTTTGTCATAAACAACCATAAGAAAGAGCCCACAGTGTCCAAGACTGGTTCCACAGATAAGGGTTGAAAACTTTCCAACAAACATTTTCACAAAATTCCACAAAAGGTTTGGAACTTGAAATGAATAAAATTTGACCAACTTTCTCAAATGTCTAGGTACTGTTAATAAATAAAAACAGCAGTCAACTACTGAACATCCTTAAAGTATATTATAATTATACACTTGTTATACTGTTTCTATCAGTATCTTCATTTACAATTTGAATGGCATTATTCTAGAAGCATTTTGCCTGAAATTTTTGAATGAAAATTTTCCATTTGTATATTTGTATCATGAAATTGTGGTAAAATATATATTTTTTTTACATTTCTTACTTTATATTGTTAATTATTTTCCTACTTACATTATGTACAATTCATGGATAACCAGCAATTCTGATTTGTTTCCATGACAATTCTTTGAAGAAACTATACATATACATTTTAAAATATACAAATGTCTTATCTGATACAAGTAATTGTAATTACTTGAACCTTGCCAGGCCAATAGCACTATTTAGTAGAGTCAACATTAAATTGCGTTTATCTTTTGCGATACCATTTACATTAATCAACTCAAACACAGTGTCCATCCAATTTTTTTCATCCACATCTTCAGATGACAAATATTTTTTAAAACTTTCTAAGGCTTTCTCTCTAGTCATTGTAGAACCAGTTAAAACAGTGTCTAAAACTGTTAAATCTCCACATTTATTTATTACATGAGGAACAAGCTCCTTGGCAGTGCAATGCTGGATTGCAAGGGGGATGGTATTGTCAGTGACCAAACATTGAAAGATCTCAGCAGCACTTTCCTCATTTGCACACAGCTTTTCTTTTATACAGTTCATTACATCCTTCACAAAAACTGTGGATTTGTGTTCAGATTCACCACACTTCAATATTTCTGATAGTACTGACTGTACACCAAACTGTCTAATAGTATCTTGGTAGAACTCACAGGCTCTTTCAAGGGGTAAGGCACTTCCAGTACACAAATATTGCAGAAACTTAAAGCACTGATTCACTGCATGAACATTTCCTTTAGGAGATTCAAAATCAGAAGCGCTGACTACTTCGCAAATTTCTTCTAAAGTATGCGGAACCCCACAGTGATGAAAAAGCATTTGCAACACTTGGTGAAGTATTTTCTTCTGCCCATTTTGTTCACCTTGCTTTTTTAATGCTTCTGGTAAAAAGTAACCTAACTGTTCTAAAATACTGTCATCTGTTGATGAAGCTTTGTCTTCAGTTTCCAACTCTGTGGCAACGCCAACAGATGTTGATGAACTTGCTAACACGGTATTATTAAAATTAGTTGCAACTTCTTTTAAATCAGTCTCTGACAAGCTTTCTTTCAGTAAATCAACAATAGCATCCCGACTCATTGAAGACAAATGAGTTTTCAAATCTGTTGATGAAATATTACCTATGACATAAAACATACATTAATTAGTAATAAATCAATGTGTAGAAAGTAATCAATGAACAGAATATCCCAAAATGGTTGACCTTGTATGCAGTCGCGATACAAGTGAAAATTAAATTACCAAGCGTCAATGCCATTTTTTCCAAACAAGTGTGGCAAAAAGCCCTTTTATTATTATTATTGTTACAATTTTAAGACTTTTTAACAATTGGAATCACTTTACTGTATTTCTGGGGTAGTTATAGAAGATTTTCATTTTGCCCGTTAGCATCTGATTCCCATTTTTGGTATTTTACCTTCTTTTGGCCTTTTTCCTCTATATTTCCCTCCCTTTTTTCTCTCCTAACACTGATCTCAATCAAGTTGAAAACATAAAAGCACTGTCACGTTTTGTCTCTCTAAGCAGAGGCACAAGGCAAGAAGTATTGTACTTAGGCTCCAGTGCCAGCAGTAAGTGTTAATAATCGTTACAAGAAAGCAAGATGATAAAGTTAAGATTCTTAGATTTCTTTCATTGACATGACAGACTTTATTCAGTCATGAGGAATTTCATTCCTCCCAAGTATGGCCTCCAATCCCTTTCAAGGATCTGTAAATAACAGACCATCTCAGTGATAGCGATAACCCAAATTTGAAGAACACACACAATAATAGCATTTTCACTGATGATATTCTATTATTCAGAACTGAATAGTTCAGTCCACAATATCATTTCATGGCGATAATACCATGAGCGAAACATTCATAGCCATTGTACTGAAATTTAGTGTGTTTCAGTAGTAAAACTGAAAAGTAATATTTCCGATACAGAAAAGAAATCAGTTGATCATGTGTGATTAAGATTACAAGTTTTAGATAATTTCTGTCCATGTACATGAAATTAATGATAATTTTTTATTGTTCAAAAGTCTTTTGGCACTCCCCATTAAAGCCAGAATAAATGCCTTTTTGTCTGCCTGTTTTAGGTAAAATAAATGCCTGAATATTCAGTCTCTGGTCAAGATAGTTGAAAACTACCATTTTGGGATACACTGTACTAAAAGCAAATATTTTATTTCATAAAAGTATAATATTTCTATCAAAAAGCTTCTTTACCAGAACAGTTTTCCTGCTGCAACCGCTGTTGTCTAATAGCTTTATAGCTCTGTAAATTTTTCATCCTATCTTCATACGCCTGAAATCATTAAAGTAAATAATGAGAATTCAAAATAAATTTGAGGAGCACAATTAAAATAATCACAAGCTATGCTCTCGAAAATTAAGAAATCTAGATGAAAATTTTAGCCTTTGAAAATGTTGCACTTCCCATAGTTTTAGAATACTTTTCCAAAATTCAACTTCTCAATTTACTTATTAACTCACTAATGCACCAAGTGGCAGTAAAACAAGTTCACACACATGGGGTCTCTGAGGTCTGGCACCCAGTATAGGAAATAGAGGTAAAAGATTGTGTAAGACAATGAATTATTAGTAATGAATTGAAAAACTTGAAATCCAACTGATGCAATTTATACAAAACTAATATTAATTTTAGTAAAATAACAAGATTTAGTTCTTTCGAGAATGCTTATCATCTAACCCCCACTCAAAAAATGAGTATCTTCAAATCACAATATTCAAATTACCTTAAGATGACCTTAGAAAAGCACAAAGGAATGAATAATAGGATAAATAATGGAAAACAAACTTTTGGAAGGCCAACATGGATTTAGGAAAAGTAGATCATGTAGAAAAGTATATTTACAATTATCCAATTAACAGAGAAGCAAAGACAACAAAATCTACCAACTAATTATTTGCTTGTTGATTATTAGAAGGTATTTGATAAAAACACTTTACTATGGGAAACACGAAATAAAAAAGGATTACCAAGACATTTAATAAGAGCTATTCAGAGCCTGCCAGACAAAATGAAATAAAAATAAGAATTACAGTACATGGAAAAGAAGCAGCAACTATCAAAGTGCACAACAGGGGTGGCCATTGTCACTAATTTTGTGTGTGTGTGTGTGTGTGTGCGCGCGCGCGAGTGTATTCATGACACACACACACATTGATGATGATGATGATGATGATAATAATAATAATAATAATAATAATAATAATAATAATAATAATATTTTATTGCTTATAGACTTACACGAAGTATCAAGCAATGTCAGACTAGAAATTAATTACTGTTCTTTTGAAAATTCAAAATTTTTTCAGCATCTTCCTACAACTATAATATTGAAGTTAGAGATTATTTCTCTTAATAAAATCTGTTCCTTTGAAATAAGGTCATGTACAATTTTTCGAAAAATTGAGTATTTTTCACCTAATTTTGTGTGAAATATAGACAATTTAAAATTTTGTTTAAACAATTTTTTTCTAAAAAACATCCATTGTTTTTGATGAAATTTTGTTGTTGGATAGTGTGAAGAATGTTTAAGAAAATGGATTTTTCGAAAATTGAAAAAATTCGAAATTTGTTGGGTACCTTCCTACTACTACAATTATGGAGATATCTTTTTTCTTAATGAAACGTGACCATAAAAAACAGATCTTCAAATAAGGTTGTGTTCAATTTTTTGAGTAATTTGGCAAAAAACATCGCTGCCTGCTCCATGTTAGAATTTGTATATTATTTAATATTTCATTTATTATTATATTATTATCATTATTATCATTATTATTATTATTATTATTACTTATTATATTTATGTTAATGTTAATGTAATGTGTACAAAAGCTAAATAATTTTGTTGAATATAAAAATATATTTAATTATTACATTTTTCTATCAATTTTCATTGTTTTGCTAGCAGTATCAACCATGTTTTTTGTTAAAATGTGTATCCCATACAAATTAGTGGTCATTGTTGAGTGTTGTAATCCATTATTGTAAAGCCGCTCTGATAACAGAAGGCAATAATCACGGCTGTCTTTCTTTCGCGTTAATATAATCTAATAATTTAATATATTTTGAGAATATAACAATACTATAGTGTTTAATAATTACTATTATATATTTTTTATCTATTTACTTTCGTTTGCCAACTCTATGAGTATCATATTATTTATTTACTTTTAATTAATTAATTTATTTTACGTCAAAAACAGTTAAAAACTTTGTGTGACATGCTATGGGGAGAAGTGAAGTCGGTGCACGTTTTCAAAATTCTGTGATCCCTACCCTAAGTCATATACTACTTGAATTTTGAATACAGAAAGAAAAGGAGTGTTTTTTGCAAGGATTGTTAACCCTTCGCTGGTTGCGCGGATTACAATTATAATCTGTTTTTTTTATCATCTTTATTAATAATATTTTACAAAAAAAATCACCTCTTATTTCAAATATACATGAATAATATTGGTATCTGAAACACAGACTAGTTACAAAATACTTTTAAATTTATTAGAACGTTGACATATTGCAAATTCTATGAAATGCTAAAAAAAGTACACGTACTATGCCTTTAAATAAATATACTCAAATATATGCGAGTAGATTTTTGTTTTTGAAAAGTCTTGTGCTCTATATGTTTGGTGCACTTGGTATACTTTGCATTATGATTATTAAAAAAAAGCAATTTGACAGAATTATTTAAACATTTGGAGCCTGTTTTCTGAATGTGATTGTACAAAAAACAGTTTATCATCTTACACATATTTTCTTTAAGCACACACCCACTGAACACAATCTACATAATACTGTTGAGTGCTCTTGTTTTGTTGAAGTCCGTGGAGGAAAAAACAACCCACTTTGCCCTTTGGTGACTTCATGGACCCCTCTGTCCCTTTTCGGATTCCCAGCAGAAGTCTCGCGCATGTTCTTATTCCTGTCAGCACGGTTTTTCTCTCAATTGTCCTTTTCATTCATTGTTTCATACAGGACAAAGCAAAATCCTTTAGAAATCTCCTCCTAGTCAACTTTTCGTCACTGTTGTTCTTTGCATAAACATTCAGAGAATTGACTGCTACGATATTCAATATGTCCATGTAGGTCAGAAACTGAACCGCAAGTGGTGACATGGATTACTATTGTAATCCAAGCCGATTCCAGCGCTTAGCAGTTATCACTTGAGGCATATTTCGCAATAATTCAATAGCTGGAGCCTTCTATGAACTGTACTGAAAAGTCCATGCCAAAAGTTTTTCAACTCTCTCTGTAAACAGCGAATAAATAAGACTGGATTAAAATAGTAATCCACGTGACCACTGAAGGGTTGACAAAATACTTGCTCCGATGTAATAAAATATATTTTCAAGGATAAATCAGCAATAAATTTGGGCTCCTATCCTCATCATGTTCTTTATGAAGGAATAATACTTCCTGCCGCAACAACATGGAGAATGATAATTTGAATAACTTATATTTCCCACTGAATTCTAGAAGACGTACACAGATAATGAAGTTACATATATGTCCAGTAGCAAAACAAGGGGCCGACTCAGCATTTACTCAAAGGATCGGAGAAACTGGACAAAAAACCTGATGGAGATGGGGGTCATTGATGCAGAAGCTGCGGTACAATACTTGTTACAGGCTGTTTAGAATTATACAATC
This sequence comes from Teleogryllus occipitalis, assembly GCA_011170035.1. Classification (NCBI taxonomy): domain Eukaryota; kingdom Metazoa; phylum Arthropoda; class Insecta; order Orthoptera; family Gryllidae; genus Teleogryllus; species Teleogryllus occipitalis. Next base: position 615,765 of record BLKR01000068.1, read on the forward strand.
CAAATGGTAAATAATACATTAAATGTCAGTGACTTGGACAATACCATCAGGACAATGCGACAGCCCACATGTTCAGAATTGCTAGAGTGGCTAGAGGAACACTCCATTGAATTTATACACTTCCACTGGCTACCAAAATCCCCAGACATGAACATTATTGAGTATATCTGGGATACCTTTCAATGTGCTGCACAGAAGAGATCTCCACTCCCCCATATTCTTACGAGTTTACGGACAGCCCTGCAGGATTCTTGGTATCAATTACCTCCAGCACTACTTTAGACATTAGTCTGAGTCCATGCCATGTCATGTTGCGGCACTTCTGCATACTCGTGGGGACCCTACATGATATTAGGCAGGTGTACCAGTTTTTTTTTGCTCTTCTGTGTATTAAGAATATCTGAAGAATAACTGGAATGACTCAGAATTGACTTATGAGAAGAGGGACAAGAAATGTGGGAAGATCACCAAGAAGATACAGTAAACAATTCTACGAGCAGGAACAGAGTGAAAAAGTCTCATCCCTGCAGAATATGGTAATGATGATAACATTAACTATGAACACAATACAGAAAGAGCATTTCACTGACTAATAATACAACTCTTTAGGAGCATTCAATGTCCAACAGACAGAAGACTTCCATGCGCCGAGGAGATAAACACTGGAAGGGTATCAATGCCTTACAGCTAACTAGACGCAATTGCTTTCTGGAACAATCTATTACAAGTCAATAAATGGGTAGTCGAAAAGAATTCTTGAAACCTACTTATGCTCCTTCCTACCTTCCTTCCCTAAAACCTACTTGTAGCTCAAGAAAGCTAGTATGTGGGAAGAATGTATTTTCAGTACAATTTCAAAATATCCTAATATACTGCTTCCTTGCTCATTCCTAACCTTCAATTGGTAAAAGATATTCCAGTTTAGCAATGTAAATAACAATAGCAAAACATGAAGAATGGGAACAGTCATTATAATGCAAGCTTCACCACCAATCAAGGCATTCACAGAATATACGTAATATTCCAAAGAATATCAAGTCGGCACGGCCTGGTAGGCATGGTTAGAGCAAAGATGGGTGAACAAGAAGGAAAATCATGGCTATTACACTCTTAATTGCCCAATTCATCTGTAGTTTCAAGTATGTATAATTGAAGCAATACAAGTAGACGCCCACCCTAAAAACATTCACCAGGACCTGTAAACAGAATAATGAATAACACTCCAGGCTCATGAGGTCCCATTTGTGCATCGAAAGCTTATTAGTCAAATTAAGCTTTTAAATCGCAAATCTTCTCATACAATTAGAATGAGAAAGAAAATGTGCACACACACCCAGAATAATTTCATAAAAACAATTATAATCCAAACTTTAAAATGAATTAAAATTATAAGAAAAAGAAAGAAAAGGAATTAAAAAGTAGAACTAATGCTAACACTAGCAGCCACCTCTAACTATAGAACTACATTAAATTTATAAATAATATTAAAAAATTATTTTACCTGCATGACAAGTTTGAACACTATAATTTTAGGAGCCTTAATTGGCAGTTCATCAATATCACTTTCTGTGAGTGAGCACAATTCACCAATTGTACATATATTCCTTGAATCTAGTGATGATATTAGCATCTCCTTACTAGAAAACAAACAAATAAATATACATTAATAGGTTCATATAACTGACTACAATACAAACACTTCATTTAAATGAATTAAGACTTACCAATCACCAGAAACAGCAAGTTGTTCTGTGACATCCGTAACTGGAGATGTGCAATCTTTAAGATTAGGCCAAACAGGTTTCAGTTCTGTAGATCGATCCACACGACGCACACGATCTTCTAAAAAGCAAGAAAATACACTTCATTAATTTTGCTTGCTACCGTATTTATCCAAATATAAGACATGTTTTTTTTCTGAAATATCTCGGTCAAAAAATGTGGGGTCGTCTTACATTTGCAGATTAAGCTTAGTTGGTTAGGGTTTAAGTTTTAACATTGCCATTCCATGTGACGAAACTCGTAAATGTTGACGTAACACACTGCGAAGACTGTAAAAATATCGTGTGTATACACGCTGTGTGTCTGTATGTAATTCGCGTTCGTATTCTCGGCATCCACTGCGAATTTGAGGGCAATTCAGCCTGATAGTTTTGAATGGGTTTGTAAAAAGAGAATTTAAAACGAATGGCATTGTATCAAATCAAACATAACGTGAAAATGAATGCAGAGATTTTATTACACAATGCGAGTTTGACGAGGAATCAGTTCGATGCCCGGCGAATCTGAATCTGCATTTTGAAGTTAAAGAAACAAAGGCCATCAACAAGTGCAAAATAGATATTTAGTGACACACAAGGGAATGTTCTTAGGCAGTGTCTGATGATGGATGATGATGATGATGATGATTGAGGGTAGTGATGAAAACAGTGATTGATGATTTTGAAGAACCAAAAAATGATAGTTCAGCAATAAGGCTTAACATTCTCATCAAGGCAATTTTCTAGTCAATATGACAATTTGTGATTTGATTTTGACAAAATGATAAGAATTAGTTAAAAATTTAAAACTAGTGGTGCTAAAACAGTATGTACTTTCTCACCATTAGTAATGGAAATTAAGTAGTTTCAAGCGAAAATGGGTTGAGTTTTTTAGCCTTACAATATTCTTCGTAAGCAGTATGCAAGAAAGTAAAATAATTAAAAGTTAGTAAATAATACGATACTAACAGTGTTGGCAAACAAATGCAAATAGATCGAAAAATATATAATAGTAATTATTAAACATTACGGTATTGTTATATTCTATAAATATATAAAAGTATTAGTGTATATTACCACGAACATTCAGCGGCGGCAGCGGTCGTTATCGCCTACTGTTATCAGTGCGGCTTTACAAGAACGGGTTACACCAACAACCAACAATACACAACAACCTATTCATTTTCACGTACAACACTATTAAAGGTCGCAATTTAAAATGAAATAATATAAATATAATAAATATTAATAATAAAATACAAATATGAAATAATAGTATACAAATACTAACTTATGTGACATCCAACTGCGTAAATTAAGAGGGGACAACTGAAGGCTAGCAATCTTTATTTCATATTTATTTCAAATAGGTTTTTAATAATTTCTAAAAGATTAATTTGTAAACATATAAACAAAGCTCCAATATAAGAAACGAACAAAGAAATATGAAATACTACACACATTCTAAGTTATGTAGCATCCAACTGCCTGAAAACATTTCTAAAATTACGATCACGAAGCACGCAGGATTTTCGGAGCGGGTGACTAAGTTTGAAGATACTAAAAAATTCTAATATTTTCGATATATTCAACATGACCTTATTTCATAAGGTTTTTGAAGAACACATTTCATTAAGAAAAAATATCATAATTGTAGGTGTGGAAAGACGCCTAACAAATTTTTGAACATTTTTCAATTTTGAAAAAATTACGGTTTTCAACCAACATCAGATCTGCCCTATTCTCTTAAACGTCCTTTAGACTATTCGACAACAAAGTTTAATCAAAATCGATGGCGCCATTTTTTTGAAAATGTCCAAGGAGATTCATGTAAAATACTCTCCAAACTTAAAATTTTGGTTTCAAATTCAAGGGGGCCGCGACATCAATCACAAAAAAGTACGTAAATGAGCCGAAAAAGGTATGTATACTACTGAAATAATATAGGAGACAAAGTAATGCTTGCATATTTTAAGAACTTGGTAAGCTAATTTACACTTATTCCTTTTATAAAGACAAACCTTTGTTTTGTGTTACAAGGTCACAGGAAACCTCATTACGGCTTTATTATTCAATGTACATTAGGTATAAATGAAATGTGAACTTCAAAACATTCCACAAGATTTATGCATTCTTAAAGAGATTGAACATTGGTGTGTAAAGAAAAACAGAAGATTTGGAAAATGTTGATCTATAGAAGTTTTTGATAGAGACTAGGGATGATTTGTTTTACAAGGTATGATTGTTACATTAGTATTCTGGAATGAAACAATTTACAGATTTGGTATAAAAGCAATTTATGTTTTTGTACGTTATTCTAATATTTGGCTTCTTCAGTGCTTGTTACTGTAACAAAATATACCAGCTTCGTGTTAGAATGGTACCTTCTCTCTTTATATTCCTAATTGAGCAAATTAATGATTCCAAAAATCATCATCAATGATTTTTTACCATAATTCCCCAGGGCCCATAAACAATGTGGAAACAGTCATGAACTATAAGGATATGTGTCCAAAGCACATAGAACACGACAAATTGTTTTAACTGTGAAAAATATAGCAGACAGAAAGTTGGCATTCACAAGATTGCAGGAGTGCCAAAAATTATAGCCATCTATCTTGGTCTCCCACAACCCAAAAAATACACCAGTCATGCTTTAAGAACAACATTTCAACAGTTTTCAACATTTTGAATGTTGCCAAACCACATTTTTTTCCCTAGTTTGAAACAAAATTAGATCATGACACTTTGCTCCATCGCGCAAATTGTGACTCAGTAACAAAAACACATTCACTTGAAATAAATACAGTCTGCTACTAAATCCATTTACAGGGCTAAAATCTCCCTCATAAGGGGATACTACATACTTTAGCCGTTTGATAGTGTAAGGCGCTCATTGTGGGTTTTACACAAAATTATTCCCAGAGCGTTTTGAATGGACCTTTAATTCACTAACTTTTATTTTACACATTCTTACTTGTGTTCGATGTATTCTTCTGAACATAAAGTTTTCCTTTCTTAGTTCGTACAATTCTAAATGTTGTTTTTTCTGGACTTTCAGTCTTCTGAAAATGAAGTTTCCTGGTAACTTCAGGATCCGAAAATCTTACACTTTTTCTCTAAAACAAAAAAGAAATAAAGACAAGCTGTAATACTGAAATACTTTCACAATTATACAAATTAAATGCATTGCATGTCCACTTACGCCCTCTAGGGAACAAACTAAGTCATTTTTGGTAAATGTGCATTCAAAACACCCCACTTTCAGTTTTGAACAACTTTTTCACTAACAAACATTTTTTATTATAAAAGCTTCAAAAAAAGATGATATTGGTGTTTTTATCTGCATTTGCTTTCATCAAATTCTTTTGAAGCATCGTTACATACATACCGATGGAGTTGTTTCACCAACATCATCAACAGAATGTTTTCTTTTTAGATTTGTTTTACCAGGTGATGCTTCTGCTTGAGGGGTACTTCTCACCCAGGGTGATTTCTCTTCCTCACCTTCCGCATTGAAAGAGAATATACTGAAAAGGATTGAAAATAAGTTCAAATGCTACATCACTTTTTCACAACGCATCTCTCACCCCTAATACAATCAAAATGGTGCCTTGCAAAGTCAAAGGAGCAAAGTGTCAAATATGGTTCTTTTGAGTGGGGGGTGGGATCAATGAAAACTATGAATTTGTATTCTTGACATACAATCAGAGCTATCTCTAGACAGATGTTACAAGTACTTTGATGATGTTTGGAACACTGCTCTTAACTGTGTTTTGGTACCACTTCATACAATATTCATATGTCAAAACCTTTGTTTCAACAAATTTTTGTACTTAGCTCCTATGATTTTGCAAGACCACAAATATTTCACTAGTTTACATGAAGTGAACTCAGTTTCAACACCCAGTTATCATAGATACCTTTTCCTAGAATAGGGAAGACGAACAAAAATCTTTCTGGGCACTATATACTAGACTTTTCTTCAAATTGGATTTTCCAATGATCAAAAGGTATCTGATTAGAGAGGAGATTTAGTCTGTAACTTTTATTTTTTATTGCCTGCAACATTTAAGAACTTCAAGACATCCTTCCCTTTAATTAAAGGACTATACTAAAATTTTGACCTCAACAAAATATGTAAATAAATTTCAATTAAACTACTATTATCATCAGCGAAAATTGTTGCAATGGCTAGTTGATAATTTGGGTATTCAAACGGAGACTGGGTTATGTGCTGGCGTTGTTTGTTTGTCCGTCACCGCAGTGACGTAATGCAGGGTAGTGAACTTAACCATTAAGTGCTTCATTGTTGCATTATTTTCAAATTGGTAATAATATTATGTTTTCTGTACAGTATTAATACAAAATTTTATTAGGTAACCCATACTATGCCAACCTTTCTTACATAGCTTGTGCTGTATTATGAGGAAAATAAAATCATTATTACTACTATTATTATTACTATTATTATTATTATTATATCTACTTAAGAAATTAGTTGACTTTTTTTTTTGTCCTTTTAAGAGCTTATTTTAGAAACCCAATCATAAGTATATATTATGTACTGCAATAAAAGCGAAACAGTGTATGATCATCATTAAACCCAATAGGTGAAGCCACCATCAAACAATAAGAAACTTAGTCAACAATCTTGCCCAATTTCTCAAAGAAGTAAAAAATTCCTCAGGTGTTTGAAAAAAATTACAATATTGAATAATAGTGATACGCTCCTGAAATTACAAGAATTCTGAAGTAATGTTTTTTCTGATGAAACACGTTGCAACTTGCAATGATTCTTGACAACTGACTTCAAAACTAACAATTTACAGTATTGCATTTAGTGTATTAAAATTCTTGAGCATTGCATCTAAAAAGTTCCAACTAAAATCATGCAAGCACAATCACACAAGTACAATTAAATGTCGGTAACATCAAGGTGAAGATAAAGTCAGTGGTAGAAACGAACTTCATAATTAAAAGAATTTCTATGTTAATAATAAGAAAAAGAAGATGGGGAGACAATTACAATAAAAGTCAAAAGAAGCTATGTTTAACTAAGATTACAATGAAGACTAAATTTGAAGCTAAATAGGTCAGACAAAAACTCCAATAATTAGGATTAGCAAAAGTTCAATTTTTTCTCCGACTTTAACCCTCACTTTATCTTTCCTTTCATGCTATAAGATTGTGTTGGTTTCAATCATAGGTTAATTACAAAAATCAGCACTTACACATCGTGATTTGATTCTTCAGTCTGTCTGTCAAGTCCCACTTCAGTTGATGTACTGGGAGTAGGGAGATCATTGTTTAAGTGTATTGACTTCTTTGTTAAAGCAAGATCAACAAGCTGGGCAGCTCTTCCAGACATATGTTTACGAGAAGGAGAAGAATCTTCTGATCTCATCAAATGTTTAGATCTTTTAATTTTTATGGGAGAGCCATTTAACAAATTAGCACCAACTGAGAACTTGGGTGGAGATGATTTCTCAGTTTCTTCATTATTAAGTGAAATTGGTTCGCATTCAGTTACATCAGTAGATATTCCATCCAAATTTTCATTCTCTGATATTAATGGAGATTCTTTAATTTCTTCATTAGATTCATTGTTGCTATACAGTTGCATAATTCGTCTCTTTTTTGCATGTATTTTGTAGATATCATCATTTCTTTTTCGCTTTCTTTTCTCCTCTTTATCAAGTTCCTCTGAAACAGATAGAGGATTTTCTGTTTCTCTTAAATCATTCTGTAGCTCATTTGATTTGATATCTGTGTTTTCCCTTATATTACCCTCATCAAATGTGATATCAATTACTTCCTTATCTATTGGTTTCTCATCACAGGTCTCAGAACATTTTGTAATGTCTTTTTCTTTATCTTCAAACACTTGGGTGCTGTCAGGGGATTTGCAAGACTCATCAACTCCTCCATCATTTCTTACAAACACATCACTTTGTTCAATTTCAACTGGCAAATTTTCAACAACAGACACTTGTTGCATTGCATCAGGATTCATTAGTGCCGTACTTTCAGGTATTTTATCACTGGTATCACAGATGGGAGTTGCTAGTTCTTCAATTTTATCTACATTGCCAGAGCTTTCAATTTGAGCATCATTTCCTTCTTCACAACTTTTATCAACCACTCTAAACAAACCAGAAGAAATTTCTTCTGACACCGTAAGATTACCTTCAACACCACTCAAGATGCAGCCTAGAGTAATAGATAATTTTGGCAACGAGATGCAACAATCCTTGAAAACCACCTTTTTTGGTTGAGAACTTTCCACAACATCTGCATAATCAAACCCATCTGCAGTGAGATTGTTAGAAAAGTTCATATTTTCATCACTATCTTTCTCAAAACAATCGTCATTGTTTTTGGGGATGTCTGTTTCTAATCTACAGCCAAATCTTCTTGCCCAATCACTTCTAGTAGAAATTTTATGAGCTTTGGGTTGAATGGCTGAATTTGCATTCTGAGGCATCAACGAAAGAGATCTCACATACTCTCCTTTATCACAGGATATCTGGGAACAGACTTCTCTACAAGAGAAGTCTGGAACAGTGCTGGATATTTTTTTACTAAAATCATGATCATCAGGGCTTTTTGGAGGCACTTCAGAAACAGATGTCTGCAACTGTTCTAGCATGATCTGGCCACCACCAACAGATTCTGAATTTACAGAATTGGAACTTTTACTAGCTAAAGATTCATCCTTAAGATTTTCATGTGACGGAGTTGACGATCCAGAGGCTGGAATAACTGGAAAATAACGTGTAATAGATTTTGAATTGTTGGACTTTGCATCTTGCATTTTTTCTCTTGATTCCTGATTTGAGCAATCACCAATAACTTGTTCTTTTTCCATTGGTTTATCTACTTCTGGCAAACATTCTATTTTTATTTCAGTACATGCTTGTTTCTTGACTTCTTTAGCACACACATCTTCAGCAAAAGATGCTGGTTCAATCTTATTTGGACTAGTTTTTGGAGAAGTAGTAAACAATACTCCTCCTTCAACACATTGTTGCTGCTGCCTCTCTAAATCACATACAGAAATCTCACCATCTTTCAGTTTATTCTGATTACTTTCATCACCTGCTCTTTCATCTGACAACTTAGTACAAGAATTTTGAATATGATTTACAAGCTGTGAATCTGTATGACCATTCTCTATTTCTGCTCGACGATTTATTATTTCATTGCAGTTCACTTCTGATTTGTCTTCTTTTGTTTTAGCTACAGCATTACGTTTTGAATTTTTTGCTGTGGATGTGGGACTCTCAAAATCCAACTTGTTTGAAGGCAGATATGGAGATGAGAAACTATTTTGATAATTCTGCACAATTTTAAGGGCTTTTACTTGCCTTTGGTTTACAATTTCTACAGCTTCAGGTTTCTTTTGTAAAGGGTCATTTTCAGCCATGACATTTTCCTTCGGAGAATTATTCTTTTGATTTTGTTCACTCTTGTTACTCAACTTCTTTTTATCATAACTGCGAGTAAAATTGTACAATTTTATTGCTTTTGCTCGAGTCTGATACGATGGTGTAGGTATCTTTGTTTTTGTTTGCTGTTCCAAATGTGATGTAGATTCACTATCTTGCGTTTGTGAGATATGAGATTTTGATTTGACTTCTTTTGGGAAAAATATTTCAAAAGATTGTTGCTCCCTGGATTCCTTTTCCAATCCTCCAACTTCTTCAGCATTAGCAGTTATCAAATTTTCTGAAAGCACATCTTTATCGGAACTCAACAAATTGGAACTAGGTTTAAGATCTAATTTTGATGCTTTGAGTTCACTATTACCAGATTCACTTGTAGGTTTTACCAGTGTCTCTTTATTTAATATTTCACCATTTGAATGTTCTTGATCTTTAAATAGCAAGGCTCTGCAAGTATAATTATTTACATCATTCATTTCTAATCTTTTTAAAATTACTTTAGCTGGGCTAACCACTTTGTTACTATTAGGTGAAGGTACCTTATTGTCATTTTCCTTTTGTTTCACAGGAGATTGCTCATTACATTGAGAAGTTCCTTTAGTTGTTTCATCTCTAGCCCTTTCCAAAGACTTAATATTAGGATCACTATGTTCTTTTGAAGTCACTGCTCTTTGACATGAAATTAAATTTAAAATTTCTTCCTTCACAGTAGGAGATTTCTGACAATTATCTGACGCACCTCCATTCTTTGTTGATGTCAAAGTATCTGCAGCATTCTCTCTGATGATAGATGTAATGCCATTGTCTAATTTATCCTGTTCAATATGAGAAGATGCACATAAATTTTCATCACAGGTGGAAGTCTTGGGAGAGCTGAAATTTTGCATGTTTAATATTAGATCATTGATTTTTTTAGCATTTGTTTGTTTAGTTTCTTTGACACTATTTATATGCGATCCTATAGGAAGCTTTAGTACAATCCTTTTCACTTCAGGAGTGTCAGTTTGTAACTTCGATATACATACTTTAATTGGATGATGGGTAGTTGCAGAACTTTGTCTGCGAAACTTTGTTTTAAAAATATGTGGTATTGAACGAAATGCTTCACTATTTACTTTCTTTGCTTCAGAAACAAGATTTTCTTTTACATTTGTTACTATTGGAGCATTAGTAGGTCTTCCTTTATCAGTTTTAAAATGAATTTTTTTCACTGGACTAGTTTTCTGAGAATTTGGAGATGTATCAATAATTTCCACATCATTTTGGCTTTGCTGTGCTGCAACAGAACAAAAAAAAAAAAAAAAAGTTGAAAATCTTCAACAACCTAAAAAATGAGTCTGCCCTTTGCAAAATATGTTAAGCATTATTTACGCTTAGGGATGTTTACACAAAATTTGTCATTTGAAAACAAAATTTTGTTCTGAATCTTATTTTGAAAGAACTATTCCTAAATTTGCTAGTTTTTGCATTATTAACTGCCGAGTGAAATTCATGCAGCATCGGCAACAGATTGACGAAGTTTTGCATTTGGGCAACTAATAAGTTCACAAGTTGTGACAAATATAAATTTTACATTCATATGCACAAATACTTAACATCTTTTTAAATAAATAAATGCTTTAATCCATCATGAGGCACATGTTGCCTGGCGGCACAACACAAAAAATAAATTGACAATAATTAAACCTATAATCACAACGCAAATAACAGACATACACAATTATTTATTTACTTTACTGCACAAAAGTTTATACAATTTACATAATATGTAAAAAACATATTCTAACATTAGCCTAATAGTTTATTACTAATTTATTTGGTATTAAATTCCAGAACAAAAACTAAAAATCACTTTTACAATTAAATTCCGACAGAAAATCAAATTCACCTTTTTGGGTTCACAAATACTCACCAATTACAAAATTAAAAATTGGTTTTGCTATCTGAATATACTACATTACACCATATTCTTTGAATATAGAACATCTGTAGATTGTCACGAAGTTCTTTTATGATATATTTAAAAATACCAACCAATTTATTTTAAAAGATACCATTACTCATTTAAATCCAATGTTGCATTTTTTAAACCAGAACAAAAACTAAAAATCACTTTTACAATTAAATTCCGACAGAAAATCAAATTCACCTTTTTGGGTTCACAAATACTCACCAATTACAAAATTAAAAATTGGTTTTGCTATCTGAATATACTACATTACACCATATTCTTTGAATATAGAACATCTGTAGATTGTCACGAAGTTCTTTTATGATATATTTAAAAATACCAACCAATTTATTTTAAAAGATACCATTACTCATTTAAATCCAATGTTGCATTTTTTAAACAAAACAAAACAAAACAAAACAAATCCGGTTTAGGGGGGGGGTCCGTTTTATGAACGGTTGTCTATTTTACGACACTTGTGATATTGATATTTCTGTTCTGAAACTAGTAAATTAATGTAAGTAAAGAAGTCATTAAAGTAAAGTAAAAATTAGATGATTTTATTATTATTAAAATAGATTTACATATAACGTATTTATGGAAGAAATAACCAATAAATGAATATTAAACTTTCTTCATTGACAGCTTCTGCGTTTCTCTTGCTTCCATAAGTTTGACCTGTTCGTATAATGTTAGTTTTATGGTTTTCACATTGTTAAAGTGGTTGTGAAACTCATAAAAATACACATCACCTCACTGCCTAATGGTTGCAATCTAACTGCTTGCTCACTCTTTCAATACACAATGTGTCACAGCCCTGAGTACTATAATTTTCTGATACCCTTACATGGCCTTGAGCAATGCGTGTCTGGCCGAGGGGTTACGATTTTCAACGCGGGGCACAGAGAGACATGAATAGAAGCCATGTCCATACACCATCCTACTCTCAGAGATAGAGGGGTCAGGGAATTCTCATATGGCCTATGAAAAATTCTCATATGGCCTTAAAAGAAAAGTGACCCCAAGGTCAAATTCTACTATCAGCTGAAGCCCCTCTCCTTCATAGTGCGGTTACCATGATTAAATCGCGAGGGATAGAGAATTTAAAACAGACTGGCAGATGCATTCATTACATTACGAATATCTCGCGTCTCTGAATTTAATGCAATTGGCACAGGAATTTCATTTTATGGAAATTTCCCCCCCCCCTCCAGGATATGAAAAAAAAGCGGAAACGCTTTGGATGGATTCTGTTTTATGCTGCATAAAATACTACATAACTTCACGAGCCAGAGAAATTTTCTTGTTAACCCATTGTGGTCCTTTCGCTTTTCCGTTTTCCACGCTGTGCAGTCCAATGTCCCGCACCATGGGACTTTCATTTTTCCTGGTTCTGGTCCTTTGACCCGTGGGGGCGGGACTGATTTTTAACTCTGTGTTATTTTACTCAGGGTGATGACACTGGATACCAATACAACTAATTCTCTTCAGGAGAGGGTAGGCAGTAATTTTCCTTCAGTGTTGCCAGATTTCTACCATTTTCGATTGAAAGCAGTTTGTTTTCGAGGCTGCAGTAGTACTTATGATGGCGTCAAGAAGTAAGCGTTCGAGGTTGTCACAGCATGAACTCAGTGAATTAGTTAACATTTCTGAGAATGAACTATCTTCAGATAATGAAGAATCTGAAAATATTTTCTCGACTGATTCTGAAGAATATCAAGAAATAGATTCGGATAAGAAGATGAGAATACAAAGAAAGTGATTCGGACTCCACTGATACAACGCACTCTACAGGCATTGTTGGTGATTGGGTGAATCTCTCTGCACCAAACAGTAATTTACATCCACAACGTTTTACCGTTTGTGTGTCCTGCTTTGAACTGTATTATGGTCAGGCTACAACTTTGAATCTCGAGAGGCAAGATTCACCATTCACGTCAAGAATTGTACTTCATGTATGTAAAGAACTATTACAGTCTGAATTGTGTTGTTTTTCAAGTACGGTATTTACAGACAGGTATTATACAAGTTTCAATTTAGCCATGGAACTACTGCAAATAAAGTGAGATAACACGGGAACACTCAACGAAAACAGAATAGGCATTCCTGACAACATAAAGAAAAAGAAAATAAAAGTTCAGAAACACCACATTACTGATTACACGAAGAATGGTGTCATGATTCTGTCGTGGATAGATATGAGAGAAGTTTTGATGTTGTCAACATATGATACCAACACCAATGCAGTGAAAGTCAAGCAAACCAAAGAAGTCATAAATAAACCAAAAGTAATTATTGATTACACGAAAAAACGGGTGCTGTTGATAGCGTTGACATTACATTTCGAGCTAGTTTTATGGATAAATCTGAAAATGGTGGCGCAATGTTTTTCTGGTTGATCGAAATATCAATAGTAAACAGTTTTTTGATTCTCAATGAAATAAAATGCGAGAGAAGAGAGCGGAGAGAGAGAAGAGAGCGGAGAGAGAGAGAAGAGAGCGGAGAGAGAGAGAAGAGAGCGGAGAGAGAGAGAGAGAAGAGAGCGGAGAGAGAGAGAGAAGAGAGCGGAGAGAGAGAAGAGAGCGGAGAGAGAGAAGAGAGCGGAGAGAGAGGAGAGAGCGGAGAGAGAGGAGAGTGGAGAGAGAGGAGAGTGTGGAGAGAGGAGAGTGTGGAGAGAGGAGAGTGTGGAGAGAGGAGAGTGTGGAGAGAGGAGGGAGAGAGAGAGAGAGAGAGGGAGAGAGAGGGAGTGAGAGGGAGAGAGAGGGAGAAAGAATGTTTCAAGAATACCAATACCAATAGTTATTTTTATTTACATTTTCTCTTATTGTTAAATTGCATTCTACTATTCTTCATACAATATTTCAGGATAAAATAAACAATTTGCCTCTATCTCACTGTTTTAAATACATACGTTCCTTTCAAAATACTAGAAAGTAACCCTGATCCTGAATATTTTAACAGGGCAATTCGGCGTTTAGGGAAAATGGACTAGCATTTATTAGGAGCTATCACAGCGTTGCTGACATAACTTTCATGAATTACTACAGGAATTAGAAAACGAAAATTGCACAAGAATTATTTTAAAAAAATTAGATACACGAAGAAACAGTCGAGTTATTATAAACATGACCGCATGCAGGGGGGGATAAGGAAGAAATTCAGAAAATTCGAGTTGCCAACAATGCGCCACTGCACGACGACCAAGAGAAAGCAAATGCGTTCAACGCATATTTTTCTGTAGGTAAAAAATTTAGTGTTGCGAAAACTCAACACTGGGAAGATACAGTAAAATCTGTCTAAGCCGGAATCAATCAGGACACACAAAAATTCCAGTTTGGAGAGGTTTCCGTTTTATGCAAGGTTGTCCACTTTTTTACACTAGTGATATTAACGTTTCTACCACAAAATAATAATTAAGTACATTAATATATTATAATTTTCCGAATACATTAGCATTTAACGTACTTATGGATGAAAGCACCAATTAATGAATGTTCACTGACAGCTTCTGAACTGAAAATTACACACCTTACTGCCTAGTGACTGTATTCGGACAGCCGACTAACACACAAAGCGTCACAACCCAGTTTGACTTTCTTAAACCCTCGCATGGCCTTGAGCAATGCATAACTGGTCAAAGGGTAATGATTTTCATCGCGAGGCAGGGAGATGCGTGAATAGAAGCCATGTCCGTACACCTTCCCACGCTCAGTCAGGGGAGAGGGAATACCCCTACGGCCTACGTCTTGAGACACAAGTGACACCAAGGTTGAATTCTGTGTTGACAGCTGAAGCCCCTCTCCTTCAATGTCCGGCAGCCACGACAAAATCGGGTGTCACAGGGATAGAGACTTTACAACAGGCTTGGAGATGCATTCATTTGATTAAGAACATCTCGCAACTCTCTGCCAATTGCATTAAATATACAGGAATTTCGTTTAAGGTGGTTAGGGCGAGATACGTGTTATGTTCAACATGCCTTTTTTATTGTCTTAATCAAAAGATGAGAGGTTGTTCTATGTTCTGGTAAAGTTTGCATGGTTTTCACCGTCTAGTTTTCGTGTAATGAGACCGTAAAGTTTGTTGTTTTAACATGGACTCTTATGGCGACGTGACAGATCCGACCTGAAATTTTAAAATTGTGAGAAAACTAACTGTTGAAATTGTTTTTAAAAACTGTTTTTTAGGTAGATAGCATTGCGAAGAATTAATATGCGCAATTTGAAGCACATTACCGTGTCAAATGTGAGAAATTTACAAAATTATAGACCTTAATCAGTCCAAAGGGAGACGTTTGCGCGCTTCCTAGAGGGTCAGGACGGTAACGGGCAGCTCGGCAACACCGCGCGCATAGCGCACTTCATTCAAATTGAGTGACAAGTCTTCGGCAAGAGATATTGAATTCCTCTGGGTCTTTTGGGCGCAATTAAAAGATCTTCACTCCTGGAAAACATTGCCCTTGATATTAACCATATATTCAGCAAAGCTGAAATGTGATGGTTGTACTGATGTGTTATCTGAATGAAAAGCTCAATTTAATTAATATTCCAAATGAATCACTTTCATGTCACATTCTATGAGCAAATGGGTGATCTTGAGAGTTTATAGACTTTTTATCTCTTCAGTGCAAGTATTATTATTTCATTGTGCTGTATGTAAGCTTTTTGATTTTAGCTCCTGAACAATGATTACCGATTTATTCAAATGATTAAATATTTGGAAATTATTCATATTCTCTTTTATTATGCAAAATACTAAGTAGATGTCATTATCTTCTACACCACATATGCAAGATACCTTACTACACGGAACTCAAAGCAGCAACCTTTAGCATAGGTAAGCACTTCAATGAACTTTTTAGTGGTATCAAATGTGTAGAAATGATAAAATATTTGTATGCTGGTGCCATTATCAACCATTCAAGGTATAGGAAAATGCAGACCTGGATTTCCCTACTAGCAAAATAAGAAGTCTTGGGACTCCCATGCTCGTATTTTTTAAAATAAATATTATTAAAAAATCCATAAAATGTTTTTATCTGAGTATAATCATTAGTTGAATTTTTTACTGAACTACAATGTTTGAATTTAAAAATAACTGGAATGGAACATGCATTTGTAAATGAGAAATTAAAAATGTAATTTTCACTTTGTAAGCAATTTGTTTATTTACATTTGTATTTGTACAAGAATTTATTCTATCATAATAAGTGTTTTTTTTAGTTAATTAATGATTTTTTCTGAAGACCTGCCCAAACCAATCTTGTACTTGGAGGCCTACTGAATCTACATCCAGCCATAGGCAAATAAAATTGAAATTGTAAGAGAAATGATAAATTCAGCCTTTCGTAGTATAGTTTTTTAATAGAAACCCCTTTTCTCTACAGCACTATATTTTGTTCAATTGTTCGCATACCCTGAACAGTAGTAATGTATTTTCAATGGGTATCATGTCTAATTTCCAAAACATTCTTTCATTTTGAGTAGAACATCAAGGCAAACAATTACTAAAGACCTTACCACTTGGAAATCTCTTTTGAAGATTTTATCTCTAACAATGTGATAATTTTATTATTAGAGGTCTAAATAATGCAGCTCTCAGAATTATATGATGCTGTAATTTCATTTTATCATTATTAGTTTGTTATGTACTTTTCACAATAGTCTGCATCTAAATCAACATCATCAAAATCATAACATGATATAAAATTATGCTGAAAACATTCCAACCAGCAAAAGCTGTGAATTACTTAATCCCACCACTGGAAATAATAACTGTTCACTTACAATACAAAGCTTTATACAAAGTAGGAGAGAATGAATATTCTGCTCTTTTTGTTAAGTAATCGAATAATCTACGGTATATCCTACCATTTGCTTAGATAATTAAAGAAATAAAAATGAGAGAGAAACAAACATTGAAAAATATTTGAAAACACTCTACTATGTCACTGTTCTGTGTGACATTGGGAGGCTTTGTTTCGTCTTCTTCGCTATGGAAACAAATCTTCCACCAATTCGCTCAGACAGTGATATTTTCCACTTGTCGACCAGGCATGTACAGTATTCAAAGTGATCAAATTAATGAAACTTAGAAGAAGCGTGAGAACTGAACAGGTATGCCAATATCAAGGACATTACGACATTGCGCAATTTACCAAAGACTTTTCGCCCTACTCAGCTCAAGAAATTCTTGTCATTATTAGCGATCACTGGAAAGAAAATATAGATATGTGTTTATAACGTTACATTTTATAATTCTGCTCTTGCTAATTGGGTAATAGCACTTTTTTACATTCAATCTTATGCCTCAATATTTCATTCCTTGGCCACACAATCTGTTGGCACTAGATAAGAAACTAGTCAACGGTAGGTCTTTATGTTGTATTGAAATATATTCATTTTCCATCTATGACAAAATTCATTCGTATAATTAAATAAAATTCATCATAAGAGTCTCTATTTCGTTTATATACGTCTCGCAATTCCCACTTCTATCGTAAATAAATAGTTTTAACTGTAATATGGACTCTCTCTCTACTAGGGAATATCTCGCTCTAACCCCCTTAATAATGACTTTTCATGCAGGATATGAAAAACCGTTCCGTTTCCGTGTTGGAGAAGTTCCGTTTTATGGTGTAAAATGCTATTTAACTTCATGAGCCGGAGAAACCAACTGATTAAGGCAGGCTTCCGGATTGTACAGGTTCCGGTTTACACAGATTGTACTGTCCCAACACTTTTATACTTATTTGACAAAGAGACTGCTACTGCAAATAAACATTAAAAAGTACGAAACTTTAAGTTATCATTAATAAACATAATGAACTTTGTTATTCAAATAAAAACTGAAGTCCATAATTTTCTTTCCAAGTGAAAAACAATTCTTTATATGAGTAAACTAGGCCTTTGGACACCTGATACATGTCGAAGTCTATTAAACATTCTAATCTCAAACTGGGATAGATGGCTCAGTGTGTCAACTGATGTCACTGCAGCGCTACTGACCGGGAGGACCTAGGTTCGAGTCCCAACGGTGGCAGGATTTCTGACACTAGCTTGTCGGCTGAGTGAAATTCAGTCGCTATATGGAGGAGAATTCTGGTGGCCGGTAGTTTTCCGTGGTTTCTCTGATCAACAGAAATGCCAGAGCCTTTCCCTAACAAACGGACCACTGATTGTGCACGATCTTTCCTTCACCTTCCTATCCTCACCCCTTACTTGCACACACTTATACTAACATACACTTCTCTACTACACTTGCCGGGAAACCGGTCGGGAACTTATACTGTGATTTTTACAGAGCTGCCTCTCAAGGCCCGTCACTAGTTGCTTTATGGTACGTTTTTCATGTCTTCAATTTTCTGTTGTGCCGACTTAATACATTCACCGTGAATGGGAAAAAAAGCGAACTGTATGTTTCATGAACAGGATGGGTTTAGAAGCCAAATTGTTTCCCTTTTTCAAGATCTCACTGACCAAGTTAACGCGGGTGGGAGGGTGGATGCAGTCGTAATTGACTTTGCGAAAACATTCGACGTAGTACCACTTGATCTACTTATTAGGAAATTATTAACTTCACGAGTTGATGCTAGATATATGAATTTCTTAGAGACAGGAAACAAAAGGTTCGAATTGGAAGTCCCGTTTTTGACTACGGGTATTGTTACTTCAGGGGATCTTGGAGGAAGTGCTTTAGGGCCATTACTTTTCTTAGCGTATGTGATCTCCACGGTAACATTCAATCAAAGGTGCGTTTATTTGCAGACGACTGGGTTATATACTACCAAAGCACAGACGGACAAATATTACAAGATTTAGAACATTTACGTGATTGGGTAGAAACAAATGACATGGGAATTAACAGATAGAAAAGGAAAATGTTCGGTCGGGGACGAAATTATGAGGAACCAGACTATCGTTTAGATAAGGCATCATTCCAAGAGTCATCATGCAAATATTTAAGGCATTCATCGAGACAGTAAATTAGGGTGGGAAAAGCATATAAATCAGTGAGATTATCATGGAAGTCCTTGAATTTTGTAATGAGAATTCTAAAGAAAAGATCTTCAAACATCAAAGAATTAGCGTTTCTTTCGCTGTTTTGCCGGAATGGAATACGGAGTGGCATGTTGGGATCCATACAGAAAGTCACACCGGAAAAATCTAGATAGAATAGAGGAAAGGGAGTAAGTTTACCTATACAACTAACGCAATAAAAAGTCATGGGAACCTCTAGAAACGAGAAGAACAAGGGTGAGGGATGGGGACATTATAAATCATATGTAGGTAGACCAGTTTGGAAGGAGATTCAGGTTAGACTACAAAAACCAAGTTATTTCGGCCAAAGTGATCACACCCACAAAATTCTGATCTTGGGAAAGTTTCATTTTATAACAAAGCAATTAGAGATTGGAACAGTCATCCGCAGCAATTTCCAAAGCTTTTCCTCTAAGGGTCCGAAGTGTTAGAAATAAGTTAGAACAAGTTGAGAGTAATAGAAGTTAAAAGAGTAACTACGTGCTACACTGGTCAGTGTAAATCAAAGTAAAACAGTGTAGTCTAATAGTAGTGCAATGCAGTGAACACGATCAATGCCCCTTTTTTTTTTTTTTTATCTAATTTAGCCAATATCTATATAGCTTGTATTGATTTTTAGTATCACAACATATAATTCTTGGATATCATAGAGTTGAAATAACTGTTATAATACATAACATTAGTGACAGTATTATTACCACATCGCTGTTTCCTATTGTCCTTTTTTATTATTACTACTATATTATTACTACTATATTATTACTACTATATTATTACTACTATATTATTACTACTATATTATTACTACTATATTATTACTACTATATTATTACTACTATATTATTACTACTATATTATTACCACTATATTATTACCACTATATTATTACCACTATATTATTACCACTATATTATTACCACTATATTATTACCACTATATTATTACCATTATTATTATTATTATTATTGTTATTATTATTATTATTGTTATTATTATTAGTATTGTTGTTATTGTTATTATTATTGTTGTTATTCTTGTTATTATTATTATTATTATTATTATTATTATTATTATTATTATTGTTGTTGTTGTTAATTAAATGCCACTGGTCAAACCAAATTGCAGTTGAAATAAATAAACAAACATGTATATTCATTCTAAACTAAACCAAAACCAAATTAGTTGACATAAAGCAACATTCAATACTCACATGTCTTAGGTGATTTGACAATTACAGCTTCAGATTTTCCCACATAATTATCCATATGTTTTGGTGAAATCACTGTATTCAAACACTGAACATTTTTAAAATAGCCAGTTTTTTTAGAGCCATCATCCATAGATTCAGTCAACAATTTCTTCAATGGAATGTTTTCTTTGGACTGAAATGATGTCTCTCTTGGAATACTGACACAATCTCCAATAGAAGTAGCTTCATCACTATCTATAACTGGATTTGCTGCCAACATCTGAGACCTTTAAAATAAAAGAAACAGTAGTATTAATGTATTATATAAATAACCATATCCTCTGGGCCTTTAAAAAAATAGCTTGTTTCATTCTTTCTTCAAATGAGGTTGGATCCTCTAATAATTTTATAAATACACCCTCATAAAAAATTATTGTATTCTAACCCCCCCCCCAAAAAAATCATTTTTTCTATTAACTGTATTAAATAAAATACACTAAATAAATTAACGAATGACAAAAAAGAAGTTTAACCCATTAAGTGGTGGCTGGTAGTGAATAAATGCACAAAATCTTTTTTTCTTTAAAGTTTTACATACAAATTTTTTGTTTACTTGGTATTGCTCTTTCAATCTTCTAATTTGTTTACTATTGTTTGCGTTATAATAGGTTTATGTTGTTTATCAATCTTGCAATTTAGCTCAATTTTCATTTGCATTTTAACATACATTTTCAAATATTTATAACTAGCTGAATGTGGCATCACTGACACTGTAAACCGTTTTAAAGGTATTTTCATGTACTGAAAATTTCTCTGATACTTCATTTCTTTCATGTCTAGCTTTGTTCATATATTTTTTTACATTATCTGACATTGGACTTACCAATGATTTAGTTGCTGTTAATGTTATACTCCCGTTCAAAACCCATGGCCTGGCATGTTACCCCCATGAGGGATATGAACTGGCAATACTGAAATTTCAAAATTATAATCGCCGTAAAAAATAAATGCTACATTTTTACGCTGTTTTGCTAATATGCATAAAAATGCACATAAAAGATTACCTGCAATCTGTTCTCCTGTGTAATTCTCTAATTGTAATATAAGATCATTCCCAATTAGTTCTGAAAATTCTGTTGCGAAATCTCCTACAACTACATTTGGTTCTTTCCCGGATTTGCTTAACACTTCCGTATTTTTGTCCCCTAATTTTTTTATGAGATTAAAACTCCACAAGCTGTCTAATTGGTCTTCACTTCTACTTCTCTTTTCCAACTGCTCTATTAATTGTTTTGTAGGCAAATCTATATAAACATTAGAAAGTGACTTAATAAAATGTTGGCAACATTCATTTGAAAATCAGTGTTTGCACACTTAAGAATGTAAATGTGGGAAGTCGAACGAAAGAACGTTTATTGATTCTGTAACATTTGTTTTCTCCGTATTCACTTCAAGTTTTTCAAATTTAATAAGTTCTAAGGCAATACCGTTTGTATGTTTATGCAAATACGATAACACAGATGAAAAGGAAATGATATCTGCCGCGCGATTCACTTGGTAATTCACTTGACTTAAAGATTGCAATAATCAATATTGCTATCCTCGTGAAAGAAAATTATGGCGTCATGGAGCAATTATGCATCTAGATTCTGGGACTTAAAGAAGATCTGGTTCCTGGCCTACTCATTACGTTCCCAGCGCCAAAACACGTTTTTGGAACTTTTGAATCTTCCGGCTGGATTCGAAAACAAATTATCAGATCCCTACCACGAGAGCCAGACGCGTCGAATAACACTTCATGTCTCGACTGGTGGACGGGTAGTGGCCTAGCCGTGAGTGACGGAGCCGCACACAAGCACATTCGCAGTTACTTAAATACTTATAGGGATTTCTAAATGGATGCATCTAGAAAGAATTCGCTTTGACATCAACATTTGCTTTCTTTCTTTCGAATAATGTGAACAACAATCAATTTATTTTTGTGCCATTCCATTTATTATAACTAATAAATTTCTCTTTGGGGTAATACATTAGTACTAAATATTTATGATATAAATATTCGGTTTTGTGTGTTTGCACCCGTTCGTACTCTCTAATATAATACTTGAACATTGAACGTGGTTGTATAACTACGTCATTCAACAACACTTATTAAATAAACGGCAATAATAACACAATTTTGTTTGGGGGTAATAAATCAGCATTCATTATTTAATTAAATATTGAGTTTTATTTGATTGTGCCCCTCCATTCTATTATATTTGATGATCTGGCATTATTGGATAATTGTGATTCAGTTTTTAACAAGGTTTAATAAACGGCAACAATAAAGAATATATGTTAGGTGATAAATAAGTAATGTGTATTTAATTATCTATTTAGTTATATTTGTGCCCGTTCGTATCCCTAATATAATACTTGAATGTTGTGGTGGTTGCATGTCTATGCAGCATTGAACAATATTTAAATAACGGCAACAGTAATTAATATATTTTTAAAGTTACAAAATGGTATTGAATGTGAATTGAATTATTAATTTGGTTTTATTTCATTGCACCCGTCATTCTCCATTTTATCACATTCAGAGGTCTGGCATGGCTTGATAACCTATGATATAACAATATTTAATAACCGGAAATGGTAATAAATGTGTCTTTTGGATAATGCATTAGTATTGAATGTGTGTTTATTTAAATAACGGTTTTTATGTTTGTTCTCGAGCATACTCTCTAATATACAAATAAAAAATTAGAATTATTTTTAGTCATGCATTTAATTTCATCTTTATTCCATAAATCCTGTGATCATGGCACTTACATTAGTTTTGTTATAAAATAAGATTCTACTATTTCATATATTCTTCAGTTTAAACAGGATTATGAAAATTGTGAAAATTTTATTTTCATTTGTAAATTATAAATTAAATACCTTTTGCGTTGCTGGTACGTAAATTATAAATTAAATTACCGTATGCCTGTTGAGATTTACAAGTCCTAAAACATCAATAAAATGATTTCAGCAAATCTGCATTTTTGAAGGACACTATGTAAGTTCAAACATGCCACGTCGATATCGTCAATGCACTTTCGCCTTTCATTTCGATGAGGTTGGCAGTGTCAAAACTTCGCCATGTTGAATTTTTAGGGCATTTTCTTACGTAGAAAAATCTATAATTACAGGTCTCCACCTCACGGTCTATTGTCCACAAACCAGCTACACCACCGCCTCAAACAAAATGCAGGAAAGTAAAACTTTAAAGTTAATAATGTTATTCAGTGTTTATTTGAATTTTTTTATAAACTAGTGTGTCTGACCCAACTTATCAAATGTAAACAACATTTCAAATAGTAAAATAAACCCTTTAACATTCTAGAGCCGAGAAAAAGCAATGAGTTTATTATGTCAAAATATAAAATAAATCCTTAAGTTTTGGAAACCATTGTTTAATTTTCAACTTGCAAAACGTTTATCCCCGAAAACCCTCCTTTTTGTAAAAACTAGCAGTGCTACAGAATGGCGAAGACTTTCTCATTTTAGTTTTCTATGTTCTTTGGCCTATTCGAACTCAGCTTTGCGGATTGCTTGAAAGAAACACATCAGTAAATCGAGAATACAAATTGTATATTTACATTATAATTCAGGCATTTTCAATAGTACATTGTACTTAAAATTAAATAAATTATTTTTCATAACCTTTGGAGCCATTTCTGTTCTCGGAGAATTTTTCTCATGGCCTATAGTTACCTGTTTATATTTCATTAATTTTAAGCAGAAATTTCGCGAAAAGTACTCGCCATCTTAAACAAATGTACATGACCTTTTTTAATGATTCGAGTTTTTGGAACAGATTTTGTCTGAGGCAAAACTATCTTCAATTTTGTAGTTTTGAATTTTTTGCAATAAAAAAACAAAAAACAACCAGCAATACCCGAGCAGCTCCCGTTCAGTGAGGACGTCTGCCCACTGCCGAGTGCGAATTGCTTATTGGCGTGTTAGAGCTTGATTTCTTTTGCGCAGGACGCGTCCTAACGTGGCAGAACCAACTTGGCGCCCGTTTGGCTTCGGCGTAAGGTGGAACGAGCGTCCGGCCTTCGACAACGCGGGCTTCCATTCACGCATCGAGGAACCGCCTGCCATCCCCGGAAGAGCGAGGTCACCGGCCAGGAGCGACGGTGCCGCTTAAAAATGGATCCGCGGAGGAAGGAGATAGAGCGGCCAGAGGACCCCAGCGGGATTAACGCTGTCGAGGTGCAACTGGTAAGGAACATGACAACCGGACCAGTGCAACACTCCATGCGGCGCAACCACTCCCACTCCCCCGGCAGGGACAGACTTCCTTTCAACCCTAAAGATGACTCCAACCCTTCGAAAAAACATCATGTAAGTCCTAGTATACCCGAACCCCAGCCCATTTTATAAAACCGATTCACACCTTTCGCCCCACCCAAAGACCCCGACCCAATCGCCTACAGCTCCATCAACCCTCCCGCGAACCCACCACAACAAAGATCCCAGTCCCCCCCCCCCGACCCAGACTACTAAACCCAAAATGGGTGCTTTTAAAATTGACCTTGCTTCTGCTTTTTCGACAAACCGACCAAAAACCTTATGAAGACAACCAACAAGATGATGACAGTCAAATGCACACGAACTGACCTACTCATTCAACCGCTGACAGTAATGGCCCACCATAAAATTCGAGAGTCTAGCCTAAATACGGACGGACCCTAGAATTAAACCATTATACTTTGACACGATAAACTACCATTACAACAGAGCAACGGTCGAAATACGAGACAAGATTGTACTTAAAGGACTACCACCTAACTACGACCTTGACAGCATAAAAGAATCCCTGACAAAACAAAAAAAATAACTATTTTTATCTCTCGGAAATGAAAAAACGCGACGAAGACGGACAATTGACGCCACTCGGAATTTATACACTTGAGGTACCCAGACACGACATAACTACAATCAAAAACAGACTCGACTACATTGACTATTACAAAATTAACGTACAGGACAACCGACTGCGTACCTCAGTGTAGCAATTGCCCGAAACTGTACCATACTAAAAACCACTGCCGACGACCTACAGTGTGTGCCTACTGCACTCGATGCCACCCAACCGAAACCTGCCCCCACTCCAAAACCCAAAATTTCATCCCCAAAAGTATTAACTGCGACAAGACAGCCATCTTTCCACCCCTCCAGCCCATATATTGTAAAAGCCCGAAAAACCCAGATACAA
Source organism: Teleogryllus occipitalis (assembly GCA_011170035.1). Taxonomy (NCBI): domain Eukaryota; kingdom Metazoa; phylum Arthropoda; class Insecta; order Orthoptera; family Gryllidae; genus Teleogryllus; species Teleogryllus occipitalis. The sequence continues at coordinate 641,406 of BLKR01000068.1, forward strand.
AAACACAACTCCCAAAACCTCCAAACATTCAACTCCCGAACCTTCCCACCACTCCGCCAACAATCCCAATCTTACTCAGGTGCCTTCTCTTCCAACCTAAATAACTCCCAGAACGACCAGCAACAAAACTCCTCCATCAAGACCTTAAGAACTTTTTCTCCCTCCTACAATCCTTCAACCTTAAGAAAATCCTTTCTAATATCAAACAACTCCTAGACATCTTACGAGGCCCAAAGGATATCCTCACCAAACTCCTCACCACTGGAATGAAAATAGCGGAAATCCTCTCCCCTTAAATGGCTCCCAAACCCCGCTTCCTCTCCCTTTCCTCGTGGAACGCACAAGGCGGTATCAAACAGAAGAAACCTCTCCTCTCCCAAATTCTCAGGGACTACTCCATCGGAATACTTTTCCAAAAGAAATCTTTCTAAAACTCAACATTCCTTTCACCATCGCCAACTATATTCATCACCGCAATGACAGAACCTCATCACCAAATGGAGACACGGCCATCCTAATCCGAAAATCCATTCCTCATGCTCCATATCAACTACCCCACATCTCCACCCTCGAGAGCCATTCAAATAGATGCCCCAGCCCCATTTTCCTTATCTCAGCCTATAAAAAAACCATATCCCACTTCCCATCTGACCTCAATATCCTACTTAACCTCCCGTATCCTTTCATCCTTGCAGGGGACCTAAACAGCAAATCCACAACGTGAGGCTGCAGAACAAATAACACAACTGGGCTAGTACTAGACAACTTTATTCACAATCCCACGATCCTACTTAACAGTCCCCCGGAACTTACCCGCTTACATAACTACAATCCCCACGACACTCGACTTAATCCTCCACTCCTCTAACCTCCATGTTTCCATGCCATATCCCAAATACGTCCTTTTCCACTCCTCAGACCACCTCCCCCTGTCTTCTACTCCACCTCTACCACACAATATCTGACACCCAAACCCACTCCCATTCCAGTAACAGACTGGAGATCCTTTTCCCCACACTGTCTCCAAGAAACTCCAAAACCCTTCCCAAATTCAATCCCCAGAAGACATTGACAATTCCAATCACCTAAAAAAGGTCTATAAGAAACACACATCCTATTCCAGAAACCTCCACCCAACCCCCTCAGACAAAACAATACAGTCTATAAGACGTACACAACAACTACAAAGACACTACTACAAATACACATGAGACGAAGACAAGACTGAACTAAAACGGACACGAACACTTCACGCCCAACATAAACACTATGAGACGCACAAATACGACAACCTTATAAATGACAAATGTAGTCCCAACTCCATACACCATCAAGGCTGTGCGCGAAAATTCCATCTCCACATACCCTCGTATCACCCAACACCCTCACCTTCGAACCACAACAAATAACCGACTCCCTAGCCCAATCCCTGGCCGCCCGTTTCTGTCTCGTAAACGTCCCACTTCCTACCTAGGTAATCCTTAACTACCAGAACACCCCTCACTTCCCCAGCACAACAAACCTGAACAACGGCGGACGACGAGACACTTGATAAATACTATTAACAGTAAAGCCCCCGGATCCGATAGAGTTCTTCCTTCCCACCTTAAATTCCTGCCGAAAAACACCAACCACCTCCTCACCTTAATCCTAAACTCCTATCTTAAAACGTCATACTTCCCCACCGTCTGGAATATCGCTCGCGTCTCCGTGATTCCCAAACCTGGCAAGGACCACCGACACCCATCCAATTTCCGCCCCATCCTTGGCAAAATCTTAAGAGAAAACCATCCTATGCCCTGATATTTCTTCCTCTCCATGTTTCGGCTTTAAGCCGCCATCCTGATTAAGGTTTTTTCTGGGTTTACTCAATCGCTTAAGGCGTATGCCGGGATGGTTGCATTTGCATCCCAGACGTAAATGTGAAATAAACTCCCCTTTTTGGTTTATTGTTCACAGTTGAGGCATGTCGGGTAATGACAACTGACATTCCGGGCGAATTTTGAATGACTGATTCTAAGTGAAATAAGTGGGAGTTCTTTTTTATCTCATTTTTTAAGAATGTTCCTTACATCATGTCTTTCCATTTGGCAAAATTTCAAGAATAAACAAAAAATGACAAATTCATTTGGCTCATACAGATAAATTAATGTAATGGTAGTCACAAATTGATTTTTTCTTCTGCGATATGAAAAGTCAGTTAATATTAATTACACCCGAACGCCTCAACTGTAATTTTTAAAATTGTAAATTAATTAAAGTGGTTAGGCGGAAGAGCAGGCCTTACGGCCTGAGTCTCGCCACAAATAAAGACAATTTTATTATTATCATTATTATTATTATTATTATTATTATTATTATTATTATTATTATTATTATTATTATTATTACTATTATTATTATCCTTCTCACTCATTCCTATCTTCGATCCCATATTCCTTCCAACCCAATTTGGTTTCCGTGAGGGCCGCTCCGCGGCCCTTCAATCCTTCCATTTTGCAATTTGTATCGCCACCCCCCTCCAAATCCCCCAAAGAAATACCTACAATCCTCACCGACCTCACCCAAGCTTTTGACACTGTATCCCACGAAATACTTCCGAAGAAACTTCGTCCCCATGCCCCCAACAACCTATTTGCCCTCATCAGAAGTTACCTAACCAACCGATCCTTCTATGTCGTCACCTCACCAAAACAAAACTATTTCCCATCCAAGCCGGCGTCTCACAGGGCGCCGTGCTCACCCCGATCCTCTTCTCCTTATACATAAACGACATCCCATCAACTCCCGGTGTCCAAACCCTCCTTTACGCCGCTGATCTTGCCTTTTTTGCTCCCGACCTGCCCCTCCAAAACTCATTTCAGCAAACTCAAACAGCCCTGAACTCCTTCCTCCTTTGGACCAAAGAAAACATCAACCCTACCAAATCCCAAGCGATCGTTTTCTCCAACAAAAAATCCCTATCCACTCCCCCACCTCTCACCAAAAATCAAACTCCCATCCCTTGGCAACCTCATGTTAAATATCTAGGTATCACCTTTTCTTAGGAACTCTTTGGTCCCAACATATCCAAAACGCCATAACCAAAACCAACCGAATCTACGCCCTCTATTTCCCAACCTTTCCAACCAGTCTATTATCCCAAAGAAAAGAATCATTATATACTTTTTCTACATTCGATCCATCCTTACCCATCCCACTTGGATCGCCACATCCCCTACGAACCTATTCTTTACCATCCGCACCGAAAATAAAGTTCTCAGCCTTATCTTCCAACCCCCAATGCATACTCGATTCAACGACATCCCTCACATCCTTACCTATATCCACAACTCTGCTACAACCGTCACCCAAAACTTCACCTCAAACTCAACATTCCAGAATCTAATAACCCCACACCTTCCAATCCTCCTATCCAATCCTCGCAGACATTCCCAGAAAAAACATCCCCTCGACATTCTTCTACTTCCTCCCCCAATTACCTGAAAGCAGCTGGCCAATCGACGAAACACTGCGAATGACGGGCCACTAACGACAAAAGACGAATAAAGATCACACTCTGACTTACAACGCGACTTCACTATTACCATACTCCTACCCCTATCCCCCCCAATTGTATTTTGAAAAAATAATATAAAAAATAAAATCAAAATTAAAAATAAATAAAAATAAAATCAAAATTATATTATCCCAATCCTTCCTCATCTCCCACCTCTTTCCACCATCCTATCCCCCCCAACAAAATAACCTCCTCCGCCTTTATATTTTTCCCACCGTCTCCAATTCCTCGTCTCTGTACGGGGGAGTGGAGGCATCTAGGACCATCAACATCCACCCCAATACATCAGGAGCCGTCTGAACAATCCCACAGGGCTTAGGCAGCTATGATAAAAGCAAACCCCAAGAAGCGACCCGAAAATTGAACTACCACCATATTTTTTACCATCCCTTATTACATAAGTGGATAAAACTTGAAAAAATTTCGAGCGGATTTTGAAAAAAAATTGCGTCACTTTTAAGCACAAATTATGCACAACCTACTAGTTTTTTTCCAAAAACTGTCAAAAGAAAAAAATCTCCATCTTCACGTTCGTAGTTTTGTTTTATTTTTTTGGCAATTTTCGAAAAACCGAGCGATACCCGAAAATGGGACTAGCACCATACTTCTTTTTACTGTCCAGAATCTAAGTGGGGGTCCACACCTTCACATCCTGTCCAATCCTCCCAGACATTACCAGAAAAAACAGTCCCTTACATATAACAACCTTACATATGTGAAGAAAATTTAAAGAAAAAAATTGGAGTGGTTTTTGAGGAAAAATAAAAAAAATCCTCTATTTCGCGCAAAATATCACGATAATTCGAAAAGTTGAACATAATCTTACTTCAAGATTTATCTTTAAGGGTCAGATTTCATTTAGGAAAAAATATTTTTCTTTAATGTTAAGAGTTGTAGGAGACGCCAAAAACATTTTGATTTGTTGTAATTTTCGAAAAATTGGGATTTCAACGAAAATGAGACCTACACCATTCCCTTAAACGTCCTTCGCTCTATCCAACAAAAAATTTAATCAAACAATTTCGAATATTTTGAAATCGTCCAAGGGGCTTCATGTAAAGTACCCCCCCCAAAATTAAAATGTTTCAAATTACCGGCGCCGCGACACCAGTCAGATCGATTGGGGAACATCAATTTTGGAGAAAATAAGCTAAACGGGTTATGCGCTAGCGTTGTGCAGACGTTTTGTCATTCGATTTTTCGGTATCAAGGACGCACAAAACGTGGATTCTGGCTACACCACGTGTTAGAGACCCCCACCCCCCAATTTAGAACTGGATTTTATCCACCTTTTCGTTTCCAGGACCTGGCAAGAAGAGATTTTGTGTCGTAAATTGGCCGTTTTCCGACGTACGATTTCTACCCTTTCTCTTAGTAAAAAACAATACTTTTCCGGCATCCTGGGTTCTCAGAGCGTTTCCATTGAAATCTCGCAATCGATTTTCTGAAGCATAACTTTCTCTACATTACTTATATCACTCCATACATATGAAAGTAAAAAGAGGGAATGAGAGAGAGAGAGAGAGAGAGAGAGAGAGAGAGAGAGAGAGAAAGAGAGAGAGAGAGAGAAATACAAAGGGAGAAAAATGCAAGTGATTTTCAAACCTGCACGTGCTGAATGATCCGAAATACCCTTCCCATTTCCGCACTTCGCAAATACATGAGGGTGTTGATATTTTATTAGGATTTTTTGCTGATGGTGGAAATTGAATATTCCATGTTCAATACTCACGAGTCTTGTGAATCACTGAATGATGGTTGTGAATCTTGGGTTAAATCCTGATATAATGCAGGAATGTCATCCCTGCGCTGCCTGAATGATTCTTTCTGGTGTTTTGTAAGAGGGCGAGCAAATAACTCCTGAAATACAAAATAGAAAAAAAAAACTTCAATTTAACGAAAATGAAATTGTATACCATAAATACAAGTGATGAGATGTAATTCAACATTACACGTGGAATTTAAAGATGAACCAACACATACGTGCATGCGCACACATATACAGGGAACAAAATAATATGAACAACATGCTATATACGAAGGGCAAGTAAAAAAATAAGGTTCCCACATTTTTTTCATGTTTAAGGCATTTTTTATTGCAATGAATATGTATACCATCTGAAAGCTTGTATTTCAAACTATTTTTCTACATAGTCGCCAGATCTTTCAACGCATTTTTTCTGACGAGTTATCCACTTCTGAAAACCCGCTTCGAAGAACTCCGCCGCTAGGCCGCCAATGTACTTGGTGACCGCTTCCTTCACTTCATCTGTACTGAAGCGTTGTCCACCCAAGTGTTGCTTCAATTTCGGGAACAAGTGGAAGTCGCTGGGAGCAAGATCAGGGCTGTAGGAGGCATGATCAAGCAATTTCCAGCCGAATTTGTCCAGTAGGGCGGTGGTCTGTCGAGAGACATGCGGTCGCACGTTGTCGTGGTGCAACCTAACGCCCTTGCTCAGTTTTCCTCTCCGGCGATTTTGGATGGCTCTTTTGAGTTTCGTTAGCGTCTCGCAGTACCTGTCCGAATTTATTGTGGTCCCTTTAGGCATAAACTCGGTAAGCAAGACGCCTTTTCGGTCCCAAAACACCGTAGCCATCACTTTTCCTGCGGACAGCGTCTGCTTAAACTTCCTCGGCCTCGGCGACCCGGGATGGAGCCATTGTTTCGAGTCTTTTGTTTTTGGAGTGACGTAGTGACACCACGTTTCATCTCCCGTAATAATGGAGTCCAAGAATTCTTCAGTATTCTCGGCGCATTCTCGAAGAAACCCCTCGGCACACTTGACGCGATTGTCTTTGTGGGTTTCTGAAAGCATATGCGGGACCCACCGCGCACACACCTTGTGATAACCAAGTTTTTCGGTCAAAATGTTGTCGATGGTTTTTTCACAAACCTCAGGAACCTGATCAGCCAGCTCCCGAAGCGTTACTCTTCGATCCTCGAGGAGAATGCGCTCAATCTTCGCCACGACTTCGTCGGACACCGATGGCCTCCCGCTCCTTTGCTCGTCGTGAACGTCTGTGCGTCCTTCGGAGAACTCCCTGCACCATATTCGGACGTGCTGGTCGTTGATGCAAGCTTTGCCATAAACTTCTTCCAACTGTCTATGAATTTCAATAGGTGTAAAGTTCTTCGCGTTTAAAAATCGAATCACTGAACGGATTTCACACCTGGCGGTGACGGCGATTGCGGGCTCCATCGCGGATGGCTGTTAGACTGGCACTAAGCTTCGCAGTGATCTTCCAGGTAGTTGGAATGGAGTGGGGGGATCAAAAATGAAGGCGGTGTTGCCGGATTACTGCTAGTATCTCGCGTGGCGAGTGTACAGCGTTGGGAACCTTATTTTTTACTTGCCCCTCGTAGTACATCTGTTTGCATGTTAGCGTCATTGTGGACGAGTAAACGCTGCGACGCAGCTGTATTGCACCGGTGACGTGTCACTTTTTGAATGTTATATTGCAATGTATTACAGGCTTTTGTCCGCGACATAGAACACAAGCGATCGGTGAAATGTGTAATCTCTCAGATATCGAAAGAGTGCAAATCATTGGTGCGCGGTTAGCGGCAGCATGTGACGCAAACAGCTGAACTATTAAACGTTTCACGAACGACAGTTCCATGGTAATGGCAGCATACACAAAACATGATAAAACATCACCGCCGAGGAGGAATTATACGCGAAAGCCGAAATTAACTGACAGAGACCGACGAACATTAAAAACGATTGTGGCCAGACAACGTAAAACATTCGTAGACCGTGTACAATAGGGAAACCCTTCATAACGGAAGCCAAGGCAAAGCTGGGAAAAAAGGGGTATCATAATCATAAAAGCTGGACACTCGATGGCTGGAAGAATCTGGTATGCTCCAATGCATCATTGTTTACATTGCCTCCTACAAACGGCCGGATTTATACTATATGGAGAACCCTAAAACACATCTACCTCCGGCCTATCTCCTTCCTACAGTCAAGCATGGGGGAGGTTCCGTTGTGATTTGGGCTGGTATTTCGTGTGATTCAGCTAGTCGTATGATTACCCTCACAGGCTGGATTACTGTGAATGAATACCTCGACATCCACAACAATGAAGTGCTTACAATGGCTAGCATATTGTCGCAAAACAATTCCATATTCCGAGATGATACCGCACCCATACACACAGAAAAATAGGTTCAGGCATGGTTTGCGGAGCATCAGAAAATCAAACTTCTCCCTTGGCCAGCACAATGTCCAGACCTCAACCGTTATGGGGCATTTTAGAGCAGAGTGAGGAGCAGATTTTTACATCCTCCATCGTTGAAACAATTGGCGTATGATTGGGTACAAGAATGGGAGAACATACCGTTAGAAACCAGTGGTGACTCGTGAACAAGGTTCAGGGTAGGCAAAGCAGATTACTGAACAGCGGCGGGTCGTGCGAAGGGGGCAGGGGGGGGGGCATGCCCCATCTCAATCCATTTTTTGTTGTAATTTAATTCAACTTATGCAAACAATTGTCTTGCTGATATCACTGCATTTCAAAGTATTTCCATGAAGCACGCGCAAAAGTGATTTCAAGATATTCAGATTCTAAAATCAGTCGCGCTCGTGGCACACAGCAAAGTCGCTAGCCTTTCACTACTGAGGTCCGGGTTCGATTCCCGTCGAATCTCATGTGAAATTTGTTCCAACAAAACGAGTTTGGCTGCTACACAAGGGCTAGACCAACCCCTGTGAAGTGTCCTAAACCCTACCCCTATCCTTATTCATTCCCAATTCTGGCCGCTGGGTAGTGACGCAGGAGCGCGTAGTAGGAGGCGCGTACGCGGGCGGAGATGCTACCTGGCGGTCCTCTTGACAACTGACTGTGACGTGACATGACATGACTTAAAGGTAATGGAGGATTATTCCCGCGCAAGTTCACAGAGGATTACTCCCCAGCGCAAAGCGCTCAACGCCTCTTAAGGGACTTGGAGACGCGTTGCCTCAATTTGCAAGACGCAACAAATTTTTAAAAAAAGTGTCTATTCTAAAATTGGGTCTAATGCAGACACTGATTTTTTTTCTTCTTCAGAAGTTAACTTCTTCATATATTCAGTAATTGTTATTGTATAGCTTTTGATAATTTTTTCATGTCAAAATATGCACGTCTATTCCAAGTACTCTCCTTAATTGGCAATAAAAGACATGGCCAACATTGAAGCTTGAATTTAACTTCACTACATGTTAGCCATTTGAGTAAATCATACCACCAGTGGCGGCTCGTGAAAAAATGTTTATGGTAGGCGTAACAGATTACTGAACAGCGACAGATTCCGGGAAGGGGGTATGGAGTCATGTTCCAACTTAATCCAGTTTTTTTGTAATTATATTCATTTTATTAACAATTGTCTCACTGATAGCATTATATTCCAACACATTATTCCCAAGAAGCACTCGCAGACGTGATTTCAAGATATTAAAGTGTTGCGAGTTTGTATTGCTCTGACAATTCAGGAATCCCATTCATTTCTTCCAGGCATTTAAGAATCATTAAATTACGTATGTGATCTTTTGCAATTTCATGTTTTTGTATAGCTTCTGATAAAATTTTCAAGTCAAATTATCCATCGCTATTCCAAGTACTCTCCTTAATTGCCAATAGAAGATATGGCCAGCATAAAGATTAGCTTTAACTTCTCTACCTGTTAGCCATTTGTGTGAATCATGTCATGAAGAATTGAATTTTCGTATATTTTCTCCCAAGCACGATGAACAACCGTACTCAACATAGGTGTAGGTCGACCACTGTCCAAAATTTGTCTCTTATCTGTATCACTATGACCAGAAAACTATGTACGATGTAGTTCACTGTATCTGTCGACATTAAAGTAAAATCAGATTTAAATATAAAAATCAAGTGACACTAATAATTCGCAGCACACCGAATTAAAATATAAAATTAAAACTTCGTACGTAATAATCATTTCTAGGCTTGTTAACTCTTCCACAAAACAGTAAACACACACGTTACGTGGCTTGCATGCGGGTGGAAATCGGAGTCTTCCGTGCGGGCAGCCAGTAAACGAATTCGGTGGCCTACACACAACGCGCATGCAAGTACGGACACATGCTACTGTTGCGAATGTTCGGTGATATAATTGTTAGCGTACCGGATTTTATGTACCCACGTTTGCGGGTTCAAACGCGATCGAAGCCGTGGAGGGCCTATGCCTTCCTCCGGATGTGAAGTAATGCCGCCTGTCCCATGTAGATTTAATGCATTTAAAAGATCAAGCCTAAATGAAACCTGAGCTAAATTCGAATCACCTGTTTCGTCGCCCAAGATAATTCCTCCTTTCTCCGCTAGATGGTGAAAGGAGCGTAGCGTAATTTGCTAGGTCAGATGGAAGAGCGGGTCCGATGGATGATACCTATATAGCAGAATACAAAATTTAAGAAAAACAATTAAATAATAATCTCTTCAGAAAATTCATTTCTTGTGCTTTCATTGCTGATAAATCACTGTTAAAATAGTAGCAAAGCCTTAATTGAAGAAAAAATGTAGTATCACAAAAAACGTTTTATTTTCTTAGAGATTTCCCCGTCACTTTCTAATTCCGGCACCCGATATAAATCACTCTTTGTACTATATTTTTAATTAATTACAAAATTTAATGTCTTCATTTGGATAGAATATAGTGTCTTTGGCGATTTCCAAAAGTACCCACACCGTGCTATGCTGTTTACAAGTGCTCCATTATGATTTTTTAATTAACTCCACTTTCCCAGTCCAGTATTTTCCTTCGTGTTCCAAAACTACAGTCACCCATGCAATGTAATTTTACACTCACTGGTGCCTCTTCTGTCGAAATAACATTTAATTCATTAGATATCAGAGAGAAATCAAAGGCATAAATGTCTGAATCTGCAGCTTCACTTTCATTGGTATCAGATAACATTTCCTTTCCTCTTGATACCGTCCTTTTGCTCTCTGCAGTACAAGTTTAAGGCATTTGTTGTAATTCTTCTAGAGAAATACATTTCCCTGCTTCAACATTCAGCCTTTTCTTTTGTTTCAACAACTGACTTTTATCTTCCAAATATTGCATAAATGATTCTGAAATTTGACTTGGATCAGTTGGATTGTCGGGATTCTTGAAAGAAAACAGACGTTTGAGCACAGCAGAGGGATAAATCCCAATTTTCTTAAAGCCAGCTTTCAAATTTACTGCAGAGTTCACATGAACCCTGCTCCCACAGCATAATCAGTAGTCTGAAATACATGTGTTGGCACATTGGCGGCCAAAATTAATTCAAATTTGGCGCCGTACTTCGAAATCTATCATTTATAAGAATTCCTTGACGCTAATTAACAGCAAAGAGAATGCATTTTAAATATCCCACGATGGACTTTTTTTCTCGGTATATTTTTTTCTCAAAAAACGGCGCGTTTGCTTCCAGAGATACAGAGACATCTTTCGTATGAAGCTCTTTGGAAGGACAAACAGTTGAAGAGTTGAACTGCTTTCATAGACGCTCGCGTGATTGCGCCAGATACTGGAGACACTGTGGAGTGTCAACATTCCGAGAATTAATCGTCTTTCCACATGAAGGCGCAATACAATCACATTATTTAAAAAGGTGGCCGAACACAGTTTCGCAGCGACTCGCCTCGCTCGAGTAACACACCGTTATGATGCACGTATTTATGCTACCGACTATCAATTTAATTAGGTAGGGTTGCTATTGCGACCTCAGCTAAGAGATATTGGCGCGCAAACTCGGTCCAATTGTCGAGATTTGAAAGAAATACACGACTATTGTGACATACCAAAAATGACGGACATTTTTGTTTAGGCAAATAAAGGTCAAAATATTGCAAATGATGTGGGTTTCTATGGTGCAGATACGCAGAGGGTACACCACAGCAACGCGAGTTAGTTGAGACGTGGGTTTCTGTGGTGCAGATACGCAGAGGGTACACCATAGCAACGCGAAAAAACCAAGAGAGAGAAAAACACAGCGAGCTTTGAAGGGTGTACCAGATTGGGAATTAGGGCATTCCGACTCGTGTCGTGGTGGTGAGCGGATCGCTAGTGCGGTTTTTCTTGAGGTTAATTATCAAATCGGGACTTGTAATATTTCGTGAGAGTGAACATTGAACTTGAACTTAGAATATTTCCGCATTAGGTGTGCAACTGGAACTTGTAAAACTCACGTGTCGTACCATTGCAAACCCGGACTTGTAATATTTTCATGAGTGAACCGGAAAGTGAACTTAAAATATTTTCGAGGTGAAGTTAAAAAACTCGACTTAGAAATTTTACCAGTGAATTGTGAATTGCCAGGTTAGGTAATAGAACATAATATTAGAAGGATATTATTCCGACTTGGAAAAAGTAATCAATTTGAAATAGATGCCCACTCGAGGCGTAAGATAAAGGGTATAGGCAGTGTTTGTGAAGTGGTTGGAGGAAGTTTCGATTTGGTCGCTGATCATCGTAGACTTTAACAAGAAGGAAGATTGATCTACTCTACGCGGCGACATCGAGCGACGTGCCATCATGACCTAACAATAACTTGTAAGAATCAATGATAGATAACTTTTGGCATTTACAATAAATTATAATTCATAGTTTGAAAGAAAGCTGATTATTTGCCATTACATGCAATCCTTGAGTAGACATTTTAGAATTATTTTCAGATTCCTCGCCACTCCATATGGATGGCAAATTGAGTAATTGGTTGCGGAGTAAGTAGCAACAATTATTTCATTAGAACCCGACGACCAAGCTAGCGGGATTTGCATTTATTTGTAATTTATCTGAAGGCAGTAATCGAAAATCAGAGATTCAAGTGTAACCTTTTCCTGGCGCCCAAATTGTTTATAAATTCGGAAATTGGTTACGATAGACATTTATTATTAGTAAATTAAAATAAAAAACGTTTCAATATATTTGGAAAATTTTTCAGCCGTGCGTTTACACAAAAGATCGCCTTGTCAATAAAAAGCCGTGGTAATTCACATCTTGGCGGCACTGAAGAAATTACATTTTTGACTGGTGGCAGCAGCTTGTGTTTTGGGCGCGTAAGAGCTGAAATTGTACGTCGAACGAATTATAACGCAAAACAATCTTCGAAGGAAACATTGGCAACTTTTTCCATTATCAACAATTTTCACGCTGAGATAAACTAATAATTCTCAAATAATTGCCTTTCAGAATTTTCTCTTGTGTCAAGCTAGGAAGTGGTGTCCACGGTTTGTGGGTAACCCAATCGAGCATTCTGTGGCTCTCCCAACAATTTACTGACGCTATTTTGCAGCCTCAACATGTTTGGGTATTTGAGGTAATTTTTGCCCTTAAGAAGTAGGTTTCCATGAACCAACTATTTGTCTCTAACACAATTGTAATGGCCGAAAATAAGCCACGGACACAGGCTGAGTCAAATGAGTGCAGATGGTGGAAGTCACGAAAGCTATATGTGCTTTCAGATCACAGCTCATGCGGGGCTCAAATTGTCGCCTAGAGCTGGCAAAAGTTGAAAAAAACAGTCCTAGATTGCGCGTGTCAAACCAACCTGATTTCATTCTGTCATAACAAGCATGCACTGGTCCATCCTCTGTCCATGTGTCCCGTTAATACTCGGCCTTGTAATAGATGCGAGGCAAAATATCTCTGGCAGAATTTCCATATATTGTACTGATCGTAGCCTTGTGCAATTTTTAATGGCTTCAGGATACTTACAGCCCAGTTTTGTAATGACCTTTTTAACCAAGGTCACCCCCCCCAAAAAAAAATTGTTTCATCATAATTAAGGCTAAATGCACCGAAAAATACTTATAGGAAAAATCAATAGATCGCAGCACTATCACACGGAATTTACTAGATCGATAACGTCTGAAAAAATTGTCCGACTTTCGATCTGTAAACGGCATTGGACTCCTTTTTAAAATAGAATTCACGCTACGATGCCGTTTTTTCAAAAAATATTTCAAAAAAAATTTAAAATGATTTCTCATAGTTCCGGGAAGAAATTAAAAAATGTGGGCTTATAGCGCGATGACGACGTGCTTCCTGAATCCAACGCCGTATCAACCATGCAAATCGGATGAATAGGAGCGGCGTAAAGTGAAATTTCGGAAAATATACCTCCCCCCCCTTCAAGCTTCGCGCAGTTCCGACACCCGACGCGGCCGAACGGCTCCCCCGAACGCGGGCTCCCTCGACGCGGCCGAACGGCCAAACGGGAGGAGGCAGTGCTCTCAGGCAGGCAAGCCGGGCAGCCGGCTTATGGTTTCGTCCCTTTCAATCTCAATATATTTTTCTCCACTTATCAAACTAGTGATGCTGTAACACAGCCAAACGGTCTCATATCATCTGTAATAGTCGTATAAAACTATATATCTTGTTCACATATTTCCGTCTTCCTTCGAATACCATCAAAAAGTTATTTGAGGCACTACTCAAAATATCAAATCCGATTTGGAAACTGATTTCAAAAAGAAAATTGAACTAATTGTGTAGATATCACCAATATTCCATGTCCTAACATCTTATTTTACATACATTTTACTTCTAAGATATTTCGTTATCATTCCACTACCAGAAAGAATGAGCCGAAATTACGCACGAGCTCTTTTATCCTGCGACTCGATTTTTTATTTCAAAACGGCGTTTGTCTCCTTGATAGACTTCACCTGATGAATCTGTTTTTCCAAGTAAAATTTTAAAACTGTTTTCGTACTTTCGGACAAAATTGAAGAAGTGGTAAAATAGCGCGCAGGCGAGATGCATCCTGAATCCAACACTGTAACAAACATTAAAATATAATCTTAAGAATCGTGACATGTCCCAGCTTACTTAGTAAGTTATATTGATATAAAATGATTCTGTTATATTTGTATAAACTTGAAGATTGGAAAAAGTAATTCCCGGCGCATCATTTTGATACAAACTACGAAAATGATAACATAAAAGGATGTAGTGTAAATCATTGTATTGTGACATATATATGTATTTTTTAATGCATTAAATTGTCATGAAAGCAATATAACTTTAACCCTTAGACAGGAACACCACACTACAAGAGGAATATCCGTCTATGAGGGGGATAAATTATGTTTTGTTGTACAGTTCGGCAACTTTTACATTTCTACATTAAGATACCATTTTTCTAAACGTCGTACACGCTTATCAGTAACATTTAATCGGGTAGCAATTCAATTTAGAAGATTTATATACTACTAGTAAAACGTAGCATACCAGTCACAGATAAACCTCATATTAGGGAATCAGAATGCAAACGTATTAAATCGGCGATCCTCATCTAGGTGTCGAGAATAGGGATGCAACATTGATGTTGATATTTTCAAAACATCGATTTTGTATAGACACATGAACATATTTCGTAAAAAAATGAAACATTTATGAAACCTTATGTTTATTATCGATGTGCTTGATGAGTTGTTGTGAATGAAAAGAACCGATAATCACAATTTTATAAAAAAGTTAAAATATGAAATAATATTGCATTATACCACTGTCAATACATGTGTTCGAATAAAGCGAACGGTGATTGTAACATCCTCATCCAGTAGACTATCTTCAGCCCAAGAAATGACCCCATTTACCGTACGCAGAGAGGCGGCCAACGCAAGCACTCTAGGTGTAAGGTCTCTCGCCCACCTTCCTGTACCCATTTGAGGAAGTTGTGACTCCATAAGATGACCCTGGGCGATAGTAAAAAGAATAACAGCGAAACTAAGCCTGAAAACTTTCTTTTGCCGTTTTGTCTAAATCGTAATTATAAATTAACAATCACGGCCTCTGTCAAAACAAATTATCTTCCGCACGAACTTGATCGATGTTTCTAAACCAGGTTTTTGAAAGATGTTTTAATTTTGAACATTGATATTTGCATTTGTATTACTTGAGCATCATTCCTTCGCTTTTCTTGCTATCCGAAACTGGGAGGGGACGCGCCGATAATTCAGCGAGTTCTTCCCTAATAATGGCAGAATGTACGCATGAAAGACTGCGGGTATCAAACACACTGTTCAGTGCGATGATGTCTATTTGTCGGCTCCAGTCCCGGTCAAGCAGCGGCTGTGAGCATCTCTCCTTTCATCTGCAGGTCCCAATTCTTCGCGTGTCTGAACGCGCAGAGAAATAGTACTATAACACAGATCGCAAGCCATCCCTTGTTAGACCTATCTGGATATACACAGCAATAGGATGCTAGCAATTTGTTCATTGCTCACTCGGACTCGAACTGCCTTTTTCCTTTTGTTTGTGATATTGTGTATTAGTTATTCAATTGTGCCACTTACACCCTTTTCTTCCGCTTCATTCTATCATTCCAAGCATAATATCCTTTTCCAGAGATTTTGTTCGACTCATGGAAAATAAAATATTTTTGACATACTATTTTTTGGCTTTGACTTTTAGAGAAAGTTCTGTTTTCTTTTCAAAATTTCGGCATTTATCTTCTTGCCCTCCCATTGTACGTTTAATATTTTCTTCCGTGTCCATACTTCAAAAGCATCTTCCTTTTTTCGGTCTATCTCAATGTTCAGCTTTTACACCCACACAACAGCATTAGAAATACCATTTTCTCGATTATTTGGATATTGGTCTTACGCAAGGCTTGATTTCTGCCGGAACACGACGGAACGGTGTTCCTGTATCTCGCTGATAATTATTACATTATATTATAAATATATAATTATTTCTATTAAATTAATAAATCATTTTGAGCGCGTTCCGGGACCTAAAATTTTAGAAATCAATCACTTGATATTCCTGCATATTTTATGAATGTGTAATTTTCTTTCCGCTGCTTTTTATAAAATTATTCCTCTCTTTAGTTTTTCCGTACAAGTATCCAGAATTTGTTATTGTAATTCATAAGTATTTAACTTCGCCTGCCATGTATATCACTTCTCCGTTGATGTTTAGGCTTCCTGTTTTACCAGTTGACATAAATGTTGTTTTCTTTAAATGTAAGTTCATAGAATATTTAAATTTTATATTAATAATATATTTAGCTATCATTATTACATAATTCAGAATTAAGTATAAATAAAACATCTGCATAATTTTCATGACATAACATTTTTGCTTTTTCTCGAAAAGGAGTAAAGTGGACATGTCACGTTTTGAATGTTTGCTCCTCATTTCGCGCTCCTTTCTATCCAAGCCCAGCGCCGCCAGGGCACGCGCTCAAGTGTAGTCACCCTTCTGAGCTGGAAGCAGGGTCGCACCTCTGGCACACTGCTGTTCTGATAGCGTGACTTTTCTGACCTCTGCAGACATCTCGCCGCGTTCTTCGGCGGGCTGCGTGCTACACTAGGGCAATTCGATATGCCCAAGCGTAGGAAGAGGGCGGTGAGCAGTTTTCAGTGGGCGAGAACATTGTGCAGTGACGAAGTGGAGATTATATTTACTATACAAGAATTAGTGGAATCATTCGCGTTTCGTTAATTATTAGTAACCGAGTGTTATACATGAACAAAATAATAATTCAAACAATAAATAACAATTATAAAAGTATATTAGTTTAATAAACATTTTGTGAGATATTATTAACTAAAATAACTTATTAAGTCGACATTTATGGATGGTAAGCTATTGTTTTTCATTGAAAATACAGGTATAATACCCTTATAACCTTTATGGACGTCCATACCGTTATAGACGTCCTATAGAGGTATTTTACCGGTATAAAAGAACATAGGTATTTGAAAAAGGTATGTAAAATACCGGTATAAAAGAACAGGTATTTGAAAAAGGTATGTAAAATACCGGTATTTTACCGGTATCAATACCTTTTCGGTCCCTGCCTATTCCTCATTGCCAGTTTACACTCCCTGGTCATATTTCGAATGACCCGGAACATTTCTTTAGGTCTCCTTTTCTAACAAGAAAATCCACTTCTTTGTTGTTCTTCCACTTCTTTGCATTTTCTTTCTTTATTTATTTATTTAACGTCAAAAAACAGTTAAAAACTGCGTATGATGTGCTATATTTCTTGAAGAAACTTTTCTTTATCTTGTCTTGGTCTACGCTGGAATACCCTGCTGAGTTCTCTGACTTTTATCCTTTGCTTTCTTAGCAGAGAAATATAATACTTGAAAAGAACGAAACATTAGAACTTTATTATTATTATTATTATTAATAATACTCTCCATTCGCGTGATTATTATTATTAATTATTATTATTAATTATTATTAATAATAATAATAATAATAATAATAATAATCACGCGAATGGAGAGGAATCGAAGGTAAAGTGTATATACTCGTACTATATAATCCTTCGAATCTTCACTTCGATGACTGAGTTTCCAAGATTTATAACAATTGTGAGACTCCATCTATATATTTCATGGTGAAAATCTTGAAATATCTCTACAGGTCTGATTCAGTTTACCCATTGTGAAACCATGGTGCAGGTTGTTACTCTGTGAGAACCTCTAGGCACCGGGCGGGCGTTCTTTCAGCGCCCGCCGCGAAGGGCTAGGCTAAAGTGGCCGTGGGGGAGGGGTTCCGGGATTTCCAAATCCGATATGGCACTGGGACAGTGGTTCTCGAATATCGTTGCGGATGCTCACTCCAAGTTCACTGTGGGAAGGGGGAAGGGTGGGAAGGGGGAAGGGGGGGTCAGGTATTTTTTCCGAAATTTCACTTTACGCCGCTCCTATTCATCCGACTTGCATGATTGACACGGCGTTGGATTCAGGAAGCACGTCGTCATCGCGCTATAAGCCCACATTTTTTAATTTTTTCCCGAAACTATGAGAAATCATTTTAAAATTTTTTTTTGGAAATATTTTTTGAAAAAACGGCATCGTAGCGTGAATTATATTTTAAAAAGGGGTCCAATGCCGTTTACAGATCGAAAATCGGACCATTTGTTCAGACGTTATCGGTCTAGTAAATTTTGCTTATTTTGGTGCTGCCACGTGGTGGCGACAAATGGAACTAGTGTCGGTGCATTTAGCCTTAAAGAAGAGATGAGGTGGAACATCTATTATTTCTTTTTCCAAGGACTGAAATGTCCTAATCATTTCAACTACAGCCCTCACACGCTTGATATTGCTGCACAATCTTTGAGACGTGTAATTCTTGTGACGCTTTAGGAATATGTGTATGCAGGTTTTTCAGGAAAGTTATTGTTGAACCGTTTTATTTGCTCTCCTTTCTTGTCTAGATACATTTTAACAATACATCGTAAATCAAACTAATTGAAAAACAAAAATTGTACATTTATTCAGAAAGCTGGATAAATACTCAATGTTGTTCTTCTTCTGTAATAAATATACACTGACGTCTTACTGAGTAGTATTTATTGATTTAGCATTGAAAATAGATTTTATTACATCGGAGCGAATATTTTGTTTACAATCCTTGCAACAAAAACAAAAATTCTTTCTATATTCAAAATTCAAGTAGTATACGGCTTAGGGTAGAGATCACAAAATTTTGAAAACGTGCACAGAATTCACTTCTCCCCGTAGCACGTAACAATTTTGAACGGTTTTTGACGTAAAATAAAATTAAAAAGGATTTCAACACTGGTCCAGGAAAAATCATGGACATTTGAAACCCATGTGCGAAATAGCAAACTCCTCGCCACACATCGAAATAAAGTATTTCTATTACGTACTTAAAACACGCATTACCTTTCGGAATATTGTAGCACGAGAACCTCAAAATCGTCTGAATAACGATAGTTCAACGGAAGTTTGCAGAGGACTCACATAATCCCAATATTCACCTTCCGAAATCAGCAAGTTCAATACAAAAACAAATGACGCTATCCCCGTGTTTGCTTCTGGTTGCAAGACAGTTTATCCGATCAAAATACTAATTCTGAACACCAGATGTCACTAGTAGTCCATCATCCAATGTGTTTGCTCGAAGGTGCATTTGGACCAGTTGGGCGCCGGGACCATATTTGCTAGATTTACGGTACTCTGGGTCAAGAACGAGCACGTTTGTGAAACGGAAGTAATTTCAACTATTAGCTTTCTTGTGTTTTGGAAGTTAAGCACATTCATAACTCAATCAAAAGCTGACAAATATTTTCCATTTCCCCCCCTCCGGGATCCATCACTGGCTGCACGGGATTACAAAGAAAAATTAACACAGAAATAAAGCTCCCAATTTACACAAATTCGACTTTTTTTATTTGTTTACTTTTCTTTCTGAACAAAAATTAAGTATTTTTTCAAACCAGCTTTTGAGTGCCTAAGGCGGCTCAGACATTTGGTGTATACAAGGAGTTTATCAGGCAAAATATGCTTAAAATTGTCTTTAAGATCTTATTTTCGAAGTTTCGACGTTTCTCCCCTGGACACATTGTTTGTTTGTTTTTTATAATAATTTCCGTTCCTTGACTCTTACTTTTGTCATTCAGGGTACTTTTATTTCGTCTCCAAATGGTAGGTACTTACTAATTTTTTCAGTTTATTTTCGTCAGGATGGCTGATAGAGGAACTGCTACATCGATGATAGTAAGATTTCTCTGTTTTCAAAGCCAGTACAATATCAAGAACGTTGAATGATTTATATATTAATACTGGGAGGTTCCAGTGTTTTACTTCTCTGTCTGTTTAGATTGCAGTTATTGCCTTCTCTAATTAGTGGTGGATTTTAATAGTACGCAGCCTGCTTCTCATCGC
Organism: Teleogryllus occipitalis; assembly: GCA_011170035.1. Classification (NCBI taxonomy): domain Eukaryota; kingdom Metazoa; phylum Arthropoda; class Insecta; order Orthoptera; family Gryllidae; genus Teleogryllus; species Teleogryllus occipitalis. The sequence goes on from BLKR01000068.1 coordinate 661,615, forward strand.
CAAAATACTTTTGCTCGAGAGCTGGTGAATTACCTTAGCCCCACGATTTTGCCTGTCGATATTGTTTTGGTGCTAAAAATGAGCATCCAGATATTGTGATCGATTCCTTTCTTTGGTCACACATTCTGTAGTTGGTGTTCTGTAAGTTTTCATGCACTATGTACTTGTAATATGCTTAATTTCTCATTACTACTACCTGATCTTGAATCGCAATTATGAAGCCTTCCGTTTCCGCAAACAGGTTACCAGTTTGCAAGTATGCCAAAGAAGCTTCCAGATTGATTTCACTATTTTCTATTCCTGTAGTGTACGACTTTGCTGCTCCATTTTTCTAATACTTGTTCATTCAAGAGGCTCTTCGAGGAAGGATCGTGCATGATGTTGGACAGTTTAAGAGGCAATATAATATGTTTTCATAATTGAAGTCAACCAATCACTGGATTTTGCCTTTTGAAAGAAGTAATCACTCAGAGTTTTCACTTTAACAATGGTCGTGGTCGTCACACAAGGGATCCCTCTGCCTCCAGCAGTAGGAGATATATGGAACCTTTCAAATCAAGTGTTGGTAATGCGCTCTTCCTTTAAAATTCTTTCTTAGCTTTTATGTCCAGATTCTTCAGTTCGATATCGGTTCATTTTAGTATTCCAAAGGAAAATGAGTACTGAGTAGTGGCGACTCGTGCTTAGGTAGTACAGCCCCGAGATAATACGTGTAATATACATTTTCCATTTAAAGAATGCATTAATGAAGATACTGCAGCAATATCGATGTATATGAAATAATTTTGAAATCAATGAGCGTCCGACGAGCGCTCACCCAGGCAGTGCGCCAAGCTCAAGCTCTTCTTCTGCAAGTACTCTTCGGTCGCGCGTTCATCTGCTTTAACATAGGGCCCTTGGGCTGACATCACATAGCAATGAGCCGTGGAGTCTCTCGGCAATGAGCTACATACTCTCTGGCAAAGAGACACCCGCTTACATCGCTCAGCGCGGCGACGGCAATACCAATTTTCTGTCTTCGTCTGAAACTAACTGCAACTTAATTTTATGAATTTCTAGTGTTACTGAAAGTACACTGGTTCAGTCAATTCTTGTCGATACTCATTGCAATTTTAATATTTTATGGAGAATTTATTTTCATTTGATGTTATGCTTGTTGATTCAAAAAGTGTATTTGATGATTCTTTTGCCCAAAGTTGGCAGTTCTGGATGAAATTCCCTCTTTCTGTCTCTATTCTCTCATATGAGGCAGGCGGTTATCGCGAGCGTCGTCAACGGTCATGGCTTAGTAAATTGGTCGTGTGTGCGGGAAGATCTCGAAAAATAGAGTACAAGTATTGTTTATGGTGGTTGTCTGGTTTGTAATTCCTGGCGCTTCAAATGCTAAGATTATCGGTCCCGTAAGTATAGTACATGTTTTGTCGCGGGAGGCTGTCTCTCCAGCAAGGCACCGCCCCAGCCGGGACAACCTCTAAGCTCTCGACATGTGCGGTAGTATATTGCATGGAAGGGACTAGGATAGGGCAAGGAAGAGGAAGGAAAGATAGTGTGCGGTCCTTGGTTCGTTTCTTGCGGGACTGCTCCGGTATTCGCCTGGTGTTGATCAGCTATCTAGCTGGTGTCGAAAATACTGCCACCGTCGAGATCTAGAACTAGGAACTCCAAGTCAGAAGCACTGCAATGACATCAAATGATGCCCTGAGCCTCCTCAACCGGTGTTTATGGTGATCGTTGACGCTGCCAACAAATCATACTTCTCCAGAAAGTAAGAATCTCTACCGATTAAAGAGAATACTGCTCAAATTACTCATCTCATCTCATCTCAGCTCAAATTACAAATCTTTCATTATTGCAATATATTCCAGGGTAGTGAAATTTTCGAAAATAACGATTTCGTTATCACGAGTTGGAGAAATAACTAAGATTACGAAATGAACTAGTATAAAACGTTAAAAAAATAGTGCTTCTTGCTAGAGTTCAATCACCGCATTTTCGAAAACTTCGTTCGTTTTGGCTTTGAATGAATTATATTACCGGCACTTGTCTCAATGAATACAAAAACTCTGCTGCCCACTGGAAATCTAAGGCAAAAATTCTGTGAACCCTACCCTAAGCCTATACTTGAATTTTGAATACAGAAAAAAATTAGCGTTTTTTTGCGAGGACTGTTAACGAAAGTATTACCCAATAGATAATATAAAGAATTAATTGTATTTAATATAATAGAATTAAATAAAAACATAAAAGGAATGAATATAATGAACAAACCAAAATTGCTTGTAAAATCTTGAAGGGGAACGTGAAGAAATAAGGGAAGTCATGTGCGTCAACTTAATATGTAGAGTTCACCAGAATTCCCACAATGTATAGAGAAGCACAACCAAACACACTTCACCGGAGCACAGCACACGCTAAAAACGTGCAAAACGAAATTCAGAGTAAACAGTCTTCAATTATCGACTGTGTCGCCATTATTGATTGCCTCTCGAAGTTCTTATAGAATCTATAGTTATATACATTTACATACATTTGCTTTGTGCAATGGTGCACGGCCTATGGAACGCATACATTTTATTGAACCCATTGCTATGGAACCCGTATGGAAAGCTTTATGCAACCGGCCCTATGTGTTGATATATTATCCTGCTTTCCATGGATGTGAGCAGCTTCTAGTATAGAGTTGGGGCACACGTTATGGGGCGGCTGTGGCGGCCGGCGAGTTGCGAATTAGGAGAGGCGGAATGTATACTTGAACTCACTCATATTTTACATCAAAATATTTTTTTTTAATGACGCAAACTATATCATTTAGAATACACTCCCGATGCGTTCGCACGCATCGGGATTTTAGTTGTCTGAGACAACTTGTTGATAACAGAAGATACAATAACACACGAAAATAAGAATTTTTTAAAATCACTTCCAGCAAACAAAACTAATTAATGAAATCAGAAGAAAGGGTATTTTTAGCTTAGTTAACAGGCGCGGACTTTCCCGGACAAAATCCTAATAGCAGAACGCTACCTCCACCTAACTTCCAGGACCCCCTCTTCTTCCTCAAGCTTCTATTGCCTCGCATGCAACAGCTAGGGACGGACTCGCAAAAGACCATGCAGCGACCCCTTCCAAAAACAATCTTTCGCTTAGGCGGGCACATAAAACTAAAGTCGTCCTCAAAATTGCGCTGGTGGTATGTATAAATTAAACAAGTTGATTTATTGCAAGTTTAATACTTTCTGCGACTTTTCCCGAGGTTAGTTTTTCTGGGGATGGCACCGCCCTACAGTCTTTAAGGAGCAGCCGCCACTGTGGGGACGGTAATTTGCTGGATCTGCTTTGTTCTCTTTGGAGAGTAGGTAGAAGAATCCTTGTCAAGAATGGAGACATCGACACCCAAGTTTTCCAATATACCAGGGTAGTACCAGCCAATATGTTTATGAATTCTGGTGGCTTTCTTTAGTCAGAAATTTTGCAAGCCGTCGGGCCTTTGATGCCTTCAATGTTCTTGCCAAAGGTGTTTGCACCTATTTTCCAGTGTAACATGGTTTTCAATCTGAACATACGCCGCTTTTCATTCCTTTGCTATTTTGTTTCCTTGCGTTCAACACAAACACCCCACATTTTCCCAGAAAAAGTCCTGAAAGTGCCCTTAGCTTTGGGTGTGATATACGTCTGATTCCCCATCGGATGTTGTGGTTGTTAGTTTTCTGGTAGTCTTTTGGTTCTTTCTAAATTGGTTGTCTCTGTGACATCTCACACTTTTTCGGTATCGTTTAAATCTCTTCACCAGTGCAGCAAGCCTTTGTTTTTGGCTATACAGTACCGTGTTCTCCTGGGCCTTCAGACGTTCCTAGATAACTGCACCACTTCTCCTAACTTACGCAGACGCATTCGGTAACGCCTACTGGTAAAGTATGCCAATATTTGTTATCTGGTCAACCATGGAGCATAGGCTTCGTTCCCGTGGAGGAATGTTGCGACGTTCCTTCCTAAATGGCTTAGTACTGCTGAGTTACACATTTCGAATGAAGTCGTTGCTCCAACGTACGTCAAGGAATGCAAGTATTCTAGCAAATTTTCGTCTTTTAACTAATGTTATTATGAGGTTGACATTGCTAATGACTTTTGTATCTGGTTTAAAGATGATTTTTGGCAACTACGGTCGCAGGATACAACAGATTCCTCTACATTTTGTAAGGTTGGTTTCAAAGACGTCTTCCTCTTTCTTCCTGCGATGTGAAAAGTCTTTGGTAACACGAGTTTCATGTTCATCCGTATCTCGAGTCCGTGCTTTCTATCATGCCCAATACTGTAGCTACTTCTTCCTTAATCACACTGACTCTGTTCAAAGCTCTTTATGTTGTTCGTTAATATTGATCTACGATGATCTAAGGTCTTAAGTTTAAAAAATACAAGAATGGGTTTAGAGAAATAAAAATGATCATATGAGTTCAGAAAACTTACTTGAAACTCTGAATAGGGTCACTGTTCTGAAATACATCGAAAGCGAAGGAGTGTTTGATGGCAGAAGTAAAATGGCAGAATATTCGTTTTTAATGTTAAAAGACAAATAAATGGAATCTTTGGGTCTCCTGCAACTGTTCAATTTGTCCCTGAATAAGTGCTTGTGGAAACTTCATTGCTTGAACATAGCATCTTGCAGAGAATGAATGATTTGATGTGTGAATTTTTCTAAACTCCGATTCACTGAAGAAATTAATAGAGTAGTAATCACAATAGAGATTGTGATTACTACTCCAAAAATTCTCTTTTATTTATATTCCCAGGAGAAGGATGAAGAAGCAATTTGAAAAAACTAAGCTTTAGAAGAATGTCCTCAACCAAAACTTCCGCAGAAGAGCAATTTTCATTCAGTTTTAGGAGTCCGAGTCTTGATTCAAGCCCAAATATAAATATTACAAAAAACATACACATAGAATTAAACTTTAAATTGATATTACAAACGATAAAACAAATAATAAAAACACAAGCTTGAAAAAAGTTGCACAATTTTTTTTACATACCTTGAGTTTCACATCATTAACTTCAGTTGATAACGTTGGTGAGAGCAATGAATTTCGGCCTGTACTCATTCTTTCTTGCATAATTCTGCATTTATTACATTCATAGTTTGTTTGCATATTTATATCCTCTGTAATACTAAAAGTTATTGTAATTTCATGAATTGCATGATCAGCATGAGTGAAGGAACTCAAAAGGGCTGGCTGTATCATTTTCACAATGGTTTTCTTGTTTTGTTTGGTTTTTTGCAAACAACCACTTAGAAGTATACACAAAAAGCTCTTCCATGTTCTAACACATGTGGAAGAAAACAATCTGCTGGATGGCGTTTCCTTTTTAACTATTTTAACTGAAAGAATAAATTGTATTTCTTCAATGAAAAACAAAGTTAAAAACTGTAACGGGCACTCTTTCAAATTGTTACAGAACATTTGATAGCATTTTGCATATTGTGAGACAATAGGTAAGTACAGATTGTCCTCAATTTTCAACTTTTGAATTTCAACTGACAAGGTCTGCAATACTTGAAAACACTGCTGGATGTGAGCCAATTTCTCACTTTCACCTGAAAATAAAATAAGAGCACTATAATTACAAGCTTTACAAAGACATATTTGAGCTCCAATTAATATTCATAATATCCAAAATAACACCGAAAAAATGGGAGACACAGTTCAACAGGCCACCTTGCCTACCAGGCATTACCTTAATGACCAAGCTAATGCCCACCGAGAAAACGAAGTGGATGTAAACAACTGCACGTGGGTATGCAATCGCTGACTGGCTGAAGTCCACGATACACACTCGTTCTCGCACTTTTTTAAGCATACACGCAAGAAAATAGTTCTGTGAAATTCAAGTAAATGTTTGTATACAATAGAACAAACGTAATCATACGTGGAAAGCAGATATATAAGGGTTTATTTACTTTAAATTATGAGTTGATACGTGGAAGGACAAGCGAAAATAATAAGATGGCACCTATCAAGCGAGGAAGTAGTTTTCTTATAGCGGACCGCACAACACGAGTGTATATCGCATAGTGAGACAGTTTTGCGGTTACATCGCATAAGTGTCGTCAGTGTACTGAACAAGGAATACGGGTAGAACAGAGAATGTGAGACTTGGAGACAGCCTGCGATTTTCATTGTGTGCATGAATTCAGTATTGGCAATAAAATTATATTACTATTAACATTAAAAAAAATAATTTAATTGTTGAGTGAATTATTCTTTTGCGTGCCTCGATATTGTTCTCCGTCTTGCAATCGTCGGTTTGTTCCGCCCGTGCTGCAGATTTCGATAGTTAGGATATTGTGCAACGTGTGAATGAATTCGAGTTCGCCACAGCGAGCGCGGCGGTGATAGGGGAGTGTTGACAACCGTATACTTGGTTTTTTCAAACGAGGCATCAGAAGATATTATCTTCAAGAGGGAATATGGCACGACTTTTTGCGTCTTTATCGGTCCTGCCGCTAGAGTCGCTTGATCTGCAGCACAGCTTGATACTGTCGCGACATGCAAGATCTTGCGGCAGGACCAAGAAAGACGCAAAAAGTCGTGCCATATTCCATCTCAAGACAATACCCTCAGATGCCACGTTAAAAAAAAGAAAAAAAGTGTTGTGACAGAAGAAGCCACGGCCTTCGGCGGAGGGATATATTCCAGTTTGTTTACATCTACTTCATTCTCTCGTTGGTCAAGGAATGTCTTTTGAACTATTATTTTTTAAACGCTTCATTGTACATCATCAAATACTAATCATACATAATGTTGAGCGAGTTTTCTTATTGCCTTGGTTCTCATCATATAAATCCTTCAGCACGCCTTCTACAGGATCAATACTTTTGTGAATCCAATCAAAACATTAAAATTACAGGTAAAGAAAGATTTGCGAATCTCTCAAATGTATAAGTATATGTATTCTATTGTATTTTCTGATATATAACAAACAAAAATTTAAGTGGTCTGCATTTCAATTAAAGTAGTAAATACAACTCAAAATGTATAAAAATGTAGCATGCAATACAATGTAGCATAATATACAATAAAATGTTAATAAAAGAGTGTTTAGCAATTGTCTTTTTGCTTCCCAATGTGTAGTCTACAGCTAAACAGTGGATTTAAGGAAATAAAAATATCTAAAATTTGCTGATAAAAATTGACTTTATTATAGCAGCACACGATATTCACTCTAAAGCACCAATCAAGATCGCAGAAAAGACTAATTAAAAATGTGAAAATATATTGAATGCCCTCTAAAAAACAGAGCAGATAAACCTGGATCAAAACAATAAGCACAGCTACTAATACATTAAATTTACAAGCTTTTTAAAAATTTCTTAAGAATAAGATTTGCACCCAAATAATCCCCAAAGGACTCCGTGATACCATCCCACTTTGAAATCTGTCATATCCAAAGTTATACCTAAATATGAAACATACCATTGTCATTATAACATATTTTCTAAAAGAAACAATAGCAATAAAAATGTAGGGGTTCTTGGTAGTTCAATTCCACAAGAAGGCATTTACTTACTGGTGTTTCCACAACTAATGAGCTTGTTAAGTGTGGAAAACGGTATCTGCTCAATTGCACAGGTCACCAAGCACATTATATGCAACAACTCATCACTTTTAATATTCTTCTTTCTGAGTAACTCTTGTTGCACCTTGCTACATATTATACAACATATTTCATTTCCCTTAACTGATTGTATATTGGAAGTTACATTTCGCTGGAAAGCTTGGTTGAGCTGGCCCCATATCCTCAAGATCATATCCTGTTAAAGAGAAATGCAAACAGTAAAAAGTGTGTGTTTATATATATATATATATATATATATATATATATATATATATATATATATATATATATATATATATATATATATATATATATATATAGCTAAATTATTCCCGAAACTATTATTCTAGATAAATGAGACAAACCTGATCAGTCAGAAAAATTTTGGAATGAATTACTGGAAACATTAAAACTCCCATCAGCCACGAAAAATCAGCATTTTCTTCAGTTCCTTGATTTATGTCTCGCCCTTCACCAACATAACTACTTGTTAATGTTCTTGCCAGCAAAATCCAAATAGATTTCACTCTGTTTCCTTTTACAGATCCATTACCGACAACAGCATCAATTCTCTTTATCACTGTCTGAGTAAAAAGAATAACATTCTCACATAATGTCACTCCCAAATGCACAACACGCTGCAGTAAAACCATATACCTGCCCAAAGAAAACAAATCATTTAATCACATCAATTTTATAAAACTAGCATTCAAGGGGTTTTTTGAAAAAACAAAGACTTACAGTACATCACTTGCTGACCTAACTTCCTCACCACCATGAGCTTGAATGCTTAAATATGCTGGAGACAGAAATACATCCAGAAGAATTGACAGCGGTGTTCCCATCATAACATCTGTGCCAACATAATAATTTCTAGAAGTTAGTACTTCATCTGGGAGTCCATTTTCTGCCGATAATATTATCTCTAAAACTGGATTTAAACAAAGGTTTGCCAGCTGCTGATTGCTTAATGCAATTTCGTTTAACCTTAATAGGATTCTAAACATATTTTTCATCATTTCAGTTTTCTCTTGCCTTTCAGAAGATTCTGAGCCAGCTGAAGTAGGCATTTCATGAACTTTTCTTACATGAAGCAATAAACTTTTCCAGATTTCTTTGAGATAGGATTTTCTTTCTTGAGAAGACATTTCTTTACAGTCTATGCTAAGAATAGTACACTCACCCACACAATGTATAAGCATTTTTGATAAGCATAAGAATGTCTGTGGAGTTGATATAACTGGAGTTTTAAAATGTTGCAATTTAAAATCTTTACTAGGATTATCACTCAAATTTAGAATCTGAGCCAGAGCATCAGCTCTATTCACTTCTAAACCCTTCCATCGCCGGGTAGTGACAAGAGGATAATTAGTAACATTTGATATTGCAGGGCGTCGAGAAGCAAGCGTATTGGGGATATCACTGTTAGTACATCCATTATTCACAGTGGATCCATCACCAACAGGACCAAAACAGAAATTAAGAAAATGATATAAGATATTTGTAACATGTCTTTGTATACATGGTTCGATACCCATGATAAGTTGCCACCAAATTTCAAATTTGATGCATAATATGTCTGTGGTTTTTGAATTGCTGGTTATTAGAGGTTGCATTAAAAGCTTCAGTCTTCGAGAAGAATCTTCCAAAGAGGTATCAAGAAATCTGTTAACTAAAAATTTCCAACCAACAAATGCATTATATCGAGTGTTCATATTAGACGATCTAAAACCAATCTCTTCAGCTTGCAACAGGTTATTAATCAGATCTGTGTTCTTCCTTGCAGTGCATTCTTGGCCAAGTAAATCAACCATGAAACACCACAAGTCTATCCAATCAGATTCATTTGTACGAGCAAAATGTGCCAATTTCTTTGAATATCTGAAAAAAAGTTTCCAAGTTTTAACTATGATCTTGAGACAATTTGTATCACCTATAAAAACAGAGCTTTGGCAAATAAACAAGAAAATTTAATACTCACGAAATTTTAAGTTGTTCCCTCAAGCTTGAATTTTTTTCCAATAGTTGACAACACGCATTTGGACACTGATTTTTCAGAAAAACAAATGTTCGATATGCAATTTTCCTCAGTTCACAGTTTTCGTTAAACAGGAATGGGAACAATAACACAAAACACTCATTTGGCTTAAAAAGGTCATCTGTCTTAAAAAGTTCTGTTTTTAGGATGTTGCTAAACACTTCAATATATACAATTTGGAGAGCAGCAAATTCTTGTTTGTTTTTGCTACACAAATTGTCTTTTCCCACACTAGCACTAGATTGAATAATTTTGAAAATACGACTTTTTAACTCTTCATTTGAAAAAACATTGTTCCATTCCCTATTTTCAAAAAATTTGAAAAACTTAAAACATTTTTCAAGTAGCAACCAATTCTTTTCAGCAACAGCCTTTTCAGCTAAATTAACACACACATCACTGATCTTAATTTGGGATTCTTCTTTCAGCTTTTTAAGTAAATGTTTACATGCAAGGCATAAAACATTGAGAAATAAATGAGATGTTTCATTGTAGGATTGTAAATTACTCAACAGTGCCCAAAAGAGATTTTCTACGTTAGTCAAATTACTCAAAATTGAAGTCTCTGGTTTCTTAACATGCGATTTTTCTCCACTAAATTCACGGTTGATTTGTCTGTAAATCAAAAAGAAACAAGTATGAAATTCAAGGAAATTAGTAGTTGTTTATTCAAACATGCACACAGAATTGAAGTAAAAGTGGTAGGAATGTTTGGCACACTGAAATCTTTCCGTCTCTTATTACTCAACTATTCATCTTTTTTAAAAGAAGAACACATCATCATTTAAAGATCCAAAATTGAGGATTAATTGCATGGAGATAGAAACCTCTTACTTTAAACTGGAGGTGTAGGGCACATTTGAAAGTGAATTTGGACTTCTGCAATTTTCCAAATTCCAATGATTTTAATGAAAATCAAAACTATACAATTTATTATAAACGTACTTTCTTCTATTCAAACAAAAAGTTTAAGAAAAACATTGGAGCCATTTTCCAGAAAAGTTTTAAAATGTCACAAGGGCTTCACGCAAAGTACCCATATACATTAAAATATTTTAATGATTTACGGCATGGCCCAACAATCCGATCTTACTGACATTTTTAGAGAGATTACCATAAGAAGAGACTGCTTTGACAGCCACTGCTAACAACATAACTGCAGGTTATGTCCATACACTCAATTTGTCAATGGATTAGTTTATGTTAGCTCTCTTGTAAAAGCTTTATCACTATCTCTTGCATCGCCCTACATGACGTTCATTTCTTTCTCGATCTGTCAAACTGGTTCCTTCTTAAAGTAACTTCCCTATACCAGCTTAAGCTTCAGCTCAAAAGCTTACAATCTCACCATACTTATGAACAGGGCTTGATTTATAAAATTGTACACCCAAAATGAATTGTAAATTTAATAGAAATAGTCCTATTTTTATAATTTAATTTAATAATTATTCCCGAGGTATCGGAACCCCGTTCCGCCACAAATCAAGCCCTGCATATGCATGCCATCACTCCGTTTCTCCCCCCACGCCCCCTTCGACCCTTCTTTCCCTTTGTCACACAGTTTGTTATGTTTTTGATTATAAATAAATCAGATTTTAGGAAAATGTAACTAGATATATTTTCAACTTCATTAGCCTTAATTACAACTTCAATATCACAGCAGCATACCATTTGATACTTATCCTTTCTACTTCCCAAAATTAGCTTTTCCCTCTAAAGAAATCATGTAGGTCACTCAACCAATTAATTATGTACCTGCTAATTGTCCTACTTCATAGAAAGAAGTTTTCCCCCAACCCGGTATCTCCCATCAGCGGGGCACCGCCTCAGCCGGGACAAGCTCTAAGCTCCCGACCGATCTCCCGGCATGTGTGGTAGTGTAGTGCATGTTAATGCGTGTGTAAGAGGTGAGGATAGGACAAGGAAAAGGTAGGAAAGATCGCGCGCGATCCGTGCCCCGTTTTTGGGGGAATGCTCCGGCATTTGCCTGGTGTTGATCGGAGAAACCACGGAAAACTACCGATCAGAGCAGCCGGCGTCTAGAATTCTCCTCCAGACAGCGACTGTATTCGACCTAGTTGACAAGCTAGCGTCAAAAATCTTGCTTCTGTCGGGACTCTAATTTAGGACCCCTCAGTCGCACCCACTGTGGTGACATCAGTTGATTCTCTGAGCCATCTCTCCCGGTGTTAAGACAAAGAATCGTGCCAAGGCACGATTCGAACCCGCAAACCTTCAGGCTGAAGCGCTGAGTCGCTACAAGCAATTAACCATCTTGGCTATCAAGGTTGGTCCGAATCTTACTTTTCAATAATACTATTCTTCTGGTTTCAGTTCTATCATTCAGGAAGCCGAAAATTGAGAAAATGTAACAAAATGTCCTTTGGGCGGGAAAAGAAGGCAGTTGGGGAGAGAATAACGCATAACCGAAATGCTAGTCCAGACAAAAAGGTTAGAAAACTAACTAGTGCGAGAAAGTTTGTGCCCTTCTACAGCACTAGTTTTTCTATATTTATTAACAACTGGATTTATCCACTTTTTCATTACCAGGACCCGACAAGTGTTTTTCTGCCGAAACTTCGCTCTTTTCCGGGGCACGATTACAAAATTTTCTCTCCTTAAGAAGTAACGAAAGTTAAGTTACGAAGTTACGTAAGGGCAAAGAAGTAAAAATTTGCTAGTCCCATTTTTGGCAAACTCTCCCCATTTCCAAAAACTGCAAAAATTACGTGTTGGAAAAATGTTGCGTTGACACAATTAGTTATAAGCGTCGGCCCAAGTTGGTACTTCGTGTTTCTTCTGTAGCGTAGAGGGGGAGAGACGGAGAGAAAGGGACAGAGAGACGGAGAGAAAGGGACAGAGAGACGGAGAGAAAGGGACAGAGAGACGGAGAGAAAGGGACAGAGAGACGGAGAGAAAGGGACAGAGAGACGGAGAGAAAGGGACAGAGAGACGGAGAGAAAGGGACAGAGAGACGGAGAGAAAGGGACAGAGAGACGGAGACAAAGGGACAGAGACGGAGACAAAGGGACAGAGACGGAGACAAAGGGACAGAGAGACGGAGAGAAAGGGACAGAGAGACGGAGAGAAAGGGACAGAGAGACGGAGAGAAAGGGACAGAGAGACGGAGAGAAAGGGACAGAGAGACGGAGAGAAAGGGACAGAGAGACGGAGAGAAAGGGACAGAGAGACGGAGAGAAAGGGACAGAGAGACGGAGAGAAAGGGACAGAGAGACGGAGAGAAAGGGACAGAGAGACGGAGAGGGAAAGATTTATTTTTATTTATTTTTCGTCAAAAAACAGTTAAAACTGCGTATGACGTGCTATGGGGAAAAGTGAATTGTGTGCACATTTTCAAAATTCTGTGATCCCTACACTAAGTCATATACTACTAAAATTTTGAAAAATCACAAACCTCCCATGTAATAAAATCTATTTTCAAGGATAAATAAGCAATAAATTTAGGCTCTTATCCATGTTGTCCTTCGGAATAATACTTCCTGCCGCGACATGGAGACGATGATTTGAATAATTGTATTTCCCACTGAATTCTAGAAGACGTGTACAGATAATGAAGTTACATTTATGTCCAGAAGCAAAACAAGGGCCATCTCAGCATTTGCTCAATGGATCAGGGAAACTGGACGAAAAAACTGATCGAGATGGGGGTCATTGACCCGGAGGCTGTAGTACAATAGTTGTTACAGGTTGTTTATACACATTTATACAGTCCAAATGGTAAATAATGCATTATGTATCATTGTTAAAATTAATGTTGCTTTTCTTGTGATGCTCAGTATAGTCTCTAATTGTATAGAAACATTTATGCAGCAGAAACGATTTCACTTGGGATTTAAACTTTTCTATCGCATTTAATCGTTTAATGTCGTCTGGCAAAGTGTTGTAAAATAATGTACATGTATTGTATGTGAATTTTTTGTAATGAGCTGTTGATTCTGTCACCTGATGAATATGATTTCTACGTCGAGTGTTATAGTAATAGACATCGGCATTTTCTGAAAATATATTCCCGCCCTCAAGCAAGTCATTTTTTTACAAAAACCACTGATTCGTAAATAAACAGACACGGTAATGGTAAAATTCCTAGATTAATGAAGAGGGGCTTACATGAATCACGTGGGTGGGATTTGGTTATTATTCGTACAATTCTTTTTTGTAATCTAAAAATCTGGGATCTATAAGATGTACTTTCCCAGAATATTATGCCATATCTCAGGTGGGAATGAACGTTCGTGAAATATACACAACAAGCAGTATGAAGACTGACTGAATTTGCAAGAATTCTGAACGCGTAGCATAATGAACTTAACTTTGTGTTCAATTCATTTAAATGGACGTTCCATTTAAGGTTTGACTGAATTGAGAGACCTAAAAATTTTGTTGCCTTAACATCAGTCAATGGTACACCGTTCATTTTCAATGGAGCACAGAATTGTTTATTTGAAATGGAAAACTGCATTAAAACAGTTTTCTTTTCGTTTACTATTAATTTATTTCGGAACCAATTTGAAACATCTGATATTGTACTATTTACGGTTTCTTTATTGCAAAGGATGTTCGTATCATCCGCAGAGAACCGTTCTTCCGTTTCGAATCGTCGAGGGCATATCGTTTACGTAAAGTAGGAACAGAATAGGGCCTAAAATCGATCCTTGAGGAACTCCACGTGCAATGGGCAAAGAGTCGGAAAGGTGCGTACGTAATGTTCTATCATTCCAGTAAGGTATTTTCACTCTCTGAGATCTTTGTTTAAGGTACGAACATATCCAATCTAGAGTAATACCACGGATCCCAAATGAAGGTAATTTTGAATGTAAAATGTCATGATCAATGACGTCAAAAGCTTTTGAGAGATCTAAAAATAATCCAATAGGTGCCTCGTTTTGATCCAATGATGAGGCGACATCTTTAAGAAAAGAAAATATCGCTGTTTCCGTTGATTTTGATTTTCTAAATCCATGTTGGCTATCTGAAAGCGCGTCGTGTTTACTGAGAAAGGTTTCCATTCGTACGTAAAAAAGTCTCCCTAATATTTTTGAAAAAACTGATAGAAGAGAAATGGGCCGATAATTTTGAATTTCAGTTGTTTTTTTTTTTTGAAGAGCGGCTTAATTTTAGCCGTTTTGAAAATATCTGGAAACGTTCCGGTGCATAACGATGAATTAAATGTGTGAGTTAACGGGTGTATAATGGCATACGCACAGGTCTTTAACAAAGAATCCGGGAATTCATCTAAACCGGACGAATATTGTTTTTAGTCCACCGATTATTTTGAGAATTTCATAGGAAGAAGTTTCGGAAACGAATATCGTGTCTAAAATTTTGGGTGAACTGTGAGTTCAAAATATCCTGATCGAGTTTCATGATTTTAGCCTGCCTTATGACTTTTCGTAACAATGTTTTGTACTTTTTAAAGTAGATAAGGAAATCTTGAGATACGTTATGACGTTTAGAAAGGAAAGAAAGAATTCGCTTGTTTTTACAAGATGGAGGTGACGGCCGGAACGTTTGCCAGGTCCCGCTAATTACTTCATAAAGGAACAAGATTTATACTCTCGTTACCAGGGCCTGACAATAATTCTCGGTTGAAAATTTACTGTTTTTCAACAGCAGCATTACTTTTTTTACCTATGCTACGTAAGCATTAGCGAGAAAGTAAAGCAGGGATATAGTACGTTCAGAACATTTTAATTTACACGGTTGTTTACATTCTTGCTGTCCAATAATCTGCAGATTGTTAAAAATCTGCAGCTCCAAGAGTTCGGCGAGACTGAGAATTATTCATTTTAGAAAAAACCTCATTTAGTTTAAGTGCTTGATATTCGCACTAAAACGTGTTCGAGCGCCGACCAGTCGGACTATGTCCGTCTTCCAGACGGTCCGATGAGCAAATACTGTTGGCACCAAAGACATTGGATAGTATTGCCTAGACACACACATTGCGCTAGAGTAGTGTTACAAATTGAAGGGCGCCATGTTGTAGGCAACTAGTTCACTGACACGCATGTTGTTTGCCCGTACGTAACGAGTGTTGTGGTTATTTCCAAGTAAATTTTTATTTTGCAGTGCTTTTGAGTTACTAATACTTAGTAAACACAGGAGCTTTTTCATTATGGTAAGATCTTGTGCATAATATGGCTGCACAAACAGAGATATACCCGCGAACAAATTATCTTTTCACAAGTGAGTGTAAATGTGTTTTTGAAAATGTTGATGCATATCTTTAGTTAATTTGGAGCTGACAACGTGTGAAATGAAGTAGTGATATAAGAATACATATGTTTACAGGTTTCCAATGAATGATAACCAGTTATTGAAAAAATGGTTGATTGCAGTGAAAAGGAAGAATTTTATCCCCACTCAAAATCATAGGTTATGTTCGGATCATATCAAAGCAGACTTCTGGGAAGGTGGTCAGAAAAAGATTTTGAAGAATTCAGCAGTGCCTTCTACATTTAGTTTCTCTGAAAAAGAGAATGGATTGCAGGTGTGTGAGCCAAGAAATGTAAATAAAATGATGTATAATGAAGGATAATATAATGATGAAAGTATGTTAACGATAGAAATATACACAATACAGTCGTGATTTGTAATATGATGCATTGAAGAACATGAGTTTTTGTAGAAAAAACTAATTTCCCTTGTGTGATTTTCTGTTAGCAATAGAAATAGGTAACATCCCGATTTTTTTTTGTTTCTCACACCAGAAGTAATCAACATACAGACTGTACATTAATTTGGGAGGGAAATACACAAATTACATTTACTAGTACATTTTAGCGTAGGCATGACACTTTAAATGCAAGTGAAATACAATATCCCGTTTTATTGCTCTTCCCTCAAATAAGCGTAATAGTTATGACAAGTGATATCCAAATTACACTCTTAATTCTTATCAAGATAAGTCTAAAAACGGCAAAACGTATTTTTTTTTGTTTTTTTGTTGTTGTTTTTTTTTGTTTTTGTTTTGTGAGAAACGTAAGTAAAGGTTTTCCTTTTTTGGTTTGTTGGGGGGAAAAAAAAGTAAAGTGCTTCAGCGACATCTGCCTTTTGCCCGCATAAGGAAGGAGAATCATCTGCACCAGCATCTAGTTTAGTTTGTGGTGAAATTTCTAATGAGCACAATTATGCTTCAAGTTCTAGTCCCTCAAAAGTGGAGATGATCGATATTGTTAACTTGCTTGTTTCTTTGTATTTTAAAATAAGTTTGATGTTCATTTTGTTACACTAGTACTCGCCTCTCACCATACGAGTAGTGGGCCCTGGTTGGCACACAGGTTGCCAAAATTATTTCCAATTTGGCGCCGTACTTCGAAATCTGTCATTTATAACAATTCCTTGGTGCTAATGAACAGCAAAGAGCATGCATTTTAAACGTCCCGGGTTGGACTTTTTTCTGTAATAATTCTTTTCTGTCTGGAATATTTTTTCTGTAAAATCCGCGGGCGGGCTTCAAGAAAGAAAAGTTAGACGTCTTTCGTATGAAACTCTTTTGGAGGACAACGTGCTTTGACATGTGGAACTGGTTGCATAGACGCTCGCGAGATTGTGCCAGGTACTGGAGATGCACGTATGAACACTATCAATTTTATTATGATGGGTTGGTATTGCGACCTCAGCCGAGTTATTGGCGCGCAAGCTCGCTCCCATTTTCTGGACATCGAGGAAATACGACTTTATTCATATGACGCCACGAGAGGCAATTGTTGGAGAATTTTTCAGCCGAGCGTTTGCACAAAAGATCGCCTCGTCAGTAAAATGCCATAGTAATTCATATCTTGACGGCACTGAAGAAATTACATTTTTGACTGGTGGTAGCAGCGTGCTTGGGCGCGTAAAAGCTGATAGTGAACTGAAATTGTATGTCGCACGAATTATAACAGAATACAATCCTCTGTTCGTCCAAGGAAACCATTGGCAACTAGGTAACATTGACAACGTTCTTCAATTATCAACAATTTTCACTCTGAGATAACTAATAGTTCTCAAATAAGTGCATTTCAGAATTTTCCCTCGTGGCAAGCAAGGAAGTTGTGGCCACGCTTGTGGGCAACCAAATCCAGCATTCTATAGCTCTCCCAAAAATTTGCTGAAGCTATTTTGCAGCCTCAACATGGACAGAGGGGGATCATTCCAATATTTGCCACTGTAATGCAAAAAAAGCATCCTTTTTTGTCAAATGCTACGCCACTGTCGAAAATGCAGTCAAACCACTGTATATTCGCAGTTTTATTTTGGCTGTATTTTTGCGTCCGCGGTCCAATTTTAACGTTCTCTTGGAAAAATGTTTTACCAGTTTTGAGGACTTTTTACCACGATGCAAGGATGATATTCTTGCATAATGCCTTTTACACTTTTTGGGCTTTATAACTTCTCTATTTAGTTTTAAAGCTTGCTCTGAGTCTCTGACTTGTATAGAGAAAATAGATTTTGGGAGTGTTGTGTTTGGCGTTACTATGCCAGCACGATAACAGAAAATTGATGTTCCTGACATTCTTTCCTACTGTAGCGAAGGTTGTAATTGTTTAATCAGCAAGGTTTTTTGTCAGTGATAGCATTTACTAATATATTCATCTTATTCAATAATTGGTTTATTTGGCATTAAATCATTTTATTTCGTCAACGAATGTGCAGCTTTTGAACTTCCAACGTGTGAGAAGTCTTACGAGCCAGAGATACTCCTTGGTAAGTGTGGAAAAACTAATCAGTTCTTTTAGTGTGGTTGACATGAAATTATAATTTAAGAGACTGGATTTACTCTAATTCTTGTCATTAGTTATTAATATTTTACGTATTTTGTATGCATAGGGATAGCTCAACCAACGAAGAACTGTCTCCGCCCATAGTCACCCCATAGTGTACCAAATAGATTGGCAAGTTCACGTGTAAAACAAGTGGCATGTTGCTTACATTTAGTATTTCGGCTAATCGGGAGAATAGCTACCCCCCTATGCCAAGGCTACATTAAGTCACATACATTTTTTTTTTTAATTTTCTTAGTAGGAAATGACATTTTTTAATGTCTATTTATTTACTATTCCCTCTAAAAGAAATTTTCTTAAAAGTGAGTGTTCCCTTTTAAATAAATTCTCTTAAACGTGAGGGAGGTATATAAAACAACGTGAGCGCCGAAGCGACAGCGGAGGCGCGAACCAGGTCTCGAGAGCGAGGGCCGGAAGGCCCTCGCGAACGTAGCACGTTGGATCCGTCGGGTAGCGACGTGCGGTAGCACGTCGCGGACCACTGGTGAAAAAAATGCGTTGGTTAAAGAATTGTGTGGGTTATAAAATTAAATTTGTAGCGTGAAAATTAGGAATAATCAGTTCACTTAATGAGAGTACGTTGCTACGGTGATTTATACGTACAGGGGGCTTTGGAGCAGGGGGGTAGCTATTCTCCCGATCTACCAGTATTTCCTTTTTTTAAATTCCCATGACATTGTAAATTAATTAAATCCATTTTTATTTACATATTTTTACGTTTTCGAGTATAATTACATATTTTTTACATAGTTTGCCTATTAATGCATATTTCCTTTCATTGTAGGATTTTTATGCGTCAAAATGGAATACTTAAGATACGAGTTTGCAAATAAACTCTTGCGTTTCCTTCCTAAGTCAACTGTTGAGAATATTAAAGAAGTAGAACACTGATGTTGGTTTTAATAACAAAATATTTGAGTTGTTGAAAACAAGCAGTCTATGTTGTCCTACCAACAGACAGTTGTTTAATGTTGGATGAAATACCATTAAAGACTGACTTCACATACAGTGATAAAGATGAGGTATGCCCGCCTCGATACTCGAGGTCGCTGAGTCTGAATGCCCGTAAGTACCCAAGTTCGAAGAGTCGCGGGTTCGAATCCTAGTTCGGGCACGGGTGTTTGAGTGTGTTGATGTCCTAATGTGTTCCCTTACGTTACCCCAATGATTACAATTGTCGCTTTATGATTAAGTGACCTTAAAAAGTGATAATGAACGAAATGGTGCAATATAGCCATACGAAGGAGAAAATAAAGCTTAAGTATATATGGTTAGAGATGTGTGTGAAAGCTTTATAGCAAGCGTTACGTTATTTTGTCTCCAAGTTGGCATGCGTTCTGAAATATTATTCAAACGTACTGAATATACCAATGAATAACAAAACATTGGATTCAAAGTTGTGACAATAGTGTCATTAAGAATTATGAAATTACAAAAGACGGATAGACTTGACTTTGACATTAATTTACTTCAAACTACTGAAATGTTAGTCGGAACCTTGTCATTCGAAAGGATCAAATTAGTCTCTCTGTCTCGCTGTTTCTCTCCATATATATTATATATATATCTGCGTGCGTGTGTGTGTGTGTGGCGGCTGGGGCTTCGGTTGCACAAAACACAGAAAATGAAAAAGATCTCATAATATCTTAGGAACATAAATTTTCCTTTTAATGACATTCAATATTCTACATATTACAGCAATATCGATGTATGAAATCATTCTGAAACCAAAGAGCGGGCAACTGGCGCTCTCTACGATGTCTGGTGCCTGGCCAGGAATTGCATCACGCTCTTGGCTGTATTACTGGGTTTAATGAAATTACTCTTTGGCCCTTGGAACACACGGTCTTTTGGTGGCGCACCCAGCCAAGTGGCACTGTCTAAAGCTGCGCGAAGTCGGATGGAGTCTGGGGAAAACCCATAGACTGTCTTCGTCTGACTCGTTGCAACCTAAGTTTAAGAATTTCGCTTGTTATTGAAAGTACACAAGTTCAGTCTATTAATCACGATATCCAATGCATTGTTAATGATATTTGGAGAAATTGTTTTCATTTAATATTAGGTTTGTTGATTCAAAACGTACATTTGACGAGTTCTTTGTGTAAAGGTGGCCGTTCTGGATGGAAGTCCCTCATCGTCTCGCGGAAGCCAGTGTGGCTGCAGCTGGCCATCGGTTTGCCAACGTTCTAGTAAATACGAATGTGTGTCGATCTGTCATTATAGCCAAATATACCAGGGTAGAAGTTTCCGAAATAAAATATTTTTATTTGTGTGAAATGTGTCGAAGCAATAGTGCTTGTTGTACTGTGCTGGAGTCGACCTTTAGTGCTCAGTGGAAATCAAAGCCAGAACCACGTGCGCGGAAGGTGTAAACGCCTTATGCGGACACGTCACATAAAAGTATGTAAGTAGTGTTTCAGTAGACTTTTATTTAACTTACTTTTAATTGATTTGAATTGCTTACACTTTTATTAAATATTCGTATTTTGAATTTTGGACATCACATTTCCGTCATTCGAAGGAGATTCAACCTCAATCTGTTGGGGCACCACCACCACTGATTATATATATATAAAATATATCAAAAACAGGATGCGTCTTATATTGTCAATACAACGGATGGGAATTTTTAGTAACTGATTTATTGTTTAGTATACAGCATTACAAAAATCATTTTTTCTAGTATACCTGTTACAGTTATAATATTAATCATCTAATTTTTGTTGTAAAAATTCCTAGAATATCGTAATTCAGTATCAGAGGACATGGTTTTATCTGCTTACAATGAGTCGACAATCAATTACAGTATCCGTTGGGCCTGAGATAACTTTCTCCCCCTCCGCAAGTGCTACACAAGCGCATTTCCTGGAACAGTGTTTAGGTGCCGAATTTTTACTCACTGCAAATAAAAGTTCCTCAGTTGCTTTCGCAATGAGTGAGAAGCGAATGCTTTAAGTTACGGCTGCTTTTAAGTTAAAAGGTGTAAAATATGCACCTTTAAACTTGTGACTTGAAGTACGTGACTGGCATAAAGATAAGTAAAAGCTCACTATTTCTTTGAAAAATAAACTTTGTTTTCGTGGGAAGAAACCTCAGTGGCTGGATGTTAAAAAAGAGTTGTTAGATTGGGTTTTGGAGAACAGAGAAACGGAATTTTTATTTCTACAAAATTGAATACAGAAGCTAACAGTATTGCAAGAAGAAAGAATTCTGACAATTTCTTTAGGTCAACGACATGGTGTAGAAGATTTATGGAAAAGGCACGGTCTTTCGATGCGTACTAGAACTAAAATATCACAAAGACTCCCGGCGGAATATTAAAAATAAAGATCAAGCTTTTCACAGGTACGTTATTCAAGGAAGAATGCAAACCTGGATTAAATTCCACTTACGTTTGATGTTCTAGGAAATAGAACTGTCGATCAGAAATGTCTAAAAACTGTCAATAATAAAACTACTGGGCATTAGAAAAAAAACTACACGTTGCTCTGGCCTGCTGGGCACCTAAGTGAATTCTTAGACTTTCGCGGCCACAATCATGCAAATGATCTTCGTTGTCCGGGCGATGCCGCGTCGAAGGCTGTGGTGCCGACTTTTCGAATACATTGTCGTGGTCATCCTCAGGGCTGCTCTGCAACAGCCTTCGACGCGGCGTCATCCGAACCGCCAAGATCATTTGCTGGGCAATGGTACAAAACTGCCTTCATTTTTTAAATATAAATCATTGCCCAAGAAAAAACTCAACAGGTATTCATATTCCTGCGCACCAAAAAGGCTGGATGGATGAAGGTCTGAAGATATTGCTTAATAAAGTATGGTGCAAAAATACCGGAAGATCTTTTTCTAAAAATTCAACTTTGCTACTCTGGGATCAATTTCGTGCGCATGTGAGTTCATCAAACAAAAATTAACTGATAAGAAAACTGCAATTGCAGGTTATTCCGGCAGGACTCATGCGTCAATTGCAGCCACTCGACTCATCTGTAAACAAACCTTTCAAGGCATATGTGCAAGGAATGGAATAAATGGATGATACCGGGACGGGGGGGGGGGACCGAAACGTCCATCAGGACTGCGAATGGGTCAAAACTTCCTGGAACAATGTTGACTCTAAGATTGTTCTGAATTCTTTCAACAATTGCGGCAGCAGCAATTACTTGGATGGATCTAAAGATGATTTATTGTCTGAAAACAGCTCAAATTCAAGTGACTCCGATCAGAACTGATGTGTACCTTATTATTGTGTAAGCATGTATGTGTATCTTACTACTGTGTGAATTTACAATTTCAGTGGAGCCTGCATTGTGGCGCAACAAGTAGCTACTGTTATGTGGCGGTTATATTGTATTTTTTTGTATTATATTATATTATATTTTTCATGTAATCTTTGAATATTCATATTTTTAAATCACTGATTTGGTTATAAAAGTACATGTGTATTATATTATAAAAAATCATTCCTTATGAAAATAAAATGCGAAAGTACAAGATTTAACACTAAAGAATGAAATCCTTGTTGGAAATTAATAGGGATGCAACTTATACACCGGCAAATACGGTATGTGTGTGCATATATACACATACACTTCACACTTTGTTCTTATTAGCACCGGTGGAGAGTGGTTTGAATTAAATCGGACATGGGGGGGGGGGGGGCCTTAGCAAAGTTAAATGAGGCGGAGTCAACGCGGTTCCCAGTGGTCCTTGCTTGAAGTGCGATGTATGGATATCTATTTGAACTACAAGCCTTGCTTCGACTGGTAATATCGAATAACATCGAAGTTGACAACTAGAAAGCAGGAAATCTGAACTAAACGCTGGCGGTGCACAATATTACTCAAATATCTGATTTTTAAAGTGCAGTATAATATAGGCAAGTGTAGTTAATCTTCATTAAATAAATTGATTTTGAACTGTATTTAACAGTTTACTGCAATAGCGAAGCCCTGGCGGGTCAGCTAATGCTTAACATATTGAAATAGATTATATCCTTAGGGATGCATAATAAATGTTCCTGTAATTGGTCTAAAACCGAACTGAATAATCCAAGAATATATACGTTCGTGGATTGCAAGGCAACTGCTACGATCATTAGTGCTTTTGTTTCTTCGGGAGGTGGCGGAGATCTTTCCCCGCTGGAAGGTGAGAACCAGACCAGACATACAAGTAAGCTAGCGAGGTTTTCTCCAACCAGGTATCTCCCACCAGCAAGACCCCGCCCCAGCCGGGCCAAGCTCTAAACTCCCGACCGGTCACCAAACATGTGTTAGTGCAGTAGGAGTAAGTATGGAATGAGGCCAGAACAAGGAAGGGGAAGGAAAGATAGCGCACAGTCCGTGGCCCGTTTGTTAGGATACTGCTCCGGCATTCACCATGGTATTGATCAGAGAAACCACGGACAACTACCGATCATAGCAGCCAGGTGCTAAAATTCTCCTCCAGACAGCGACTAAATTCAACCGGTCTATCTGGCTAGTGTCGAAAATCCGGCCATCGTTGGGAATTGAACCTAGGACCTCCCGGTCAGAGTCACTGCAGTGGCATCAGTCGATGCCCTGGGGCACTTCTCGTACGTTCGTCCTACCTTTGATAGGAAAAGTCGGCTACAGGTGCTTTGTGAAAAGGTCGGCTGAAGGCGACTTGGCGTACTGAATTTTGCAAAGAATATGTGATCATTTTCATCGCCGGCCACTACAGATAACGACAAATAATGAAAGTTGCGCATTTGACATAATTTCAAAATACGTAAAATGTTCATCTTCGCCGTTCAACAGCTGATTTTTCGGCATTTTCAGAGGGGAATTGCTTTATAAGATAGAAAATAATAAACGAATGAAAATATCAAATTGGTAGTTTCACTTCTACATTTCAAATGAAAAGAGCCTGAAATGTTAAAAACCGTACCGGTCAATTATCAATCCCTAGAGAACTGATTTTCGTGTAATTACGTGTTTTACATCAACAAGATCCCTGTACTCATTTTTTTTTTAATTTACAATACATTATGAATGAATTAGAACCATTTTTCATTTATATATTGTTTACATATTTTGGTATAATTATGTTACGCTATTTTGGTATAAAGCATTTTTTAAATCTATTTTATCTATTACTACTTCGTTTCATAGAAATGTTATTTTATACGTCGAAACTGAACATTTCAAATGCTCGTTTTTATGTTTACATTCTTGCAATGCAATGCTACTACGCTGCAATGACCTGAATCTTAGCCATGAATTTTCAAATTTACTCCCCCCACACAAACACTTTCTTCTAGGAAACGGCGTACTCTGAGTTAAGGTGTAGCGCGTGTTTATGAAGCAGAAGTAATTTCAACCACGCGCTAGCTCATGTGTCAAACTTCATACAAATCATTGTCTTATCGTCTTGTTGGGCTTTGATGGTATAGAGATTATCATGCCGGGCTACTGATCGCAAGTTCGCGGGTTCAAACCCGGTCAAAGTCGGGTGATTTTTGAGGTGCTAAAAATCGACGGCATGCATGCGGACGCTTGTCGGCAAGCAAAACCGATCCCAGGAAAGACACTTGGCCGATCCTGGCGAATTGAATCCTCTAGCAATTTAGTACTAGTCAGAGTTTCGATTTAATTACTGGATAAGATTGTGGAAATTGTATTTTGGCCTCCGGTATCTGGTATTCAAATCTAACGTCAAAATTGGCGCATCAGCGCCCCTAAGGAAAGCAATGGCAAACTACCCTAGATATACTTGCTCAGGATAAGTCTCACAAGAAGGCGCTGGGGGCTTCTGGAGACAAGCCTACACACTAATCAGTAGAGAACGAAATCTATATATTTAAAAAAATAAGGTATTCTGCCATGGCTTCGTTTAGAGCTTCTACTGAACAGATTGTTGTATTTTTTCTTTTAAATGAAAGAATATGATCCCTAGATGTGTTATCAGATATTGTTTGTGTTGATTCAACATTTACGGTGTAAATTAATTAATTAATTAAATTATTCCTTAATAGTACGCTTATCAATAGTCATTTGTTTTCTTTCAAAGGGTGGCAGTTTCAAAATCGATATACATGAGTCCATACCACTCGCGCAACTTTTCTTGAACGATAGATTGACGAAATGCGGGCGGAGTGGGGGTATTAGTTACAAAGACAGCCACTAGAGTATTTTCAGTAATGCCAACCTTTGGTAGATGAAAGTCAAACCCGCTATGTGTGCGGCCAGGTCATCGCTCTGGGTAGGCAACAGCAGGGACAGTAGATAGGAGTTTTAGGTGCCTTCCTTGAAGGTCCTGGACCTGCCTCAGACATTTCTTTAGATAATGGTAATAAAGCTGAACAGAAGTTCTCGACTATGAAAGCAACTAGCTTTGACTAGCTTCTGTTTCGCGCCAACGAAGTTTTAATGCTGGGAATGTTTCAACAGTGTTCGCTGCGATCTTTTGCTATCAGCTGTTTATGGCTCCAGGGAGGGGGAAGCAAGGTCATCGTTCAAGAAAAGGTGCGCGAGTAGTAGATGTGAGACCACGCTGCTTGATGTTTGGTTTTGATTGTTGAGATTTGTTTACAATTCGTCAAGGTTTTGTTTCAGTGTAATAATTGCATTGTGGTGTTGACAGTTTGCATGTATTTGCTTGTGTGGAGTATTTTGTAGAGAACATTCGCACTGTGGGTTTTGCTCGGTTGTAATACTTTAGTGAAGTTGTTTACTGGTTATGTCGAATTCCGAATAGTTGTCCACGCGCCCCAAAAGACGCAAACTTACATTAACTGAACGCAGGGAAAGAGAAAGTCAGCGTAGGTGTCGTGATAGTGAGGTCATTTCGTTTTCTATTGGGTCATTGTCTACGAAATGTCAGTTTTGTTCTGCTTTGTACTTTCCATGTGAGAGAAATTCTGCAAACGATTTACTCTGTGTTGCTTAAATGGGAAAATAAGTATACCTTCGAGCAATATGCCAGAAGAAACCAAACAGTTGTTTATAGGAGATGACACATCAAAAAACTTTAGAAATAATATCCTTCAGTATAATAGTGCTATATCTTTTGTGTCGATATTGCATTGCCATCTGGTCGTGGGCCATACGTGTTCAAACTTTTGGGAACTCATCACAGAATATCTTTGTTATACCCTCAAGATCCAAACAATGCAATATATTGTGAACATTAGTCTGGGTACAGTATTTTACATTTATCTCAGATCTCACCGTCAAATTTTGACGGGTTCTCACTAGTTTATTGTAATAAAAAAAGCAAAATATGTACATATCTATGTATATTTTTTGTAAAGCATGTAAGAAAAGATAGGAAATATGTAAAATTAAAATTCGTTATATGTTTAAAATTCCATTCTTCGAGAGTTTTCCGAGCACAGTACTTTGCCGATCAGATCTGAACATGAATTCAGAGAGGCTGAAAGAAAGTTCGACGTCTACAGAAGCAATTATTCACTAGTTTCATCCGAAATATATAATACTTTCGTATTATATACAATGTTGTTTATTAAGAGCCGGTGCTCAAGTGAAAAATACCGTGTAGCCTGTGATAGAAACAGATGGGTAAAGACCTAGACTAAAGAGGTATTTCTTTACTCTATGGTAAAGGGATCACCCCCCCCTCAACTCCAGTAAAGCGATAAGACAAAGATAGGAAAAAATATTTGTTTTATCGATTTACGCATGGGATCTATGAAACATGAGTAAGCACGTGGTTGAAGTTCATTCTACTTCACATATATCCGCTCATCCTTGATCACAAGTATGCGGTTTCCGAGAAGCAGAAGGGAGAGGGGTAATTTTGGCAATTAATAGCGAAGGTCCGGCGTTAATACAAGCGCATTGCGTGGCATTCTATTTCAGTAACAAAGTTAAGTTTTCAAGTAACACATACATGGAACTCGCATGTGAAACGTTCATTTTCGACTTATTAAATTGTAACAAAATATGTATATTAAAATGTAACAAAATATGCAGCAATAGATAAAATATGTAAAATAAAAATGGTTCCAATTCGTTCAGAATGTCGTGTTAAGTCTAAAAAGTATTAGTGAACGCAGGTTTCTTGTTCATGTAAAAGTATGTATTTATATGAAAATCCGTTCCCTACTAATCAGTTTACGGCACTAAAAGAAAAGATCGCCCTGGATTTGGCGCGGGGGGGGGGGGCACCTCGCTGTAGCCCCTTCCCTCCGAAATACATCACTAGCTCAACTGTGCACCGGCTGTTCGTAAACAATGTTGTATATCCTCTTCTCCTTCTGTCTTTCCAGGATCAGGTATGTGTTTGTTTCAGCTTCATCTTGTCCCTGGCCGACCAACATTTCTTCTTCCAGAATGTCCATAACTCAAAAATCTTCTTGGGGAATCTTACGCAATAAGCATTCCATGTTCCTTCCATCTTCTTTTATAATGCATAATTTATAATTTCGATTGCAATTTTTGTTGGTTGTACCCTAATTATCTTATTTGATCATTCGTAAAGTTATATAATGCACTGGAGGGTGCTGGATCAAAGAATGTGGCGAAAACAGTATTTTGAAAATTGCAGTAAATTAAAATAGCAAACCTTTCAACATTAATGACAGACGTTCTTAAATAACAGTGGTTCTCAAAATTAGATCTTAAAGTAAGGTCATGTACTGTTATTCGAAAATATGAGTATTTTCGCGTAATTTTGGATGAAATAAAAGCAATTTTTAAATAATTGTTTTCAAAAAGAACTGCAAAAAATTTTATTTACTCGTATATGTACCCTTGTATACGGTGGAATATATGTAGTAAAGGGAAAGATGTGTAATGCTGTGGCAAAAACGGCGATTTTTCGATAGAAAAACTAGTTATGAGAACCGGTTCAGAAAAAGCGGATAAATCTTGTTTCAAGATTAGGTAAATTACTTGTTCTAACATATGAAATCAGAATCCACAATGTTTGGGACCATGATACCGAAAAATTGCCGCAAAATATACGGCGGAACCTTCGTCCCTCAACAACGCTCACACCTAAAATATTTAGCGCCTAAACCATGCGTAGGATTTTTTCCAAATTCAAGAAACCCCACATTTTTCTTGAGTCGAAGCTTTGCGATTTCGAAAATTTCATTATTTTTTGGGGGGACTTTATATGAAGCCCTAGGAACATTTTTAAAATTTTCTCAAAAATGGCTCCAATTTTTTTCTTTAAATTTCTTGTAAGAGTAGAGTTAAATACTTACAAAGGTGACGTAAGTCCGATTTTCAGGGTTAACTCTAAATTTCGGAAATTGTAAAAGTATGATTTTTTCGCCAACTTCTTACAAATACAATATTGAAGATAGAGATTTTTCCTTCAAATGAAATGTGTTTTCAATAGTTTCAATAGTTCTTTCATTAAGGTGATACATATTTTTTTAAAGCTTTTAGTAGTTTCTACAAAATATTGCGTGAAATATGTGCAATTTTTAAAAAATTATGAAAAGAAGATTTTCTCAAAAACTGCTCCAATTTCTTTAAATTTTTAGTATGGATAGTACTAAATGTAATCTATAAGATGGCATATACAACAGATTGCTCTATTTGTTTTTTCAAAAATTACAAAAATGTATTTTTATGACATCTCTCGCGTCGTTAGTCGTCACATTAGTGGCTATTTTTTCACATCATTGAATTTATGAGTACATGTGCTTTAAATGATGTCAAATAAAGTTTCTAGAAAACTCAAGTTTTTTGTGAAAATGAGCTCAAAATTCCGTATTTTCAGAAACGTTCAAACGCCATTTTCTCCAAAATTATTCCATTTTTTCTTCAAACTCTTCCAATGGGTAGTGCTAATTGCAGTGTTCAATATGACGTCAAGTTCATTTTGGTGTATTCTTTTGTATTTTCAAATATTACACAAACAGATTTTTTTAAATATCTCTCATGCCGTTATTATACATATCATAAGCGATTTGTAAACATTATTGCATTTGCTACTTAAAGTGTCTCAAATTACTTGAAGTTTTTCGAAAACTCAATAGATTCCTGTCTAAAAGAGCTTCAAATTCCGCATTTACAGTAACGTTTAAACGCCACATTCTTAAAAACGGCCCTAAATTTTTCAATGAAAATTGCCATTTAGGACGAAGTTTTACTCTTCTTTAATATTCTCAAAGTAATATTTCAGTTCTACAATTAGGAAAACGAAAATTTGAAAAAAATTAAAAAGTATACTTTGAGCGGCGATAATGTCTGCTGACAAGAGAATGAGGCAAGGCCGTAAAGCCAGTCCACAACAAGGAAATTAAAACACTTTACTTCGAGAAGTCTGTGCCATTCCGTAGCGCCACTAGCTGTATACCTATTTGAAAGTGCTTTAAAGGACTTTAAATGATTTTTTTCGAAAACAGATTCCTGTGGAAAAAGCTTCAAATTTCGCATTTACAGTATCGCTTAACGCCATTTTCTTAAAAACGGCTCCAAATTTTTCAATGAAAATTGCTATTTACGACGAGGTTTTACTCGTCTTTAATATCCTTGAAGTAGTATTTTGGTTGTACTATTAGGAAAGCAAAAAGTTGAGAAAATGTAAAAAAAATGTACTTTGGGCGACGATAGATGGCAGCTGGCCAGAGAATGGACCAAGACATTAGCCATACCACACCAAGAAAATTAGAAAAATTCGTTACGATAAAAACTGTGCTATTCTGTAGCACCTCAAGTTTTAATATCTCTCACGCATCTCCAGCGTTTTTTTTTAAATTTTTATTTTACGTCAAAAAAAGTTAAAAACTGCGTATGACGTGCTATGGGGAAAAGTGAATTGTGTGCACATTTTCAAAATTCTGTGATCCCTACACTAAGTCATATACTACTTAAATTTTGAATTTTGAAAGGGAGAAAAAAAAAAACTCCCATGTAATAAAATCTATTTTCAAGGATAAATAAGCAATAAATTTTGGCTCTTATTACTTCCTGCCGCGACAACATGGAAACGATAATTTGAATAATTATATTTCCCACTGAATTCTAGAAGACGTGCACAGAAAATGAAGTTACATTTATGTCCAGAAGCAAAACAAGGGCCATCTCAGCATTTGCTCAATGGATCAGGGAAACTGGACGAAAAACCTGATCGAGATGGGATGTTTTGACAACACTATAATATAATAAACACATCTCCAGCGTTTTGACACTATAGCATTTGTTAGTTTAAGTGCTTCAAATGACTTAAGTGAAGTTTTTCGAAAACTCCAACATTTTCAATGGAAAAGAGCTTCAAATTTCGCATTTACAGTAACGCTTACATGCCATTTTCTTGAAAACTCAAAATTTTCAATGCAAATGGCTATTTATGACGAGGTTTTACTCTTCTTTAATATTCTTAAAATATTTTTTCTGCTTTACTATTAGGAAATCGAAAAATTGAGAAAATGTCAAAATGGCAGCTGGCAAGAGGATGGGACAAGACCGTAAAGCCAGTTCACACCAAGGAAATTTGAAAACTTTACTACGAAAAAGTCTGTGCAATTCTGTACCACTAGTTTCTGTATTCTTTTGTTGGTTTATTAAATTAGACAAATGTACGTTTTTAAATACCTCTCACGCTATATTAATACAGTAAAATCCCTCTAAACCGAAACCTGTATAAGCCGGAGAACGTGTCTACATCGGAAAATTTAGTAATATATAATATATTGAAACTAAGTTGAATGGCATTTTACTCAGCATAAAAAAACCTTTTCAACGCGGAAACGGAACTGTTCTTTATGTATTACAGATGAAAAAATCTTCATAAAACAGAATTCATGATAATTTAATTCAATTAGCAGGAAGACACGAGGTAATCTTAATGAAAGAATGCATCTGCAAGCATGTTTTAAATTAAAGCGTCCCTGCGATTTAGTCGCGACAGCCGGATATTGTATTTTGAGCTTCAGCTGTCAGTGTAGAATTCGACCTTGGAGTCGCTCGACTCTCAGGGCGTATGTCATAAGGGAATTCCCTCTCTTCCCACTCAGAGTGGGAAGGTGTAGGGCATGGATTCTTATGACACGTCTCCCTGCTCCGCATTGAAAAGCATAATCCCTCGACCAGATACGCATTGCGTAAGGCAATGCAAGTGTATGAGAAAGTCACAGTACTGAGTTGTGGCGCGTTGTGCGTTGAAAGAGTCCGCAACTTTACTTGTTGTTTTTTTTAATGTGGTATCTGAAGGTAGTATCTCCAAGATGGAATTCGGCACGACCTTTTGCGTCTTTCTTGGTCCTGCCGCAAGATCTCGCATGATCGCCACAGTATCAAGCAGTGCTGCAGATCAAGCTACTCTAGCGGCAGGACTGAGAATGACGCAAAAAGTCGTGCCGAATTATACCTCCGAGATACTACCCACAGATGCCACGTTAGAAAAACCAAGTATAGTCCTAATACAGCAATGAATGTGCGTATTTTTAACTAAAATAAGCGTTTTTTACTCCCATTGTATAATTCTGTCATTTGATGGCTGCAATCCGTTGATTAATGATACTCATTACGTTACAGATTTCATTATGATACAGGTTATTGACCAATCACAGAGAAGTTTACAAACCAAGTATTTACACTTAATCATTGAGAATCTTTCTAGAAAATGTTTCGTTCGATTGCGTTTAATATTGTATTATGCTTGTCAGTTTTAATTTCTTCTATTATTAGTCGTTTTATGTGAAATATTATTTAAAATAAATTGGACCGTAATTTCATTTTGATCATATTTGACTAGAGCATTGATAATTATTGGGGGGAACATTTGACTGACGTTAAGATTTGAACGCAAGTGATTTTGTGTCGTATTTGGCTGCCGTGTGGTTACCTTTAAAGGCCGGTCAATTCTTGAGTTAAAAATGTCTAGTGAACTAGAAGTGGATTTGGCACGTCCAGAAATAAGACAAAAAGCGAAAATGGTGAGTCGGAATTATTACTGCAACTTCTGTACTCTCTCGTATGCTGACTGGAACACCAAAGCCATCTGAGGCAAGTGTAGTGAGCCGTCCGCTAGGTGGCCTTGGCTGAATCCTGGAAGTCAACTGCTACGAAACGATTGAATGTAAAAGTTTAACTTATAAAAGTTAGCATAAGTCGTAGAAAAAGTACTGTATGAAACTCAATATAATGGGTATTAATACACTCGTGTGAAGTTGATGATACTCGCTCGTATCGTATTATCACACTCCTGTATAATACCCATCATTACATCATCGTTTCATAATGTACTATTAATATTCATTTATTGATGATTCTTTCTATAAATACGTTATACATGTATTTTGAGAAATATAATAAAGTAATGTAATTTACTGCTTTCAGGGCAGAAACGTCAATAGCAGATCATAAAATGGGCAACCTTGCATAAAGCGGAAACCTTGCTAAACCGGATTTTTTGCATCCCGATCGATCCCGGCTTAGCCACATATTACTGCATTTACATTACTGACAACTAGTAAACATTATTGCATGTGTTAGTACAAGTGCTTGAAATGATGTTTTACAAAGTTTCTCGAAAATACAAGTTTTCTGTGAAAATGATTCCAAAATTCCGCATTTCCAGACACGTGTGTATCGTCATTTTCTCAAAAATGGCTTTAATTATTTTTCTTTAAACGTTTATTGCAAATGGCGCTAAATGCACTGAATATAATGACAACGGTGTTTTGATTTATTCTTTTGTTTTGTTTTTAAATTATACATATTTAATTTTTTTAATATCTCTCTGGTTAATATTTACATTACGATCACCTATACATTATTGCAACTGGGAACAGAAACGCCTCAATTTCTTTCCAATGAAGTTTCTTGTAAACTAAACTTTTCTGTGCACATTTTCGGAAACGCTCAAACGCCATTTTCTAAAGAATAACTCAAAATTTTGCAATGAAAATTTGCATATTTTATTGTTTTACTCTTCTGTAATAATTTGAAAGTTACCAATTATACTTTTAGGGGAACGAAAAATAGAGAAAATGTGAAAACATAAATAGTTTTGGTAGCAGGTGGGAAGAGGGTGGGTCAATACCGGAAAGTTAGCCTAGACTAAAGATATTAGAAAACTAGTGCGAGGAAGTCTGTGTACTAGTAGTTTGTATGTAGCACTAGTGGTTTCTTTTTACAATATTATTATTTAGAGATTTTCTCTAGATAAAAGCGGTTCCAAAAAATCAATCTTTAAAGAAGGTTTTTGGAACAATAAAATCTGAGTGGTTTTCACGTAATTCCTTCTTGAAGTTAATACAATTTATATCAAAAAATGTTTCAAAGACACAAAAACAAAAAAATACTTATATTCGTGAACGTAGCAAGTGCAACATGAAGGCGCAGGTCTCATTTTCGTTGAACTTGGAAATTTCGAATAATATTGCGACAAGTTAGTAATAGTGTGATAATTTTTCACACGACGAGCTTTTTACTGATTTCGCCTTGCGGGGATACTGGTGTAGTTTTAGTGCGCCTGGGTTGTTAAATCGATGAACCTGAGTGCGAATTTCGGCGCGGGGAAAAGATTTGCTGTTTGGAAACAATTTTGCAGGTTCGTATAGTAGTGCAATTTTGCGAAGTCGTTACAAAACTGCGAGAAAGTGTATGATATCACTACACATTTTTAAAACATTTCACGTTTTCGAAAAATTGAATCCGTCTTTATTTAAAGATGCCTTTGAAGAAATAATTTCTTTAAAAGGAAAACACCTACATTCA
Source organism: Teleogryllus occipitalis (assembly GCA_011170035.1). Taxonomy (NCBI): domain Eukaryota; kingdom Metazoa; phylum Arthropoda; class Insecta; order Orthoptera; family Gryllidae; genus Teleogryllus; species Teleogryllus occipitalis. The sequence continues at coordinate 695,703 of BLKR01000068.1, forward strand.
ATATTGTGGTTGTAGGATGTCGGCGAAAAAAGTTTGAACTTTTGCAATTTTCTAAAATTGGAACGAAAACGAAAAAGAGACCTTCGCATTTTTGGGTAGTCTTAACCGTATCCCACAAAAAATAATCCAAAAACTTGGAGTCATTTCTGAGAAAATGTTAAGGTTTCATTTAAAGTTTCTCCAAAATCAAAATATCCGTTTCAAATTCGCAGGACCTGGAGTTCGGCCAGACCGATCGAAGAATGTGATTTTGGAGAAAATCGCCTTCAGACAAAGGAGCAATATTTATTCTTTTTCGATATCAGGACACAACAGTTCTTTTCTGATGGAAATTCGCCATTTTCCGTTGCAGCATTACGATACTTTCCCTTTACTGCGTAAGCAGTATGCGAGAAAATAAACTTTTAGACATTTTTCATAAAGATTTCGATATTGTCGTTGGGGATTCATGTAAAGAATTCCCTCAAATTAAAATAACTCGAACTCCAGGGGCCGTCAAATCAGACAGATTGATTGTGGAATGCAGAGGTTGGTGAAATCCTGTGGATTTGGTCCGTATTCGCCGCTTTAAAGTGGCACTTCATGGTCACGAGCTGGTGGAGGAATGGACACTGCCATCCAATCGGGACCTTCGTTACGACTTAAATTTGGGGTATTGGAGCGCTCGATTGGATGATAACGTAGAGGAAGTTTATCATACGATCGAGCTCTCCAATCCTGCTTCCAGCTTGTGACCTTGAAGTAACACCGATTAAATCAGAGTATTGTGATGTTCACAGACGGGCCGCATACGCGTTTATTTACGCCACTATTTCCGCATCATGCAAACAATGTACAATAAAAATCTGGATTCAATATCCACAATTTAGAAATAAAATTATACTTTTGTGTAACTGCTCCGAAAATGATCGTTTGAATTATTTCTTCAAGAAAACAGCTAAAATTAAGAAAGGGTGCGGAGGGCGAGGTCACCCAGGCATCTATGGCGGCGAGGGGGGGCCCCGAGGGGCAAGACCCCCCTCCAAAAAATGTCCAGTACATCCAGTACTTTTAATCTTATTTAATTATTTTACTGAAGTTTACTGACCAAGTATACTACTAAATTTGTGAATGACTTGTGATCTTCAATGCACAACAAGGAATATAAAATTTCTTGGAGATACACACTTCCTATGGTGTGGGTCTCCCATTATGAAAAAGTTCTAGACACCTATGGATGAGTCAAAACACTTCTGTCCTATATAGCATTATTAGTTAACATGATCTGACATTTTTATTAACAACAAATGATAACACCCAAAAATATTGTCTTTACTTTAAGAAGTTCACAATTATGGAAGAACAGTCAAACTGACTACAAAATTAGTAAAAATCATACAACTCAACAATGATTTATCATTTCTTTCTGTACAACTAAAAAGATTAATATATTTTAACAGAAAATGTTTCTGCTCATTGTTAATGATAATTAGTTAAGTGTCAGTACACACAAAACTGAAAATTTGACAAAATATTTATAATATGATAAATATTTAATAGTGAACTCAAGTACATAGCTATTCTGTCATTAATAAAATCATTAAAGAAAATGATTAGGAGACTTCCACATTTTTTAATTATTGATTTTTTAATTTACTTTGAGCAGATATTTGATGTGAAAATCCATAATCAAAATTCTCTTTGTATTTATATTTTCTTCAATAAAGTTTTCCTTATCGGATGCAACAAATTTTAATAGGCATTGGTGATCTATTATTTCATAAAGAATGAAACTAAATTCATGATATTCAATTTAGCACACTACAGATTCTATGACATTCAACAGTTTTTACTGTTGAGTACTTGTCATGTTTTCTACTAATCAAATAAATACATAAATGCATTGTACACTGTAATTTTGGTAATAAGATTTTGGAATTTAATATTCTATAAATCTTAACTTCGGGAGAATTTTTCATCACTGAACTAGCTAAGCAGTTTTACATACCCCTATCCTAAAATACTATAAATTATATTCCCAAGTTATTGAATTTTAGACCACGAATTCAATAATTTTTAACTTTCTTCTATTTCAATGACATTCTGATTCAAAACTTTGAAAAGAGAAAGAACTGAAAATATCTAAATTTAAAATACTCCTCAATTTCAGGAGCAAAACATTACTCAATTACATACGACTATCAATTTGTATTGTGTTCAACATCTTAAAATGTTTAATATCTACAGAGAAAATTATTTTATTACTACTATACGCAGATTTAAAAATATGAATACTAAATTTCTGATTAATAATGCATTCAAATAGTGATAAAGAAACATCTTTAACTCTAATGTCAAAAAGCAAAAGAAAGGTTTAAAAGAAAGCATGTTGTCTGTATAAGAAAAAGAATATTCATCCTAAGGAATGCTCATTGTGTAATGTCAATTAAATTGAACATTTAAACACTACAATAAGAAGATAAACATATTTCATACTCCTAGGTAGAAGATTTCCTACCTCTCAAAATAATTTGATGTAGCTCTTGGCATAAGGCAACATGTATATAAAAGAAAAAGAACACAGCGTTTTAAATACTGTGCAATGCTGAATAAAATATAATCGTAGTATATTATGTCCTCGACCAAATATTCATGATAAAGCAGATAAAGAAAAAATCCACATGCCAACTACCCAAGACACAATCCAGAGGTGCACACTATTCACACAATAAGGTGATAATCTAAGATGTATTACTCACTTTGCAATTTCATCCAGTGCTGCTAAGCGTTTTTCCTTCTCCGCCACAGAATTCGCCAAAGTGGAAATGTTGGCATAGTATTTTTTCAAAGGTTCCATTGTTCACTAACATTAAGTCTTAACATTGATACCACTGAACACCAACTGCAGATCAAGGAAAAAATACACACAAGAAGCTTAAGAAAATAAGATACCAGCTGTCGTATTTGATACACGGGAGTAATTCAAACGTAGATTCACACGCAGTTTAGCACATTTCCACACATCACGAACTAACCTCGTAAAAGCGGGAAACGTCGCCCCTCTCAGAACAGACTACTGCTTGTTTCCACCGCCACCCGTAAGATGTCGCTAGCTATTAACTCACAGCCTCCTCGATCGCGGCGTCGAACGTTTTATAATTCTTATTTTTGCACAAAATATTTTAATCTAGAAGTTGTTCTCAAACCAAAACGTTTTCAAAATAGAAACGGATTTCTATATCATTGGGTTGAGTTTAATGGAGACACTTTCCTGTAAATATGTTTTGCCGAGAACTTACATATCGCCCACGCTAATTGTTTATTCTTTAAACATATGAAGTTCACATTATTAAGGGACGTGCCATTATTAAATGCCAATATATAATGACAATATCCCTAACATGTAATGTGAATCTGATATTCACTGAAAAATGATTAATTTCATTCTTGATATTTGGCATTTCCACGCAGAGCAAAATAATTAAATCTGTACGAAAAGCATTACCCGAGGTCAATATTTTAATCGATAAGAAACGTTTTATCCGATTTTCTCGAATTCAGCATGTACCTAGTGGAGCTACAAATGACTACAGACTTCTCATACTAATTAGTTTCCTTATCTGTTTAGTGTTAGATAGCTTTTCGGTTTTACACCATCCTCTTTCCAGCTACCATCTATTGGCGCCTAAAATAAAAGTTCTCCATGTGTTGGTGCTATAACGGTAGAGTTGAAATATGACTTTAAGAATATTATAGAAGAGTAAAACCTGGTCCTGAATGCAAATAATCATTGAAAAATTTGGAGCCGTTTTTGAGAAAATGTCATTCGAACGTTTCTGAAAATGCCCAAAATTGAGCTCCATTTCACAGAAAACGTTTGAGTTTTTGAGAACCTTTATAAGAAATCTATCGATGCATTCTAACTCACAAATGAAAAATGGAAAGCACAACGCCCAACTTGTAAAATTAAGGACCTAAGAGATGTTTCAAAAAATTACATTTGCGTATTTTCAAAAGTAACGATGATTCTTTGAAAAATTCGTCAAATTATTCAGTGCACTTTGCCCTGTCAGAACAAAAAGTTTTAAGAAAACAATTTGGAGCCGTTTATGCAAAAATGATCTTTTAATACTGCCCGTATCCCCCTCGAAATTACAGGAAAACTTCTAATATTTTTTAAAATGTCAATTAATTAAATAATTAAAATTGTGGAGAACAAATTTCATTTCAAGAAAACAGTTGTATCTTCAATATTCTTTGTAGGAGGCGGTCCGAAATATTTCAATCTTTTGTAATTTTCAAAAATTTACGGGTGACTGAAAATTGGGCCTATGCCATCTATATAAGGGTATTTTATTCAATTCTTACAAGAACATTTTTTAATTTAAGAAATTTTTCAGAAAATTTTGAACATGTCTCTGGAACTTCACGTAAATTCAAAGGATTCTTTTCAAAATCGCAAAGAAGTCCGTCCAGACCTATCTGGAAATACTGATTTTGACAAAAATCTACAAAGGGTTTAGACACTAGTGTTGTTCACACACGGACAGACGGACAGCAGTGGCTTAGCGAGACTTTCTTACCAGGAGAAGCTGCGGTTTTCTGCTTGGGTAGTGTGTGTGTGTCATGATTAAACATCAGACGCAAAGGCAGTGAAACCGTATGTTTAAGGTTCCAAAAAGACTAAAAAAATACCCCCAAACGGTAATAAATACTCGAAATTTGAAGAGAAAAGGCACTAATACAGTAAATGTTATTGCACCTGTAAATGAAATAAGAACATTTAAACAATAAATACACCTTGAGCAATACTTAATGAATTTGTCACATTGTTGGGTAAATTATAGTTAGACAAATTCATAATATAATAATTATTTTGATATAAAATTTTTCAAAAACGTTTTCTTTACTGGAATTCCATATTGATCAGACCAACATTTTCTTTATTAAAGGTGATAGTGTACAAATTAAAACAAAATAAAAACTTATTCTTGAGAGCAACCAAAAATTATGATAGTTTGAATAAACTTGAAACCTTTTAAAATTTCAAAACTTCAACAATTTTCATTGTTCCATTAATTTAATGAAAACCTAAAAAAGATAAAATTAAAAACTTTTAATTGTTCCATTAATTAAATGAAAAACTAAATAAGAAAAAAAATATTTATCCACCTATCAGCCCTTCAACCTTTTTTTTCATTTTGTGCTTTTATTTTACTCACAGTTTCATTGGTGATAGTCTTATTAAATATAGCTCCATCAGTTGTACGAGTATAACAAGGGCATTTCCCTATTCCTTGGCGATACAAAGCGGCCTTCATACGTTTTCATTTTGTTTTCTTCACTTGAATGAACTGCGAGTTCTAAAAGCTCTGTAAGGCACTTCTCTTGATTAGTGGTGTATCCAGGGGGGGGCATTGCCCCCTCCCCCAAAAGTTGTAGAGTTTTCGTTTGTTTTCTTCCTTTCTTTGGCAAAATTGATTTAACTATTTATGTTAGAATTGTGTAATTATTTAAAAAATAATATTGTTTAGTATCTTACAAACACCACAGAAATAATATACAATATATCAATATAACAAATATGTTTATTATTTAACAAAAATCTGTGACCTCTCCCCTCAAATGATTGGCTAGATCCGTCCCTGCTCTTGGTGCACACAAGACTATTCCAGACAGAACGTGAAGCCTTCCCGCCTCTTCCCAGCGGCCATCTATCACTCCCCAAACTACATTTTTCACATTTTTTCAATCTTAGTCCTCTAATGGTAGAACTTAAACATGACGTCAAGGCCATTATAGAAGAGTAAACCCTAGTCATATATGGAAATTTTCGTTGCAAATTCTTCAGCCGTTTTTTGAGAAAATGGCTTAAGAGAGAATGCAAATTACAAAAAAGAAAAAAAACTCAAAAACCCTCAAAAACCGCTACAAATTTTTTCAACATTTTTTTTTTACTGACAGAACAAGGGATGCTAAAAAGAATGGCGCAGGTCTCATTATCATTGAACTGTAAATTTTTGAAACTTGCAAATTTTGAAATATTTTTAGATATACTTCGATAAAGTATGTGCTGCTGTAAGACACTAGTTTCAATATTTCTGTTATGCATAGCGATTAAAACAAATCGAACAATGTTTTCAATTATGTTTAAATTAAATGCAAGGAAAAAGGTCATTAGCATTAGGGTGCAGCATTAAGAGTATCAGCTTGTATTTATTGAAAAGCAAAAAGCTAGCCATTTGACGTACTCCTTTTTGTCTTGTGCCTTATGCTTCACCTCTCCTAGTGTAGCTTCGCTCCTTTGGCATGTATCCGTCCTTGGGCATATAGGCGTCCCACGTTCCTTTTGGCGTTCCAGGTGGTCTTTTCCCCTCTGGCCTGACTTCGATAATTTGTTTCGGCTTTCTATCCTCTGCCATTCTAGTAACATGGCCATACCACTTCAGAGCCTTGATTTCCATTTCTTTGAGTAGCAGGGTAAGTTTTAGTTCCTCTCTGATTGTATTATTCCTTATCCGATCTCTTGTTTTCCTTACTATCTTGCGTAGGAATTTCATTTACACAGCTGAGACCCTACTTTCTGTTTTCGTATTATGTGGCATACTTTCAGTTCCATTTATAAATGTTGGTATATATATATGGGCTTATAAATTTGGTAGTGCCTATATACATTCATAGTAAGTTCTTATTTATTTCATGATACACAGAGTTTGCTTTCTTCACTCCATTATTCAGTTCTTCCTTATATTTTCCGTTTTCCGAAATTATTGTTCCTAGATACTCATAGCTTGTTACTTACTCCATGCTTTCCTCTCTCCACTTGATGTTCATTTCTTCCTTTTCTTTGCCTATACACATTACCTTGCTCTTATTGAAGTTTATCTTCATATCCCTATCCTCCAGTGCATGCCCCCACTCAATTATCATCTCTTGCAGCTCTCTTGGGTTTTTGGCAAGCAATAAAATATCGTCCACAAAGACCAATGCTTGTATCCATACCGGTCTCATTTTCCAATTTCCAATTTTACACTTTTTTAGTACGCCTTTTGGTTTGTTTAATAACCTGATCCATAAAGATTATAAATAGTATAGGGCTCAGTGAATCTCCCTGATCTTATTGGGGAATACCCCGTTAGCCGACGGTAGGTCGGTGACGGATCTGTCCATCCAGCGGGGGGAGATCAGCACTACCTCCCAAGCAAAAACACGCACTACACTTACGGGAAAAGTCACCATAGTAGTTGACGCGCCTGGAATTACAATCAGTCTATCGTTACTCTATCGAAAACTAATACTATTTACACAAAATTGTCTTACCGCGTTATTCGATTGGGGGGGGGGGGGTATATTGCCTTCAACCCCCTCCCCAGGGATCCATCACTGGCTGCACGGTACTACTATTCACTTGAACACCAGCTTCTCGTAAACATTGTAATATACAATGAGCGTATTTTATATTTCGAATAAAATTCTTAGTAGTGAATCTTTTATTCATCTTTGTGATGAAATCTAGTGCACAATTTCTTTTCTAGAGGTAGAACCTACTTTCAGCCACACCAAATTCTTGTTAAGAACTAATCGGCAACGTCTATTCTCGGAAAAGGTTTGTAGAGAACAATTTTGAACACAACAATGAATTTTTATTTTACATAGTTTATATTTTTTTCTTACATGTTTTCAAAGAAATAAGCTCATATGTATGTACATATTTTGCATTTTTTATTCCAATAAATCCATTCCCTAGTAATAAGTGTTGTGGGGCGGGTGAACGACCGTTCAAGGTCCCACACACACATGAGGTCAAGGATCTCGCGCGAATTTTCACGCAAAACTATGCGAAAAGTAGCCATATTTTCTAAACACTGTACATGACCCGTATTTCAAAATCTATATTTAAGGAACATATTCCATTAAGGGAAAATATCTTTATTTTTAATATTTTAGTTGTAGAAAGACTTCCAAAAAATTTTGAACTTTTTCAATTTTCGAAAATGAGAGTTTTTAACGAATATGAGACCCTCACAATTCTCTTAAGCGTTCTTCACACTGTCCAACAACAAAATTTAATCGAAATCAATAGAGTCAATTTTTTGAAAAATTTGAAAATGTCCCCGGGGCTTCATATAAAGTACTCTCCAAAATTAAAATATCGGTTTCAAACTAACGGGGCCATGAGGTCTATAGGGGGCATGTCGGCTATCATACACACAGCGTCTTACAAAACCATGAGAAACGCCCGGGCCACCTGCAAGGCGGACCTTCCACAAACTGATTTCGTACCGCAGGCGTATGACTGGATCCTAAAGGCAACAGCCCAAATAGGGGCTGCGTATAGCAGCATAGAGTTAACAGCGCTAGACAGTAGCCTCCGACTATTTTTCCTTGGTACCCCAACGTTACGCATAATTCGTGTCAAGGCGGGGGCATGCGAAACGCTTTCTCGCACACTATACGCAAGTGCTCGTCGTCGTCTCGCGTTAATCTGGATTCCTAAGTATTTTAGAGACTGTTGTGAGGCTACTTTATTAGAGAAATATCCTCTTACATTTTTCAAGCCAGCCTCTTTTTTATTGTCGGCCATCTGGAGCCCCACCAACGGCAGCCACCGCCGAATCATCAACCACAACTCGCTGGCAACCTTCGTGACCTGTTCGGTATATTTGCCGGCCACTACCTCAGCATCACCGTCAGCAAATCCAATAGCCCTAGCGCCTTCCGGCAGCTGGAGCTTCAAAACGGAGTCATAATATTCCACAACAGCGGGCAAAGTACCGAGCCTTGCGGAACACCATCCGAAATACCATTGGTCTTTTCTCCAGTCTCTATTTCGTATAGTAAAGTCCTTTCCTAAAAGTAGCTTCTGACTCTGATCATAATGTAATTCGGAACATCCAGTTTTTTTAACGCTCCAAATATGGAACTTCACCTTGCCGTATTAAATGCGTTTCTGACGTCGAGAGTAACAATAGCCCAATACTTCTTTGTGTCTCTTTCTACATCGTTTGCCCACAATAACCTTGCGTGCGATGTCCATGACGACCCTAATTGTGTCCACTGTGGATCTCGCCTTCCTGACACCTTACTAATTATCGGACAGTCCCTGTGGTCCCTCCATATAGACTGCAATCCGTTTGCAGATGATCCACTCTAACATCTTGCCTGCAGTATCCAGTAAAGTATTTTGGCCGATCTGCTTACGAGTCGCTCGGTGGCTCTATCGCTCTTCGAAGGAGGACCAGCCGCCGTTGCTTCCAACGGTGGAGGAAATTTTCCCTCTCGCACGCACGTATTATTTGCCTCTAAAATAGATCTGACAGGGTCCCAATAAAGGTATTATAGAAACATTCGGCCGCACATCAAGGCCGGGGGCTTTGCAATCTTGAAGCTTATCGCAAACCCTTGACATATCGTCTAATGAAACCGCCGGAACCTTGTATAGATCTTCAAGTGGATCCATAGGCGTCAACACAGCCTTCTAATGAGGAAACAAGGTAGTATCTTCTCCAAGAAGATCGGGCAAGTGGGGGGGTGGCCTGGGCAGAACCTGACCGTTACCACTTTATACGGACGACCCCAGAGGTCAGCATCCATCTGGTTGTTCTTCAGCAGCGATCCTTGCTGGCCTTAATGGCTTTTGTGAAAGCTGTTCTGGCGGCCGTATGTCTCTCCTTGAGTGTGTCATATTCGAGCGACCCCACTTACGTTGCGCCAACCCCACGTGTACGGTGGCATTCTCTGCGCAGTTCTGCGATATCGATAGTCTATCAGTACACTGGACGATAGTATTCTTTCCTGAGGGTTTGGCATAACGAGCGACAAAGACCTGACTCAGTACCGTTCGCACCATATCCTCAGTTTCCGACCAGCAAAACTTTGCTCCCCATCATGGCAGCAAAAGAATCGCGATCAAATGTCCTGTGGTTACAAGTTGCTCTCCTTCTATCCTCTGCAGAAATAAACCTACAATTCTCCCTGACTTCATATACAATAGCTTGTTGGCCGCTATGTGTGTAATGAACGTCCAACGCCGTAATCCATCTAGCAAGGCTATCACACGCGAATGTAAAGTCAACGATGGAGCTACGACCATTCATGGCAAAGGTCGAGCTGTTATTCGTGTTGCAGAGGTATACGTCTAAACGGACAAGGCTGTCCAGAAGAGCCTTCCCACGTGGGTTCATTACTCTGCTGCTCCACTCAGTGGTCCATGCATTAAAGTCCCCAGCAATAAAAAGAGGCCTTCTTCTCTGGTATCATCCAATAATCTAGCAAGTAATGCCTTGAACTCCTCAAGCGACGCACTGGGTGCGGCATAAACACTATAAAAATATATACCGAACCCCTTGATCAAGATACATCTATCCCCTGGGATTTGCATAACCTTTTGGGTTGTACTATTACCACACGTCTATAACGCAGCTCGGTTAGACATATCAGAATCCTATTGAAGACCGGTTATAATAATATACTGCTCGCACCGGATCGCGACATCTATTTTCAGCTCACGCATCGTCAGGCTGGGAAGATCCTACGCCGCCTCGCAATGATTAAAGTTGAGCTGAAGGACCCTCATTCTCATTCTTCCAACTCCGTTCCGCCTTTCGTAAAGCCTTTTGGTAATACGGTTATACTCGTAGATACCAGTTGCATGCGTCACACTGTCTTTTCCTTGTCAGAGGCAACAATTAGGGGTCTTGATGCAGGTCTCAACAAAAAGCTCTCCTTCACCGCATCAATGACAATTCTTGGACCTTTCATGCCCATAACAGTTTCGCGCCAGGTGCCCAAAAGCCCAGTACCTGTAACACCTGGCAACAACTATCTTCTCCCGAATGCGACACCTAACCCATCCAATCCGAATGTTGTTCATTCGAACCGCTTTCCTGGATAGATCTGCTGGTAGTGCAATCACGGCCGTTTGGGTGCCAGTGTTGGCAGTGCGAATGGACTTAACAATTACTTTCCTGTCCTTGGCTCTCTCCAGCAGTCTCTCAAAGGTCTCAAGAATTTCTTTGTCTGCGGTGACTTCGTCCAGATCTTTAATCTTCAAGAGTACCTTACTTGACAAATTCTTTACCTCCGCTTTTCCTTATAATTGATCAACTATTGTGGTCTGAAACTGTGCTGCCTTCAATCAGCCCATGGATTTCATCTCCAAAATCAGGTGTCCCGTGCCTCTCTTTCTTATTTTAACTACACAGAGGCCCAGTTCTTCAAGCTCTGGGGATTTATTCATGAGCCGCAAAATTTCCGCGTACGTCGCCCCCTCTTTGGCTAACAAGGCATCTCGACGCTTGGGAACGGAGTGCGATGGTTTCGTCCCCCTTGCCTCAACTGTCTTCCATTTGCTCTCGGATGCATCACTAGACTCGGGTGGGGTCTCAAAGGTGAGCGACTCCTCCACGCCCGACCATTCCCGACTTCTTTGCTTTCTCCTTGGGGTTCTTCTTCTTCTTCTTGGAGAACACCACATTGACGAACTGACCGACTCCTTACTAGTACACTGGGGATCTGGGGTCGGGAAATCCTCTTTGTTGAACCGCAACAACGTCACCAAAATGTGCGAATTGCATGTGCCAACTCCTTGATCTCACCGCGCACATTGTGACGAGACTTAACAAACTCTAGAAGCTCAATGATCTTCTCGGGGTTACAAAGTGTCACTTGTTTCTCTTCACCTCCCTTATTACTTGCTACAACTGGCGCATTTTCCCCCTCCGTAACAAAAGGTGTTAGGTCGCTAGATGTGGAAGCCTGATCTACAGCTTTCAAACTTGCTATAGGGGTATCAGGTCGCAACATCTATAGGGGTTCCAGACCCTTGAACCGTACACTGAGTTACCTCAAGACTATTCATGGTACCCGTACGTAGGCAAATAACACTGACCAGCACCTCAAGCGCAGGCGTCTGGGGGTAACAAACACTGGGTGGCAAAGAAGCTCAATGGGTGGCAAGATGTATGTAAAAGGTCACTGAGGGGCAAAGGCCACTTTGGGCATATGCCCCTGGGTGGCAGAGAGGGGCCCTGGGGGCAAGATGTATGTAAAAAGATAACTTGGGAGCAATGGTCACTGTGGGGCATATGCCACTACGGGGCAAGGGTCATGCGACGGCGACGCGACAGTCATGTGGCCGTCCGATGAAAGAATCGTGACAAATGCGTCAGCCAGGTCTCTTCTACCTTCAGAACACCTGACACCATATTACACTACCACTGTCCATGTTCCGCTAATATGGCGGACAAGGTTTGGTTTCGGCGGGAGAGAGGTCACGCAAGCGATTCAAATGTAAACCGCGCCTGCCAAGGACTGACAACAAGGTCTCAGCTACAGCCTGGGCGCAACACTCCTGCCAGAAGCGCTGCACTCACTATCACTTCTACTAGAGTAGTTATTACGTGTCGATGAGAAAGCGGCCTCGCAAGCGCTCCACGCGGCAGCCACGCGCACCAAGTCTGGGGGACTACGTAATAGCCTGGGCGAGACCTGTGGCCCAGGCGGCAATGCTGTCAGCTATTGTCGCTGAGTGCGCCGTGCGCTGGCAACGCTAGACAAAATTACGTACTTACGTAAATTTGGAGTATTTTGAATACCCTCTCTCGCCCCTGTGACGCACCCATAACGTTCACTTGAACCCCTCCAAAATAATTACGTAACGCATTCGGAAACACCCCCACCATTGTGCAAGAAGTGAAAATAAATTATAGCACAGTAAGATCAATTTGTGTTCATTTTATTTGTGTTGTATATTAAAATTTAACCCTTGTAAACATTTGTATTAAAAGCTTTTTTCTGCCTCCTTGGTTATGACGTTTTGATCTCACAGCACAGCAATATCTACAAGTCAGCACATTTTTTCTCCAAATCCCGGAGAACAATATCCAGTTTGTTTGCCGTCATGATGCGATCAGTTTGAATTTGTTGGTCGTCCAATATTATATACAATCCAACACACGTCACAGGTTGCGATGAGTGTTCATACCACTTGGAGCATGTGTTTGGAACATCGAGGGCGTTACAGATCTATCAGTGGAGGTAACTATGTACACTATTGTGTCTTTTCAAGCATTCGGTCTTTGCTAGAAATGGACAACCTGATGGTTTCTTCGTACCAAATGAGGCATTTTTCATCTTGAAAAATTTTGAGAACCGCTTTATCATAATGTCGTGTACTCGACGCATAATCTTAGGCAGCTATTACAACCGCTTCCAGTTCTCTCGCAATTCTTTCCCTTGTAAGTCTCATAGATGATTGATCTTGATTGACCTGCGCTTCCTTTATTTTTAGATCTTGTCCATGGAGTTGTTTGTCTCTCCACAATGCCTTTAACATATTTTGGGTCTCACATTTCATGTTAAGATGCATCAGAAGTTCAGTTTCTACGTGATTCTGAGGGCCCTGCATTATTTCATTCGAAATGCTTGTTGCTACACTTACAATGGCTGTTTCCCATTCTTCGGTCAGATTTAATGACCAGCCTCATTAGAGGGTGACGGACTACCTACTTTTTCATACCAACTATTGCGTCGTACCAGGAGGCTTCAATTTGTCTGAGGCCTTCTTCTCTTTCCTTACATAACACATAAAGTCCATGTACTTGTACATCAGCCCGAGAGTGACCGGCATGCTGCGTTGTATGCAGTTTTCTGGTTTTTCGATCCCTAATTCGAATTCTTGCCCAGACCAGTCCACTGGTCCGAAACTGTACTCGACTAGAGGCACCGCAAACTACCGATTGCAGCTATTTCATTCCTGAAGTTCAGAGCGGACCGCAGAAAAAGCTTTACTTTTCAGTAATGCTCTCTACGAATTCTTTTTCATTGTGTTGTTCGAGATGTTCTCACATTCTTCAATGACCAGTTATATGTAAGTTTCATCTGCCTCAAGATATTTAATCACCAACCTCATGTGTGTGTGCATACCAACTTCAATGTTTTCCGATGTCACCTTGCCTCTCTTTAAATTGACTTTTGCACGTTAGTGGAGACCAAACTTCACGCAGATGTCAGATGTCATTACTAAAATCATTGACAACTGTCAGCATTTTGGCGAGAATCGCTTCATTTCTAACAAACACATTAAGATCATCCAGGTAAAAAAACATGATTCTACCCTTTCATAAGTTGCATTGCATAAAGTTCCTTCCTTTTTCCGAAAATTCGTGAACTTGTTCCATTGTTTTCAAAAGTTCATCGGCAGCATCAACTTCATATTGGAGTGAAGATGCTTCTATGTTGTAGGATCTGCTTTCTTCCTAGATTCCTGCCCCAAATGTTTGAATGTCATCTTTTACCGGAGGGACTGCATCCAGCTTCGGTTTTTGAGTCCTAATGCGATTGAATGTTTTCGCGTCTGTTTCAAACAACTGATTCTGTACATGGAAATCTAGTTTACGTTTATAAAGGCTAATGTGTTGTGTTCATGCTTGAATTTCCTCTTTTAGCTTCTCAGCTACTATTAGCCTTGTTGTATCATTTTGAGTTTGGTATTTTGTTCAACATGTATATTTCGTTCAACTTTATTGAGCTCTCTTCATATCTTGATAACTTCTATTTCTGTGGGATGTGGGTTTCCGTGGGATGGCCAGACGTCTACAAGGTCGCATTAGCTCGATTTCTGAGCAGGTATGGGACATTAGTAGAACAAGGCACGTGAAGATTGATAACATTTCTTGTTCTATCCACTTTGCGCAATGGCTTTAAAGGAAGTTTTGCAGGACACACATTTAAAAGAAATACTGGTTACAACAGCAGGTACTTTCTCGCTATATTGTTAATGGCTATGTAATATTACAATATAACAATTTCTGTTTCACACTTCAACTACCATTTGAAAAATTCTTAAACAAGTGAAGCGTGAAAAATACATATATTACTTTCTCGCCACCGCTACCGCGATAAAGAGAAAGTTATGAAATGCTGCGCGGGAAAAAAAAGGCGAATTTTCGCCGGAAAATAACTTATTACAGGGCCCTGGCAACGGAAAAGTGGATAAATCCAAATGTTAAATACAGAAAAAAATCATCTAACACGTCATCCATGTTTTGGGGGTCCTTGATACCGAAAAATCGATTGACGGTAAAACATCTGTCTGTGAACAACGCTATCGGCTGCATGGACGCGGGGAGGCATCTGACGGTCTCGTTGGCCAGTTCATCACCAACCAGTACTCATCGCCACGAGAATGGTTGTGGACGGTGCTTATTTCCTCGGCACATGCAACGGGAGCACGGGACCGTTCCTGCCGAACGCGAGGCCTGCCTTCAGCAGCGCTTCGCCGCAACATCACAACCGGAACTGCCCCGGTAAAGGCCCGCGTGCATACATTCCCACCGAAGTGAGGTAACGCAATCGTCACCACCAGGTATATTTTGCATCTTTATAAACTTAGTAACATTCCTGGACTGGAGATAGTTTAAAAAGAAGTAACAATTTCACAATTGTATTTTCATCTCTTTTAATTTTTAATGAACGTTTTCCCGCCATTTAGACGGGCAACACTTAAAAACCAAACAGTATTTTATTTACAGTAGTTAGTAAGCAAACTGTATTTCTTCGACCAAGAGAAGCCTACCCCTAGGATTCTCGATGGATAGCAGGTTAGCCGGATAGCAGGTTGGTAATACGCTTAGCGCCCATTAAAATAAATGGCGGCCTGTAATCACCACTCTCTGTGTGTCAGTACCTCCCCCCTATTGTAGTGATCAGTCACCGAGTCATTACAGTAGTATTTTAATATTCTCCAAATATATGAAAGTATTAGTTTATATTAACGCGAACGAAAGGCAGCCATCATTATCGCCTTCTGTGCGGCGTTACAACAATGGGTTACAAGAAACAATGTCCGCTAATTCTCATGGGATACACATTTTTGTCAACAAGCTTTTTGATACCGCTAGCAAGAAAATGAGAATGGGTAGATGAAAATATAATAATTACTAGTGATGGGTTGATACCTGAATTTCTCGACACTCGATACTCGATACCGTTACCTTTCTGAGAGCTTCGATACTCGATACTCGATTCTCGATACCATACTACTTTAAAGGCTCTGCAGCAAATGTGGTTCAATCAGAATTGGAAAAATGTATTTTGTTCTTCACACATGCCTACATGTACTATTTTAATATTTAAAAACTAATGAAGAAAGAAAAAGGAAAAATACAGAAAAGTTTTCTGAGAATTTAGTGAATGGTTTAATTTAAGTTAGAATTTAGTGAATTAGATGAAATGGTTTAATGATAAAACACCAGAGTCAAGAGAGAAATATGTTTGATTCGACAAAAAGTTAAAACAGGTTTAAAAATGGAAAAAATGAACATTGGGACAGGTTATGTACATACATCGATGGAACTGTAGGATACAATAAATCATCAGAAGTCTGGAAAATTCTGAATAAATAAAATTAGAAGAAATAATCAGTGTAAAAGCATAGTACAAAGAATTCCCTCTCAAAAATGGATACACCACTACTCAATGCTTCTACAAGAAAACAGACCAGAATGTGTGGGAGAAGAAGAAATAAGAGATGTGGAGGAAAGCAATTTTGAAATAACTGAGGATGATATTAAAAAGGCACTATGCAAAGCAAAAACCAATAAAGCCCCAGGACCTGGAAATGTAAGAATGGAGCTCCTGAAATATGGTGGAGATGTGGTTGCCAAATACCTAAAGAAAATGTTCAATAAGATAGAAGTAGGAGAGGATCCACCAGTAGAATGGAACATATCCTACATCTCTTCTATATTTAAAAAAGGGGACAAACAATCATGTGCGAATTACAGGGGAATAAGTGTCATACCGTCAACAGCAAGATTGTTTTCTAGTATTCTAAGTAAAAAAAATCGAAGAAGATAAACCTGTACTGAGTGAAGAGCAGAGTGGTTTTAGACGAGGACGATCATGCCTAGATAACATCCACTGTATCAGACAAGTTATAGAGAAACATAAAAGCAGAAATATGAATATTTATGTAACCTTTATAGACCTCCAGAAAGCATACGATAGTGTCCCAAGAAAAAAGATATGGGAAGCAATGAGAAAGGTTGATATAAAAGAAAAGTGGATCGATCTGGTTAAAAAACTTTACAAAAACACCGAAGCCTAAATAAAAATTGGAGATAAGTTAACGGAAAGATTTCTGATAAACAAGGGTCTAAAACAAGGATGTGGGTTATCTCCCATTTTGTTCAGTATCTACCTAGAACAAGCCCTCTATAACTGGTACAGAAAATGTTCTGGCATGGAATAAAAATTGGAGACGAAACCTTTCATTCCCTTCTATTTGCTGATGACCAGGTAATATTTGCCCAAGATGAAGAAGATATGGTGTACATGCTAAGAAAGCTAATAGAAGAATATAATAAATGGGGATTAGAAATAAATTTTAATAAAACCGAATGTATATGCATTGGACAAGGAATAACAGATATAGACGTGAATGGTAACAAAATTAAAAGCTATAACACCTTCAAATATCTTGGATCTTTAATAAACAACTCGGGTACATGTGCTGCAGATATAAACTCGAGAATAATTATGGGGAAGAAAGCAACCAAAGCTTTACACGGCATATTATGGAATAACAATATCCGCCAAGACGTCAAAAGAAGGATTTTCCATTGTGTGGTAGAAAATATAGTACTATATGGAGCAGAAATGTGGCCACAAACACAAAAAAATAAGAGATAAGACAAGGACAGTGGAAATGGACTACATGAGACGATGCCTACAACTTACTCGCAAGGACAGAGTGCGAAATGAAGAAATATGGAGAAGGATGAATATAATTTGTTCTATTACGAAGACCTTGGAAAATAGAGCACTACAGTGGTATGGACATGTTCAGAGAATGTCAGAAAACAGATGGCCACACAAGATCTTAAAATGGCAACCACCTGAGAGACGGAAAAGAGGAAGACCAGTTTTAGAATGGGAAAAATACATCCAGGAAGCTATGAAGGATAGAGGCGTCAAACCACGAGATTGGGAGGATCGAGAGTTGTGGAGGGTGAAAACGGCAAGCTCCTAAGGGGAAAATGCCGAAGAAGAAGAAGAAGAAGAAGAAGAAGAAGAAAACTAATGAGATGAACATACATTTTTTTAAGTTTTTAAAGATTATTATTAAGGAAAACTAACATTCTAACTCTTTCTGGGTCCATTCTATTTCTTCTTTTGTCACAAATCAATCCAGCTGTAGTGGAAAGTCTCTCCGAAAACACTGAAGCTGATGGAATGCACAGGTATCGAACAGCACTTTTTCTTAAATTGAGGAGAGTCATTTTGTTTTTCCAGTAAGATAGTACATTTGCATCAGGAGGAAGCAAGTTCGCACATTTCATTCATCCGTTTGTGCTGTGATTTCGTATACACACCATGATATTTCGTTGTCATTCTTCAGAATATTCCTATAAAGAGACCACATGTCAATGCATTTTCGGGGGTTCTGTATTTGAGGATGCATACAAAATAAATTAAATGAATTAAAATTCTGAACAGTAAATGCTTGTCTAATTTTAAATTTCTAATGTAGATAATGAAAATGTGTTATTCGGAATCATATATATCATTTTTTTAAACTACTAAAATATCAAAGAATCGAAATCGTGATTAAAGGGTTTTTAATTTTCTTATGGGCACGGTGTATCTAGGTTCAAGATGTTTAATTAATTCTTTGAATCTATTGCCCTCAATAATACTGATCGATTATCTTTGCGTATCATGTAAGCAAATGTTCTTGTCATTGCTTTTGAACAGTTGTCTCCTGATTTATATTTGTTTGTGGCCATAAAATCAATGAGTGTTGCTTGATTTGTGTTGAAACTTGATGATCTTGACAGGACTGGTCATGGGTCAATAACTTCTACCACTTCATTTGTACGATCTGCGACGATTCCAACGTCCGATGCAACATTATAAAAGTCGTCTTTCTGTCACTTTAAAATGCAGAACTGAACTCAAGAGCTCCGTCAGATGCAATGGGCTGAGAAGGGGAGTATCCCGGGAAGAAACGCTGTCATCGAGCACTGCTTATCGTGCCTGTCGTCACTAGCATAGACTAAAGAGACATCTTTACTCTATGTCACTAGATTGCCAAGAGCTCACAAGGAAGAGTTTCCCAAAGCTGAATTGGTCACGAATTGCGGACTATCTCAAGAGATGGTGACAGACGCGAGTGGGATAAAGAGCGGCACGGCGCTCGGACGTTGCAGCGTTGTGTAATTTCAACAACTGTAAGTGAATCCAAACAGACGGACACTTCCTTGTACCTAACAGAAGAAAAATAGAAGAGGAATGAAAGGAAGACAATTCTTCCGTAAAATCAGAAGAGATGAGTAACGACAAATAATTAAAAGTATCGAGTCATTTTCAGAAAGTATCGATCGCTATCGATACCACTCGAGTATCGAGGGTATCGAGGTATCGAAAGTATCGAGGACCCATCTCTAATAATTACATATATTTTTATATTCATCAAAATTACCCAGTTTTTACATCCATTACTCTTTATTCCCACATCTTATTAAGGAAAGCGAAATCATCTCTTCGTTTTCACATTTAATACAAGTAAAGGACGCAATTTAAAATGAAATAATATAATAATAATAATAATAATAATAATAATAATAATAATAATAATAATAGTAATAAAATGAAATATGAAATAATATACAAATTCTAACTTACGTAACATCCAAATATGTTGCATCACCATTCATTTTACGTCCACGAAACGCAGTAAATAGGGTGACGGGCGACTATGTTTGTCGCCAAATCACACAAAAAAAATGCTATTTAAAAAAATGAAGAACTCTTTTGAAGATCTATTTTTGATGAACACATTTCATTAAGATCAAACTAGTGGTGCAACAACAGCACATACTTTCTAGCGTTATTGGAAACAGCTACGTAATATTGAAATATTGCCTTTTCTGCGTTGCCAACAACTCAGCTATTACTTGAAACCGTCCAATTCAAATAAAGCACATGCGAGTCATATCTGCATACATTTAGATAGTCAGGAGCAGCAATCATTTCTTACTTTGACAAATAAAACAAACAGGAACACATTTGACGGATACAGAATTCACAGCAAATTATACAGAAGCACTGTTACTAGCGCAGCATTGTCAAAACTATGTGCATTCGCTTGGCGAATAATATCAATTCTTCGCAAAAAATTTTGTTTCCATCTGTATTCAGATTTCAATTTGTTTATCGGCTAGTCATAGTACGTACATCATACACAGTTCATAAATAACTCTAAAAATAATAAACTAATTAAATGACCAATATTCTAAGATTATATTAATATAATTAATATATAATAAGACTATATTAACTTCATTTTTTATCGTCTTTTTATATGCTATTGACACCGCCTCAAATTAAGCAAGGGAAAATAGAATTTTAAGGTAATATGTTCGTTAGACCTTCCACGGTGAAGCCCGCCAAAATACTTTAAATGAAAGAAAATGTCTGTTCTTCAAAACTATAAAAACAATTTGGCTCTTACTGGTCTAATTTCTCAATAAAAGTTATTCGCTTAATGTTCCATTTTCTTTTATCCAAAACGCAGAACATTTTTTAAGGATACGATGGTATTAAATCGTATATAACATACCTCACTGGGCATTCTGAGGAGTAATTTCTAAACGAAAAAGTAGAAACAGCTGTGACATTCATCGCAAATGGAAGTACTGACTCCGCCTAGGAGTTACGCTGTACAAATTAAGCTATTGTGAGCACTGGTTGTCTGAAGGCACGAGAGAAAACCGCGACAAAAATATAGATTATCAAATAGATTTTGGATCATGTCCGAAAGGTTTATTTGGAATATAGAGCAGTGCGACAAAATAAAATAGCTGTATTTTATCACAGCCACCATCTCGATGTTCAACAACAATGTGTTTCTCAAATATTGATGCGGCATTGTTGCGGAAATTTCTATTAAGCTTTGCGGATTGCTTAAAAAGAAATATATCAATACATTGAGTAAAAAGTAAAAGTGCGACAAAGTAAAACAGAATTAAAATTTTTATTTTCATAAGTAAATTATAATGAAAATTATATTGATTATTTTTGATAGCATTATTTCAATTTTTATCGTCACCTGTAGTTGGTATAAAATCCGTTTATATTTCATTAATTTCAACCAGAAATTACACAAAAACTACTCGTTTTTTTCTTCTTCAAAAAATTAAACATGACCCGAACTAATTTTGTACAACACACTTCGTCTGAGGAAAAATCTATATCATCAATTTTGTAGTTTTCATTTTTTTCGAATTTTAACAATTTTCGAATAATCAGGGATTTCAAAAGAATTTTTTTAATATTTAGCATCTATACACTTTTTCGTTAACGGAGACCGGCAATAAGAGTTTTTGTGTCGAAAATTGGCCTTACCCCGGCACACGATTAAGTAACAATAGTTTCTTTCTTACGTTAGTAAGTGCGAGAATGTACAAACAAATTTATTTATAATTGTAGTTTTAGGAAAATGCTGGAACAAATTGAATTTTTTCAATTTTCGTAAAATCAGGGTTTTTAACCAACACCAGATCTGATCCATTCTCTTTAACGTCTTCGAGATCATTCAACAAAATTTAATCAAAAACGATGGAACAGTTTTTGAGAAAAAAGTTGTTTTAACAAAATTCAAAATTGCCTATATTTCATGCAAAATTACGCGAAAAATACTCAAAATTTTCAAAAAATTGTTCATGACCTTATTTCAAAATCTACCTTTAAGAAACATATTTTTAAGATAAAAATCTCTTATCTTCATAATTATAGTTGTAGGAAGACGCCGAAATAATTTTGAATTTAAAAAAATCAGGGTTCAGCATTTCTTCCCACTACTCAATCCACGTCCTTCTCACTACCCAATAACAAAGTTTAATAAAACACGTTGGAGCCATTTTTTTAAATTTTGAGAATAACCCAGGGGCTTCATGTAAAGTACCCCCCAAAATTAAAATATCTGGTTTAAATTCGAGGGGCCGTGACATCAGCCATAGCGATTGGGGAATATCAATTTTGGAGAAAATTGACTGAACTGTTTAGCCGCTAGCGTTGTTCACAGACGTTTTGCCTTCAATCGAGAAACTAAAAACCAACATTGGGGATACTTTCAAGGTCATATATTAACAGACGCATTGAACAATGAAATACATCTATAATGTAAATTTAGAGACGTGAGAGTTTTTTTCAAAAAGATTACATTTGTGTAGTTTTTGAAAAATCAAAAGAATTCATCAAAATGGCATTTATGATGTCTCATTCAGTACATGTAGTACTACACGTACAAAAGTGTCGAAGAAAAATTTTGGAGCCATTTTCAGAAAATCTTCGGTTTCAAGAGCCCACAATTCGTGAAATCCGACTGCAGAATTTGTAAGAGAAAGTAATTTTCTGTATGTTGGGACAATATTTATTCACTCTTTATATTCAAAATATTACTCCGTATATACGTAAGTATACAAGAATGTAAAAAATTCATGGTTTTAACTAAAATTTCGGGAAGAAGCCCCTTCCTTCCCTCAAGAAACTACGCCCTAGTGACGTTCATGGTATAAAAGGTTCATTCTAACTACATCACGCATTCGAAAAAGTAATACACTGCAGATATGATCAAGACAAATAGTTTTCGATATCTTGGACACCCAAAACATTTTTTTTCTGTCAATAAAAAGCCCTTCTCCCCTCAGCATTACAATACTTTTTCCGTAGGGTACACTACGTAATAGTAGTAGTGTAGAAAAGTCAAAATCAACGAGCTTTCTATCTCATTGGTCAAAATATAAAATAATATAAATGAGTAGTAAATACAATCAACGTAAAATAACAATGCTACACTTAGAAATGCTTATCGCAAAAGAAGAATAACCTAAATATTTTAATAAGATATCGTTTAAAATTTGTGAATAAATGGATTGAATTTAACTCGATGCCTTAGATTCCAAAAAACTAATTTTAACAGTAATAACCATTCAAATAATCTCACAAAATGCGGATAATTTTGGAGCGAATTTACAAAAAACAAAACTTCTTTTCATTCTGTAAATGTTCTAGGGGAGGCCATGATTCCCATACATAACCTGCTTGAAGCTCCCTGCAATCTATTGTATTTGGCAACTTGCCGATGACGTGTGACGTACTAACGAACAAACTAATTCATGACATTCATTTCAATATTTTGATTTCATGCTCAAAGCTGCCTTACCTCTATTTAATATTTAACTTTATCGTGCAGTGTTTAAGTTATCTTTATTTTGATTCTTCTGAGCTAAATAATACATTAAAGTGGGTATCAATAACACCTATAGTATATCTCTAAATGTTTTCAGTAGGCCAATTCTTACCATATGTAAACATCTGTAATTTTAATTTAATGCATTCCCCAAACAGGGATACACTATAAAATAAAATAAAGTATACCAGACCGTAAACATTGACTATTCCAAACCATTCGCACCAACTATTCCAAACCATATATAAATTCCAAACCACATGCACGAGTGAACCAGACAACATAGCATGTGCGTGAACGACGTGGCGTGTCACAAGTGACGTAAGAAAAGTGCGTCGTAACTCAGCTATTGCAGCTGACCTCGTCAGGCATTCAGTGGGAAGATAAAAGGTCGTTAATATTTATTGTTTTCAATGCGAATCAAAGGTTCAAGTAATCATGACAATGAACGGGAAAAAGGATAGAGCATGCTATAACAGGATTTTGATAACGAAGATATATTCCGAACGTCATGATGGCGGGGTCCTCAAACAAATAGGGCCCACTAGATCTTTCGAATTCCACATAATTCGATAACCGTTATTTTGGTAGGGTGGATTGATTGATTGATTAATTTTTTCGTTTTTCCGGGCGCGTCAACTGCTTTGGTCATTATTCCCGTTAGTGTAGTGCATGTTTTTTTCTCGGGAGATGGCGGTGATATTCCCTCTCTGGATGGCGAGATCCGGCGCCGACCTACCATCGGCTAGTGGGGTTTCCCCCAACCAGGACTCTCCCACCAGCGGGGCACCGCCCCAGCGGGGACAAGCTCTAAGCTCCCGAGCGGTCTCCCGGAATATGTGGTAGTGTAGTGCATGTTAGTGTAAGTGTGTGTGTAAGGGAAGAGGATAGGACAAGGAAGAGGAAGGACAGATCGCGCGCGGTCCGTGGCCCGTTTTGTAGGGTACTGCTCCGGCATTCGCCTGGTGTTGATCGGAGAAAGCACGGAAAACTACCGATCAGAGCAGCCGGCCGCTCGAATTCTTCTCCAGACAGCGACTGAATTTGACCTAGCTGAAAAGCTAGTGTTGAGACTCGAACCAAGGACCTCCCGGTCAGAGGCGCTGCAGTGACATCGGTTGATGCACTGAGCTACCGCTCCCGGTTTGGTAGGATTGAAATTTGTCCGATCATTTGCTCCCATTCGTCATTTGTGGACTCATGAAACATGGGATGGCTACACAACAGGTTAGAGGAAGAAATTTACTGAATATTGGAACATGATATTTCCACTCGCCGTTTTCTGTAACATTGCAATACACTCTCCATACTACATAAGTATTATGTGGGAAAATAAAAGTTATCGGGCCAATTCACATTGACAGATATAAGTTTTCAAAGTTTTATCGTGTCAATGAAAAATAATTTTTGGTTGCATATTAATGACGTACATTTGCGTACCTTTCTAAGGTCGAAATTGTTGTTTTAATCATCCATTTTTACTTTCTCGCACTTACTAATGTAAAAAGAGAAAGTATTGTAATCGTGCGCCGGAAATCGGTGAATTTTTTACACAAAAACTCTTATTGTCGGGCCGTGGTAACGAAAAAGTGGAAAATCCAGTTACTAAATATAAAACAATTCTCTAACGCATGATGTAGCCAGAATCCATGTTTTGTGCGTCCTTCATACCTAAAATTCGATTGACGGAAAAACGCCTGTCTGTCTGTCTGACTGACTGTCTGTGCACAATGCACCTAAACCGTTCCGCTGATTTTCTCCAAAATTGATATTCCCCAATCGATTGGCTGATGTCGTGGCCTCTGGAATTTGAAACTGATATTTTAATTTTGAAGGTACTTTACATGAAGCACCTCGGACATTTTCAAAATTTAAAAAAAAGGATCCAAATTTTTTGATTGAATTTTGTCATTGGATAGGGCAAAGAACGTTTAAAGAGAATGGTGCAGATGTCATTTGTTGTTAAAATCCCTGATTTTTCGAAATTTACAAAAAAAATATTTACAACTACAAAATTGAAGATAGATGTTTTTCACTTAGACAAAGTCTCTTGTACAAAATTAGCTCTTTAAAAAAGTCCTAAACAATTTTTCGAAAAAACGAGTAGCTTTGGCGTAATTTCTGCCTGAAATTAATGTAATGTATACAAATTTTACAGCAACTACAGGACACGAGAAAAAATTAATGAATAATATGCAAAATAATTAATTTAATTATAATTATAATTTACTGTTGAAAAAAACAATATTAATTCTACTTTACTGTCTCACTTTTTTTACTTTTTATTCAATTCGTATTCTTAATGTAATGATATATTTCTTTTTAAGCTATCCGCAAAGCTTAATAGAAATTTCACAACAATGCATCGATATTTGAGAAACTCATTGCTATTGAATATCGAGATGGTGGCGGTGATCCGATACAGCTATTTTATTTTGTCGCATTACTGTATTAAAAAAAAATTGTTACGTCTATATCGACGCAACGCGTCTCCTAGCCCCTTAACGAGCGTTGAGCGCTTGTACTTTGGAGTAATCTTCCGTTAACATTGTATTTTACGTCTATATAGTATCCAGTCTCGTTGCAGTGCGTTATCAAGAGGACCGCCAAGTAGCATCTCTGTGTACGCGCCTCCCACCACGCGCTCCTGCGTCACTTTCCAGCGGTCAAAATTGGGAAGGAAATAGGATAGGGGTAGGGTTTAGGACACTTCACAGGGGTTGGTCTAGCCCTTGTGAAGCAGCCAAACTCGTTTTGTTGGAGCAAATTTCACATGAGATCGACGGGAATCGAACCCGGACCTCACTGGTGAAAGGCGAGCTACTTCGCTATGAGCCACGAGCGAGGCTATTCCAAATAAACCTTTCAAAATTATCCAAAACCTATTTGATAATCCATATATTTTGTCGCGGTATTCAGTTTTCAAAAAACTCAATTTTAAGTCATTTGAAGCACTTCCACTCTCAAATGCAATAATATACAAGTTAGCCAACTGCAAGCGAACGAATGCGAGAAAGGGTGTCTATTGGGCTCAAGGGTCCAACGACCACAGAACCTTCAGTTATGTTGCCAGCACTAGCTGTCACTTTGGCTCATCCTTAGGAAAATCGCTCTGTAGATGGGACGCAACTATACTTGGGTTTTCCTAATGTGGCGGCTGAGGGTAGTATTTTCAAGATGGAATTCGGCACGACTTTTTCAGTCATTGTCAGTCCTGCCGCTAGAGTCGCTTGATCTGCAGCACTGCTTGATACGATCGCGATCATGCGACATCTTGCGGAAGGTCTGAGAATGACTCAAAAAGTCGTGCCGAATTCCATCTGGGAGATTCTACTCTCAGTCGCCACGTTAGAAAAACCTAAGTATTATGCTGGTCTACGAGGCGACAGTGAGGGCGCGATGGCGGCACGAGATCAAAAGATCGTAGCAGAGCTGAAGGAGCGGGAAGACAGCGGCGGGGTTTATTTCTGCTAGTTGGCAATAAAAGACATGGCCAATAATAAATAATATCTTAGCTTGAACTTCACTACCCGTTAGCCAGTAGTGTGAATTATGATTGAATTTTCTTGCATTTTTCTCGTCTTTACGATGTACAACCGTACTCAACATAGGAGTACGCCGGCCATTGTCCAAAATTTCTCTTTTCTTAATCGTTTAGACGAGAAAACGGCGTATGTAGCAGTAGTTCGTTCATTGTATCTGTCATAATATTAACGTAAAATCATATTTAAATATAAATATCAAGTAACACTAATAATTCGTAGCATACTGATTTAAAATGAAAATAATACTTTCTAAATAATAATCACTTTCTCCGCTTAAATCAACAAAACAGTAAACACACGCGTTGCGCGACTTGAATGAGAGTGGAGTCTTCCGTGCGGGCAGTCAGCAACCAAAGCACAACGGCCTAAGCACAACGGCCTAAGCACAACGCGCCTGCGTCAAGCTTTGGCTACAGCGTGCTATTTTTCTACTCTCTCTACGGGGCCGTTTCTCCGAATACGATGCGAAGTGAGGCAGCTCTCGGGCGTGCCTACCCTGAGAGGTGCAAGCGGAGGCATTTCTCTGCAGGAAGAGACGAGACAGATCGCATGGCGTACGGGTTGATAGAGGACGCTTGAAAAAGATATATGGCTCGTGCCACGATAATGAAATGTTCATTATAGTATATTTCCACATGCATAATAATTACACCATATTAAAATTGTAAGAGCCTTTTAATTTTCTTAGTATGAAATGTATTAAATGAGGACATATTCACCAGGGTAGGCATGCCTACCTTCCCTACCCCAAGGACTCGTCTCTGGATGGCTCTACCCCACTTCATCACTTCAACCCCAACTTGAATATTTCCCCTTCTTTAAACCACACAGAGCATGCACAATGATCGCACCTACCTTTACAGCAACTGGAGAAGCAAAACGCAGGTAGCGGAGACGAGGTCGGCGTCAACAGATCCACAGAACTTCTCCACCTCTGGGGAATAAAGCCAGAAAGACGGACGCCAATCCACCTCTCTCCGCTTGAACATCTACACGCAGCCAGTTTCACTAAACGACTGGTGCATGTAATACGGTTGGGGCTAATTCATAGTGAACGGTTCCTCGGAAATCTTAGAGGTGTTATAGTACCCCCGCCAGCGCGACGGGATGGCAAGTTTGCGACCGTAATTTCCGCCCTCGTGTGTGTCGCAGTGCCGTAGAGCATTGACAAGCTTTGTCGTGTGACAGGTAATCTCACATGTCACGGACAGACCTTTATATCTCAACAGCTTCTTCAAACGTAAGAAGAGGTTGCTACAGCGTATTTTGCGTACCTAATAATTTTATAATTATAAAATAATTAAAATAAACATTGAAGTTATTTAAAAAATCAATATTTTGCGCAGAATTTCAGAATGCAGCCAGGAAGTGTTGGAATAATAAGTACGAGATATCCTCCAGATTGCTGACCATAAAATTGGATGTACAGTAGCAAGCATAAATATTCGATAAGTTCCTCTCTGCGAAAAAATGCAATTAGTGGTTTTAGAATTGAAATATTCAGTTTATTATTAGTAGAGACAGGATTTCCATGGAAATGCATGTTTTATTTAAGTTTCGTGGAGAACTTAAACTCGAACGCAGACTCTGCATTCGTACAGCGTACGACCAAAATGGCGTCATACGACTTTCCATAATTATGGGTTTAATCAGTGTTACTTGGAACCTCTGATGATGGGAAGAGTGTTCCCGAAACACGTGTCTGACTACATGTAATCACATTAAAATTACATTGTATACTATTGTGGTTGATATCTCATTCACCCCATATATTTTACTCGTAGAGAACTTAAACTTTGTAACTATATGTTTCATGAAAAACTCGTTTAAAAATGCATACTTTTTACGTACATGTTTGCATGTTTTGCTAGTTTTTGGGAGATATTCAGCCTGTTTCAATTCAGCATTTCACATGCATAATGCATGTTTGGACATTTTTTAAATTAATACTGCATATTTAGACTTATATCTAGCATATTAAGTACTTTCTTATTTCTTGCATAATTTATGAATATTAAAACTGACATATTTTGTATAAATAGTATCTTAGATCCCGATAGCACTCACTTGGTGCTATATTTGGCGCTGTCTTTGGTGCTTTTTTTATACTACACATTTTAACCTTCCGGTACATTACTTAGATTTGCGACCCAAATACACGTGCAGGGAGCAATGATCGAGAAATGAATTATCAACGCCATATGATACGTCGTAAAGGATACGGAAGGTACACGAAGCCAAAATTCCATATCATTTGTTAACTGACAAAGGGGGAGGAAAATAATCATGAGCAAGTTCTAAGTCTGCTTGCGTGCAACAAAGTATTAACACAAGTTTCTTAATTGTGATATTAATTATACAAAATATATAATAATGTATAAAATTACGCAAACATGAGACGCAAACATAAGACCAGCAGACATTTTAGAAAGAAACACCTTCAGACACAAAGTAGACAAATGGGAAGTTATGTCAGAGCAACCTAAACAAAAACAGTACAGACCAAAATGGTCAGAAGAACGTAAACGAGCCTTCTCGGAAAGAATGAAAGCCTATTGGATCAACAAGAAGAACTCAAAGAAAAATTGATCGAGTTACTTGCTTAACGTCTTCCATTTCTGGGGAGAATTCGTCAATAATAATAATAATAATAATAATAATAATAATAATAATAATAATAATAATAATAATGTATAATATATATAATGTATATATAATAATTGTGATAGAATGGCTGCTTCTAAGGCTTCGTGTGCAACATTTCTCAAACAAAGGATTGGAAACAACGATTGTCTGGAGGATGGAAATGTAATTGATTGCAATTGTTGTAATAAAGAAGGAAGTAGACTACACTATAAAAAGTGGTAAATTAAAAAACTATATATACTGATGGTGTTTTCCTAGTCGAAATGTTTAGTGCTCAAGTATAATATTGCTACATAAATTATCTATATATTTAAAAAAATAAGGTATTCTGCCATGGCTTCTTTTAGAGCTTCTACTGAATCGATTGTTGTATTTTTTCTTTTAAATGAAAGAATATGATCCCTAGATGTGTTATCAGATATTGTTTGTGTTGATTCACCAACATTTACGGTGTAAATTAATTAATGAAATCATTCTTTAATAGTACGCTTATCAATAGTCAATTGCTTTCTTCCAAAGGGTGGCAGTTTGAAAATCGTTTACAATTTGTTTACAATTCGTCAAGGTTTTGTTTCAGTGTAATAATTGCATTGTGGTGTTGACAGTTTGCATGTATTTGCTTCTGTGGTGTATTTTGTAGAGAACATTCGCACAGTGGGTTTTGCTCCATTGTAATACTTTAGTGAAGTTGTTTACAGGTTATGTCGAATTCCGAATCGTTGTCCACGCGCCCCAAAAGACGCAAACGTACATTAACTGAACGCAGGGAAAGAGAAAGCGTAGGTGTCGTGATAGTGAGGTCATTTCGTTTTCTATTCGGTCATTGTCTATGAAATGTCAGTTTTGTTCTGCTTTGTACTTTCCATATGAGAGAAATTCTGCAAACGATTTACTCTGTGTTGCTTAAATGGGAAAATAAGTATACCTTTGAGCAATATGCCAAAAGAAATCAAACAGTTGTTTATAGGAGATGATGACACATCAAAAAACTTTAGAAATAATATCCTTCAGTATAATAGTGCTATATCTTTTGTGCCGATATTGCATTGCCATCCGGTCATGGGCCATACGTGTTCAAAATTTTCGGAACTCATCACAGAATATCTTCGTTATACCCTCAAGATCCAAACAATGCAATATATTGTGAACATTAGTCTGGGTACAGTATTTTACATTTATCTCAGATCTCACCGTCAAATTTTGACGGGTTCTCACTAGTATAATTTAAAACACTGAAACTCAGAAAAGCATAAAACAATGTCAAAGAAATAGATATGGAAATAGATAACCCAAAACAAAACTTTCCTTTTTATTGTAGCGAAAATAATAATTTTCGGACTACTATTAATAATATTTTACCAGTGTTGCGTTTTTTTATGAGATTCAAAAAATTGTTTTGTAGAAACGGTTTAGCGTATTGTTTTTAAATAATTATTGTACGTGATATTATGCACATTCCTTCCAAACATTTCTCTTGCGTTTCAGAATTTTACCACTATTATTTGTAAGGTTATTGAACAAAAAATTGATATCGTGGAGTATTTCATATTTTTTCTTTTTATTTCAAGTACTAGTAGCATTGTAATGTCTGTAAATAGAATAATTTTATCAACAAGAGAAAGTATTGCGCCAAAACATGTACGTACTAAACCTGATTTCTATGACCAGATCTCAAATTCGAATTTACAGGGTTTGTCCGGAAACTAATGTTAATGACTTCAGAACAAATAATTTATTGATCGTATTGGTACAACCTCTTAATAATCTTCCAAGTACATCCTTTCTGCATCGATACACCGCTGCCAGTGCGATTTCCATGCGTCAAAGGCGGCGCAAAAGCCCTTTCCAGGGACGTCCTTCAAGGCGCGCGTTGTAGCCGCTTTAATGTTGTCGACCGACACAAAATGCTTCCCTTTCATCGGAGTTTTCAGACGTGGGAATAAATAGAAGTTTTTGGGGGTGACCTTTGAGCTGTAGAGAGCTTGTGGGGTTATTGTGACACCTGTCTTGTCCAAGAAGTCGTTTAAAACAAAGCTGGTGTGCGCGCGTGCAATGTTGTGATGCATTGGATCGGGTCGGACGCATTGGACCCGAAGTTTCAACCTTTTGAGCACCTGGACGTAAAGTTTGACTGTCACTGTCGCCTGGTGGTACTAATTCGTGATAGACAATCCTTCGTATATCTAAAAACACAATCAGCATTGATTTGATTTTTGATTTTGTCAACCTGGCCTTTTTGGGCGAGGGGACGTTGCCGTGTGCCACTCGGTACTTTGCCTTTTCGTCTCGGGGTCGTATTCAAACACCTATCCGAAAATCATTGCTTAAGGCCGTCTTCAGCATTGAAACAGTCTCAGAAGTAGTCTTGCCGAGTTTAACACAAAACTTGATCGCCATGCGTTGCTCGACAGAGCGTTGCATTTCGAACTCTGACGTGTCACGAAAACGCCTCTCACGAAAAACGCTGACCTCACTCTGCGGCAGCTCGCAGGCAACTGGCGTAAAGACGGCTTTGTACCAACACCATTTGGTGATCTACTGTCGCTAGTAGAGCAAGCTGAGACGTACTGTCGCGTCGGAAAAAGATCATTGACATTACTTTCCGGACAAACTTTGTATATAACTCCTGCCAAGACAGCTTAAACCTAATTTTTTTTTTTAATTTGTTGCGTCTACACCTTGACGCAACGCGTCTCCAAGCCCCTTAAGGGCGTTGAGCGCTTTGCACTTCTCGGAGTAATCCTCCATTAACGTGCTTTACTTTTAATATTAGTCACGTCTCGTCACGTCGCAGTCAGTCAGTGCCTTTTATCCCTTCGGCCAGGGGCTCGACGGCGTTAGATCCCGGGGTTCCTGGCCGGTCACCCAACCACGAACCCGCGAGTCTCGAATGCGCTTAACCTTCGTGACTTCACGGAGCGTCGTAAACGCATTCGGCTAGCCCCGCCGGCTGTTTGTTTAGCTAAATACGTTTTAGTACAGAATGGGTGTCTTCAATTAAATCTGAAATTAATATGCGTCAAAATTTGAGTAATATTTGTTAAAGTAAAATGTGTTAATTTGTAGCAAAATTATAATAATCTTAAGTAATATGTAGCACTATATAATTTGAATTTATTTACGCAGATTAAGTGTTTTAAAACGTATCAATTGGGCTAGCACCTAGCATCTACTTCTCAAAGTGACAAAGCTAGAGAAAGGAAAGAAACTATGTTACACGCAGTGGAAACGTTTGTTACTGAGGCAACATTGAAGACCGTAAGAAATCCATTTTAATGGAAATGTGTGAAGCTTTAGTACGGGGAAATATACCATTCGAAAAAGGAGCAAAAACGTTTAAAAGATTTCTAGAGAAATATAAAAGAGAGACATTCCGGATTCATACAAATGAAAAAAATTATCTTCGTCTTCAGAAATTAGAATCAATAGGTCATCCTCTAGTGGAGGCATTAACAATTGTTGAAGATTTTAAAGTGTCTGTAACTAATGTTTGGAGAAGTGTGAGAGACTGCTATGGAGAAATTACATAAAGTTTTAAATTCAAATTGTGACTTGAAATTTCTCCAAAATGTAAAAAAAATATCTTTGATGAAAAATCAGAAAATGCAGAATTGGCTTAGATTTTGTCTTTGAAGTACTCTCCAGTTACGTCTTGTGGCGTAAAAATATCATTTTCTGCTGTAAAAAGATCGTTTTTCTGACAAAAGAATGAATTTGACGTAGAAGAGTTCAGAATAATTATTTAATGTTCACTTTTAAGAAATGCCATATAACTAAAAATTAAAGTAAAATAACATTTGATTGTGCAAGTTTCGTCCACTTTTACCCTGCATCGTACATATTTGGCTATTTGATAGTGCATACTTGCATGCATATTTTAGCATTTGATAGTGCATGAAAATCCTGTCTCTAATTATTAGAAAATCACATATCCCAATGTACAAAATAATGTTCTCAAAGTATATATTACATTTCAAAATTAAATGTTTAGAACTGAACATTGGGGAGAAAACAGTGTCCTTGCAAAAGTATTCGACCAAATAATCACAAGCAAAACTAATTTAGTAAGAAAATCATTAACCTAATATTCAGTTGCTTGATCTTTAGTTGTGTCAACGAGCCACCGACTTACAGCGCAGGGGTCTGACCGCACAATGCGGCGCGGCGTCCGAGGGGAATACCAATTTTCTGTCTTTGTCTGAAAGAAGCTGCAACTTAATTTTATGAATTTCGCATTATTGAAAGAATAGTAGTTCATTCGATTCTTGACGGTATTGAATGCAATTTTTATTATTTTTGAATTTATTTTCATTTGATGTTAGGCTTGTTGATTCGAAAGGTGTATTTGATGAGTGCTGT
This sequence comes from Teleogryllus occipitalis, assembly GCA_011170035.1. Taxonomy (NCBI): domain Eukaryota; kingdom Metazoa; phylum Arthropoda; class Insecta; order Orthoptera; family Gryllidae; genus Teleogryllus; species Teleogryllus occipitalis. Next base: position 729,489 of record BLKR01000068.1, read on the forward strand.
GTGTAAAGTTACCCGCTCTGGAGGAAATTCCCTCTTCCTGTCTCAGTACTTTCACATGGGACCGGCAGACATCGCGAGAGTCGTGAACGGTCGGGACTTAGTAAATTGGCAGTGAATAAGTGTGTAAGATATCGAGAGTCAGTTATTGTACAAGTGTTGTTTGTGGTTATTGTGGTTGATGCTGCAGACAAATCATATTTCTTAAGGATGTAAGAATCTCTACCAGTTTAAGGCAGAATACATTTCTGAAAAATTACTGTTCTTTCATTATTGCAATATTGGTCAGGATAGTAAAATTTCTGAAATAAAATAATTTTATTTTGTTATCATCACTACTGGTAGCAGCAATAACAACTAAGATCATGAAATGAACTAGTATTAAACGAGTAAAACGCGTCCAAACAATAGTGTTGTTGCAAAGTACTGGAGTGCGATTATTGTATTTTCGAAATCTAGTTTGTTTTTGATTTGTATAAATTGAATAACCTGCTTGTCTCAATGCAGAACTAATACAAAAACTCGAGTGTCCACTGGTAAACATAGCCAGAACCATGAGCGCGGTATTTGAACTTACCTGATACTGTGCCTACGCATAAAATTATGGAAGTAATGTTTGAATGCAGTCTTTTATTAACCTTAATTTTAATTAATTTACACGAATTACTTACGTTTTATTACATATTAGAGTTCTGAATTTTGGAACTTACATTTCCGTCGTTCATTGGAGCTGCAACCTCCAGTTTGTTGCAGGAACAGGCCGCCACTGGCATCAAGGAGCCACTAAACATGGATTCTGACTACACAATGTAGGTAATATAATGCGCATAGGAATAAGATTCATCTACTTTTTCGTAATCAGATCCAGGCAATAAAAATTTTTCTGTCGAAAAATCGCTGTTTTTTCGGTAGTATAACAAAACTTCCTATACACTGCGCAAGCCGTATAAATCATAAAAGTAAAAATCATATGTACAGGTTATGTGCTAGTGATAATCACAGATGAACAGACAGGCGAATGTTGTTGAAAAATAACAGATTTTCGGTACTAAGGACTCCAAAAGTTGTATTTCCATCAAAAGCTCGATATTTATTTTTTGCAGAATTACCTAACTTTCTCTATACTTATAAGGAAAGTAAAAACCATTTTATCAATCTAAGGGACTTCAAAATGATTACTTCTGTCAAAATATGGACTTTATTTTTTGCTGGTTTACTTTCTCTCTACTACTAAAACCAGGGAAAGTGAAAACGATGTAAAATAAAAGATTTTGCTTGAGGCGTACTATCAAAACAAGGTCATTCCATTTGCAAAAATTGTATATGAGGGAAAAAGATAATAAAAGAAAAACATGCAGTAAAATGAACTCTCCAAAAAATGTTTTTAATACGTAAAGATATTGATATCTGTACTAATCTATTACCATTATTACTTTACTTACTACCTAAAATAAAACACCCCAGTCAATTTCAAAGCAAAACTACGCTGCGTTCAGCTCATTGTTTCTCTGTGATGAAAACAATACAAATGAAATATTTAACCTTAAATATGACGCAGAATGATAACTACGGGACAGACAAAAAGTTTTGGGGAATAATTAATAAGATGGGAGATTTGAAACTCGACGTTTCTTTTCCAAATCATGATTATGAAGAACTGAATAATAAATTTGAAATTCTTCGTCATGACTTTTTATATAACCTAAAAGTCATTTCAGAGAAAGAACAATTAATTCAGAAGGTCCAACGAATGCTCGAAGGTAAGTTATTTTTAATTACTGGATACAACAGAAAACAATTATACAATTCCGCGCAGAGCCAATGTTGAAGGATATTCTATTGCATTTCTCTATATTTCCATTGAAACTATTCATTGACTTATTTTGAGCAGATTTTAAAAATATTCAATAACGCTTATTGCTTAATAACTTCAAGCTTCAATAACGCTATGCGCTTAAAAACGCTTATAAAAACAGACATTACGTAAAAACAAACGAGGTACTTTTTCTTTTAAACTCGATTACATCTTTTAAAATTTTAATACACTACCTTATAAAAGATGAAGATACATTTAAAATACCTGAACAATAATGCAGCTTACGAGATGTCAACATTTGTCAATTCTACAATTAAAGGAGATTGAAAGATATTATATTTGCCGTTAATACAACTCAATTAACAAGAAGTTCACGACATTCATACCTATATTCACGTTTTTCTTACATAGCGAAATAAGCATGGGCTGCTATACTGCCACTCCCCCACCCCCACCCCTGCTCATAGCTAGCTCTGAACATTTTACGGGCAGTGCTTTGAGCTCTGACTAGTATTTTTCTCTATAAGATTTGCCCTTTTTGATCATCTCTCACAATCAACTCCGATTTGGTTTCTCTATTACATGGTAAGTGGGGTATTCAATTTGAAAGAAATAATATTAATTACAAAAATATACTTCATTGATACCAATACACAAAACCTGTGGATACTATAGTATATTTATAAACGTGTTTCTGAGTTTTTTTACAAGAACATAGTAATATTATTTTTATTTACAGAAAATAGTCAGGTGGGATGTACAATATTATATAATCTTTAAAAATTCATTTTAAGCGATAATTTGTTTTGCAGAATTGCCAATTTCCATTTCTCTAAACCATATTAATTTGTTTACAAATCTCTAAATTTCTTTCCTTCAAATGTATTTATTATTTTTTTACAAACTTCCCCTTCTTTATTTACTATAATGTCTTGAACTTAATCTTCATCTGCAATATATGAATATTTATTTTCTTCATCTTCTTTGTAATCTCTAATTTCCACATACTTTGCTCTGTCTCTTCACATACAATCATTACTGTCGTCTGAAATACACTTCATGTACTGGCGACTCCCTAATCTCTTTTGACCCTCACTTATCACTAGAGACCGGAAAAATATGTAGCATGAAACGTCAAAATATGTATATAAATATGTAATGAAAACAGTAAGAATATGTAATAAATATGTAAAAACGGAAATAATATGTAATATGAAAATACTCTAATTATAAAACGCATTTATGTAATACGAAATAACATTTTTTAAAAATTCCTTAACAAGTTTTAAAAATAATACAAAAATCATTTGGAGAGCACAAGGTGATGCACACTTTGCACCTTACAAGTTTTCCGTCATTAGTAAAAGCTTCGTCTCTTATTTAGCCAGAACCGTAGTTTAGCAGCCAAACTAGACGCAATAGAAGTCGTCTTACAAACCGTCGATATCTACTTCCAGTAAACAATTACTGCAGCGTGCAGTATTCTCATAGAAGTGTTCTAGCGATCACCTAAGTTTTTCGGAAAGTAAGGTTAAAGGACACGAAACGCGTCGTCAATGATAGTTTTCACACCTGAAGGTGAAAATGAGCTCAGTCGTTAGCGGCTTCATGTAGCGTACCTAGAGTAGACAGCATGCAGTAATAATGTAGGAAAGCATGCTGACTTTTAAAAAATACTTTTCATAACAAATATTTCATAAAATTGAAGAAACTTCTTAGAATAAAAAAATATTTTGTGAAAATCGCAAAATATGTAACAAATAATGGATATTCTGTCAGGAAGGTGACGATTCGCCAAGATTACAATTTTCAGTTCGGTAAATAGAAAAACAAAAAATATGTAATTACATACAAATCTGGTCTCTACTTATCATAATAGTAATCACTCATTTTAAAATAACATCATGTAGATGAACAATGACAAATTATATCAATGCAAGGCCAAATACGAGAATCAACAGTACCGTGGAACGTGATATTTTCTTTAATCGAGAAACGTGAGTCCATCCGTTCGTCCGTCTGTCCTCATTCACTGTTAGACCACTTCTGGTCTACCAATCCAGGCAATTGAGATGTCATTCTTCGCGTTTCGGTCTCTTGATGGGGAACTGTTCTTGTTTTTAATTATTCACCAAGAACATTTCAGAAAATTTTTTCACAAAAAAAAGTTTGTTTTTAAGCAACTAAAATGCGTTTAGGATGACTTGTGACACCTACAAAGGATATCAATAGTTCATCTGCTGCTTCTCGGCCAGATCGATTGACCCAGTTCTTAGCCGGTTTCCTCGAGGACATTCTGGAAGAATCCTAGAAAACGTGTTTTTGATCTTGTTACTGCTCACTGGTGAATATGGGATTGGAGTACATTGGAGAAAAACGCTTAGGATTACTATTCTCTCTTATCGTAATTTACATGAATTGTTACATGAATCGAGTGGCGATAATTAGACCTAACTGTAATGAAACAAACATTAAGTATTTTAATGAATAATTGTTCTTGTAAATTTCTATGCCCGGAAATGTAATATATTTAAATTTTATTTTTATTATGAACTTTACAAGCGAGAAAACAAACAAACAAAATTAACACGAAAATATCCACCGAAGGAGCTACTCTAAGCTAGTATTTTATTCTATTGGTATGGAAAAAAGACGGGAAGAGCCAAGGAACGAAAAATTTCACTTCTAACAACTTTAAACAAGAGATTTCATCTATGTCATGATAAAAATGAACAGAATGAAGGTATTTTATTTTTGTGGTCAGGAGAGTCTCACGTCGTTAATACAGAGTGAGGCAGAAAGGACGGACGTTTTTAGAACACATAGTATTCAGGCATAGGTAGTAGGAGTGGGGGGAATGATGGAGTGGTGGAACGGAATGATGTGGTCACGTGTTTAGTAGTTCCTGCCATTTTGATTAGATGAGGTCATGGAGCCGTAGACTGCAACATCGTGTTTGCTTACGATAGTTTTTTGCGTAATAATGAGTATCGTTGCAGTACAGTGTGAGTTTCGTCGCCATTTCAATCTTCTTCATCAATCTTGCGAGACGTGATAGTATTCCCACTCGTAACACCATATTACATTGGAGTGAATAATTTCATTTACGAGGAACAGTGATGAATAGAAAAACGCAAGTGGCGGCTTGCTCAGTACCTACTCCAGTACTACTCCATGTGGAAAGGGTTCGGCAAGCCATACTCCATAGTCCTCGTCAATCTGCAGGAGACATTCTGCTGAACTGCGCCTCAATAATCGTTCAGTGAGGCGTATTTTGCAAATTGATCTAAGATTTCATCTCTACAAAATGGTGATTGTGCAACAATTGAACCCTATAGATTATGTACAGCGGCTAAATTTTGTTCGAGAAATGGAGGCCGTACTTGAACATTATTTTCTTTGTGAGTGATGAAGCTCATTTTCATTTGAACGATATGGTAAATCAGCAGAACTGTCGTTATTGGGCCTGAGAAAATCAAAAACTAATGCATGAGAGACCGTTACATAGTCCCAACTGCTGTAACATGTACTGATGTTATTATACTTGGGTTTTCGTTTCGTGGCATGGCTTTTCGCGTCTTTCTCGGCAGTGTCACTTGATCTGCAGCACTGCTTGATATAGTTGTGATTACGCGACATCTGGCGGCACGATCGAGAAAGACACAAAAAGCCGTGCCTTATTACACTGTGAAGGCACCCCCCCCCCGCGCCACGTTACGAAAACCCAAATATAGTCCACACTTTTTCCCAGATGATAACGGGAACACTAACTGTAACCTCGGAACTTTATGTAACGTCTATATAGACAAATGACCACTAAATTCTTCGTACCTGAACTGAGAAGAAAACGTATTCCTATCAAGTGAGATTGGTTTCAGCATAACAGGGCCGTAGCTCACACTGGAAGCTAGTCGGTTATCGTGGTCGCGTCATTTCCCGGTTTGGAGACATTGGTTGCCCTCCTCGTTCCCCAGACCTGTCCACATGCAACAACTTTTCGTGGAGTTACCTCAAGTTACGTGCATACGAGCATAAACCACGTCCACGAGAAGAACTGAAGGAAGCAATTCGTGTGGATATCGTTCAAATGCGCACGTTTTGTTCAGGTCTCTTTTGCTTGTAGTGGTAGCAGTAGAGCTGAGGGTGCGTTACTATATTGTTAGCAATGCAGAAAAATCAAATCTCCAGCTCGTTTATCGTTGCAAATAGTTTTTATATAACTCGAGAACGAAAATGTCTATCTTTTCAAAAGTTGATAATCTCCCGCTTTTCTAAATTTTATTTTTCTTATTGTTGTTGTTTTAACTTTCAACTATTTATCGTTAAAATGTTGGGATGGGATTCTGATACTCAAGAAAACGTGCGCAAATATTCTTCTCCCCCATACATCATATACAGTTTTTACTGTTTTTTTTACCAAATAAATCAAATCAAATAAATCAAATAGACAGAGCAATGTTGGAGAGAGTGTAAGTTAACTTCCGAAAGCAGCTTGAGAAATGAATCGCTGAAAACGGCTATTACCTGGGAGATGTTTTCAAGCATTAATTTTGTAAAATGGCAACATACTTTGAGTATTATTCTGTAAATACCGTTTTTTTTATCACAAGTAACGATATATTTTTGTTTTCTTAAACCTCTGTCCTTCATGCCTCACCTGCATTTAATTAACGGTGATTTGTATACATTATTGCACTTGTGAAAATGAGTGCTTTAAATGATGTCTTACAAAGTTTCTCGAAAAAACAAAAGTTTTCTGTGAAAATAAGTTCAAAATTCCGCATTTTCAGAAACGCCCAAACGCCAGTTTCTCAAAAACGACTTCAGTTTTTTTCTTCTGACTTTGGAATGGATAGTGCTAAATGCATTCTTTAAGAAAACATAAACCTCATTTCGTTGTATTCTTTCGTTTGTTTTTTTATCTCCAAATATATTTATTTAAATATCTCTCATGCCGTTACTATGCATTTCCACCGATTTGTATACATTACATTTGTAAATGGGAGCTAATCAAAAGACTTTCAATGAAGTTTTTCGAAAACTCAAATGTTTTCTGAGAAAAAGAGCTTCAAATTTCGTATTTACAGTAATGTTTAAATTTTCTTAAAAACTGCTCCAAATTTTTCACCGAAAATGTCCTTATAGGACGAGGGTTTAATAATATTATTGAGAAATATTCTTAAAGTAATATTTCTTCACAAGTCAGTGAATTAATTTCGAATTACGATTGAATCAGAATCTTCGGTTTTTGAAAAAGTCGCACAGTTAATACACAACAAATTTGTGGCATGAATTAGAACAATTGCTCGATAAATTTTTAATTTGCTGCGTATAAAACTGGCCAGATCTTGTCGGGCTTCATCGAAAGAAGAAATGATTCAAACTTGTCAGATCCGATAGATATTCTTTGAAAGAGAAACCGATTAAAAGTCGTCAGATCTGATCGGGATTTCCTGATTCCTGGGATCAGTATATTATCGCGGTGAATGTTACATTCGTGTCAGAGCCTTGCCAGAAAAGCTCAGGGCGTACTTTAAAGATCTAGTCAAGAAACAGTCAAGAAACATTTACAGTTCTAGTCGGGAGACTGGATTTCCTAAACAGAACACTACGGTTTCCAGATCAAATTGTCTTCAAGAATTACTTTTGGAGTTATAAATTCCTTGTACTTATTTAAGGCTGTCTCCTCGCTTGGAATTAAATTGGGCTGGTTTATTAAGCTCTCCCTGTTTGGAGCAAGTGCGGCTAGTGCATGCAGCAAATGGAGAGTGGGTGGTATGGAGAAAGGACCCTCTTGCTACCACAAACATGGTGATATTTGGGTGGGGGAAAGGAAGGAAAGCGGAAAAAGGGAGTAATAGATGGTTAAAAGTTGGGTTGTAGGATGTTTATAAGTAACACGAGTCTGATAATCAGAAGGAGATTTGTTGCCAGTGTTGCTAGGTGGGTGTGAGTTTTAGGTTATGGTGACGGGACTTGGAGGGTGTCCAGAGGATGCAGGAAATATTTCTAGTGTTTTCGAGGATAATCAGGAAGTGGTTGTATGAAGAGGGAGAAGTGTGGAATTTGGAGGCTTTTCGTATTTTTTTTCCTTTATGGTAAATGTCTTTGCTAATTGGTGTAATCTTAACTATTTGCCTTAGTATATACGTTGATCAGGTGGGAGGCAATCATAAAAATCTATTTACTTCTTAGTAGCGTCTGTCGTATTTACAGGTAGATGCCCGAATCTCGCATTTTTATTTTCTTATTGGCTTATTATAGATTTCGTAATCACGGGACTTGGAGATATTGTGCGTGATAATAAGGAGAGGGTACTGATTTGTCTGCTGGAGTTTTGAAGTATTTTGTTAACGTGTCTTGTCGGAAGTAGTATTCCATATAAACTGATTCCGGGATAAGTTGTGGTGTCTGTATAATTGATTGGGATGTTGTACATGTTTATGGTTAGGGGAATTGTGTTTGTTATCTTATATTTAAATAACATTGCGACGCATTTGTTGGGATTGATCGTATTGTTATTGTCCTTGGTCCAATTTGTAATTTTGTCCATGGATTGTTGAAAGGTGTGCACCGACTTGGGGAAAAAGTAATTCATTCACTGTCCAAGCGGTGTCGCCTACATAAAAGAAGTCGTTAGTCTGGGACGCTATCGGGAGTCATTTGATTACAAAGAGTGTAGGATCAGAAAAGAACTGCTCCTTAGGGTACGTCAGTGGTGATGGGTCTAGTACAGGAAATGTTTTTGAGGCGGTTGACATGGAAGGATCTTTTAAAAATGAACATTTTTAGGAGGAGAACAAAGGAACTGAGGGATGTGTGTGGAGATTTTATGTAAAAGCGTATTATGTCTGGCGGTGTCAAAGGTGTGAGGGAAGTCTAGGAGGGTTGGGGGAACAAATGGTGATTCTTTTATAAAATAAATGAGTGAAATATTTTTTTATAAATTACACTAGCGAAACCCAGCAGACGTTGTTCTGCCCTTCATCTCCCTCTTTCTCCACCCCTCTGCCTTTCTCTTTCCGTCTCTATCACTGTCTCTCTCTCCTCTCCGTCTCTCTCTCTGTCCCTGTCTCAGTCTGTCCAACTCTGTCTCTATGTCTCTCTCTGTCACTATCTCTGTCTCTCTGCCCCTCTCATTCACATTTAGTTGCAGTTTCTGCACGTCTCTGGGCAGGTGGGGTAGTATCGAGAAGCGCCGGACCAGCAAAAATGTAATAGAATGTTCAAGGAAATCTCATCCTGTAAATTACGGTGTGCGAAACGTTTCTTTAAGATCTTTGGCCTCAACCTTTTAGTTTTTAATGCCCTAGAACGCTTCGTTCAGGAGTTATTTAATGATATAATTTTAAAAAATGCTGCAGAGCGTTGCGGGCTGCATGTGACACGAATATTTAGTTTTGTTCTACAGCGCCATTTAGGGTAGCTACAACAAAATTAACAGCACATAAACCTTCTGGGCGATAAAACACGTAGATGTGCCAACTTTAATGGAGATCGGGCACATGGTGTCGGTCGGTGTTGAAAGTCCGATGAATAGATGGAATGTTTCGAATTTTAGAGATCCATTTGAGACGGTAGTTTAATCCGAATTTGGGATTTGGCAGAAAATTACTTTTAAAAATAATTCCGACGTGCTTCGAAATATTAGCAATTAAAACAAATTACGGTTACTCATTTTAAAAGGAAAATTTTAAAAAAAGTGTTAGCTTAAAATGTCGTTTGCTTAAAAAACTTCATTCATCAGGTAAATGTAAAATTATTTTTATAACTTAATTTGTAGTTAAATGAAATAAAAAATGACTTTTTTGCAGGGCCTTTAATTAATAAATCAAATATTTAATTTCGGAAAAAAAATCATATTTACTTTTCTATATAATGTAATATCACACTTTCAACGGTCCATTTACCCCTACACACACACACACACACACACACACACACACACACACACACATGAGTCATTCAATTGCGTCTCGAATTCGGATCAGAAAAAATTGTTTCCTTATCCAAGATTCTTTCGGTACGCCTTAGTTAATGTGAAAGTTCCCGAAAATATATTTATTCGATTGGAAAACATATTTGTTCAGGGGGTTCTTTTGTTAAAAGGGCAAGTTTCGTGGTGTACAAAGCATAAAGAACGTTTCATGCCATTTTAAGATTTCAATCTGCCTAAAATAATTATTAACACTATTTGTATAACAAGAATTATTTTATACAACTAGTAATATATGTTTATGGAAAAATATTGTTTACGTTACATTTTTTCTATAAAGTAGCCGGATCGATAATTGGAACATCCATAACCTTGTTGACACGTGTTCCCGCTTTATTTGGAAAGTACACGTTCCAATGGTTCTCTTAAACCCATTTGCCGCATGCGTTTCTTTGATTTGCGTTGTGGTTTCATTATTTGTATTATCACTATCTACCGCTACTTAAACCACTATCGAAGAAGAAGAAGAAGAAGAAGAAGAAGAAGACTCACATTTATCACTATAAGACGCCTTATTACAAACTAAAGTTTTGATACACCATAAAGAACTTGGATATTGAAGTTTTCGTTAGGACACGAATATGAGGGTTCTATTAGCATTCTATGACAAGTGAATCACGAAAACTATTTTTTTATTAAAAACTATACCTCCAATTTTTGAAAATTCACTCATAATGGAACTTTTCGGAGATTTTTCGGAAGATTGAATTAAAATTTTATTCAATTTTATAGCAAGAAGAAGAAGAAGAAAGAAATATATCTCAAATCAGTTAATCAGTTCTTGGCTGGCAAATGAGAACGCCCCTTATTATTGATTGCCAGATTCCGTTTATGCAGTACACGCGCCCAATTACAGATGGCACCACGAGTGTACTTCGCTGTGTTGCAGTAAAATTTAAAATGAACTGTTTCTCTTACGTTAAACACTGAATTTCTGAGTTCGGAATCACATTACCTTTGGGTTGGTGGTACCATGCAAAGCTCCTACTTGAATAATACTGCATATATTTAGACTTAAGCTGTTAGTGAACTGAACAAGAAACAACGCACTACCGCCACTATCCGTCTACTGGGCAGCGCAAGGAGATCGCAAGCGACATGTGCACATCGATCCCCCAGTCGACTTGTATTGATCACATGGCGCGCCTGCTCAGGAACCTCATTGCACCCCTTTTCTTCTTTCATTTTAGCATCAACAATTTCAAGGAAGTTTTCACGATTTTTTAGCATTAGTATGTGTTTTATAACTTCAAATGACAGCCGTACAATTACTTCTCAATTCTTATCTGACAAGTCTTAGAACAAAAATGCATTAGTTGATAAAAATGCATACGATTGCGGGTAATGGAAGGCGCTATTTTACGTTTTTATCGATGAGACTATGCCTCAAAAAATACTTGAATAAAAAGAAGTATATGTACAATGCACATAAGGAAGACAAAAATCACATTTTTGATATTGTGATGAAGTGTGATTCGAAAGATTTACCGTAAAAATGCAATAGGCAGAAATAAACGTATGCATGTAGAATACTCATTCTTTCAATTGTTCTTAACACCAAAGTTTCTGGGAGACCCTGGTCATTGATTCACAAATATTTTTTAAACACCATTATGATCGCAAACAATTCTGCGTAACAACTTGTTATTTATGTGTCGGAATAAATCGTGCTCTGTTGTTGTGAATGAAATATCTCTTTCGTCGAAAGCTTTTCTTTAAAAAATCTCTACAATGTATTTACATGGTCATATATTTACGTACCACATAGTTATTACATGCCACATAAAAACACACACACACGCACACACACGCACACGCACGCACGCACGCACACACACACACACACACACACACACACACACACACACACATATATATATATATATATATATATATATATATATATATATACACATTTATACATAGCATATTTATCACATATTTACATATCCCAGCAGTGAGTGAGGTCTATCCAGGTTCTAAAGCTTGGATACGCAATTACTGTGAGAGTGAGAAGAACGATAAATATTAACCTAGCAACTTTGCATAACGGCTGTTGAAATTTTGTGAACTAGTTCGTGATACCCCAGCTCAAACTCAATACTCTCCTTGTCTAAACTCTGCCCCAACATTTTTATCCGCGCACATTTTCTTCACCCCTCGTTTTGCCACTTGCGGGAGGAGCTCGTACATACCGAGTTGTCTTTGTGGCAACATCAGGAACATCCACACCAATCTCGCATCGCCATTTATTTTTTCTATTTCCTGTCTCTTGCGCTAAAAACTAGTAGTGTTACAACTTTACTTTTTTTCTATTTTTCTTTCATGTAAAGTATTAGAAATAATGCTAATATAAGCCAAACCCAATTCAAACGAAGTGCCTGTGGTCCATATCTGCGTTTATTTCAATAGCCAGGAACGGTAGTAATTTCTAACTTTTACAAATGAAACACATCATAATCAGCTGTCAAAATTTCTTGAAATAAAGAAGTGTTTGAAACCTGGAACCTGAAAGTTTCTAGCAACAGAACGGCGGGAAATTCAAATTTGCAAATTCGAAAATTTGCTAAATTACTCTTAGCTCCTCATATTTTTAAAAAAAATTGAACATGATATTTTGTAAAAAGAACAGACCTTTTAGAACAATTTCAATTAACAAAAAAATCTATCATCAATATTCCTCTATTGCAATTTTCGAAAGCAATTTGCAAATTTTGTAGAGAATTCGTTGGAAATGGGGCCAGCACTATTTTCTTAAACGTATTTTGCTATTTACTAGGAAAAACATAAAGATAAAACTTGGAACCGTTTTTTCGAAAATGTTTTGCATTATCTCAAAGCAAAAATTAGGCAAAAAGCGCGGTTTTCAAGATTGTATATTTTTTTTTCAAAAAGAGTTTGTTTTCTAAAGAACTAATTTTTTAGAACACCTTTCATTTAAAACAAAGATCTCAACCTTCCGTATTGTCCTTTTGGATTGTTAATTTGTTTGCAATTTTCGAAAATTCGGATTGCGCCAAAAGTGGACCAGTAGCAAATGTTATACCGTTCTTTGATACATTTCAGAAACTAGTGGTGCTACAGAATGGCACAGACTTTCTCGTAGTAAAGTCGTCTAATTTCCTTCGTGTGGACTGACTTTCCCCATCCTCTGGTCTTGCCCAATCCTCTTGCCAGCTACCATCTATCGTGCCAAAAGTTTTTTTTTTTTTTTTTTACATTTTTGCTATTTTTCGGTTAGAACGTTTCGTTCGAATAGTATAACCGAAATACTATTTTAAGAATATTAAAGAAGACCTTGTTATAAATGGCAATTTTTATTAAAAAATTTGGAGCCGTTTCTAAGAAAATGGGCTATCATCGTTACTATAAATGCGAAATTCGAAGCTCCTTTTTACAGGAATCTATTCAGTTGTCAAAAAACTCAATTTTAAGTCATTTGAAGCACTTCCACTTTTAAATGCAATAATGTACACAAATTGCTGGAAATTTGCATATTCACGGCGTTTTCGGAAATCTTCATTTGAAGTCTTTTGAATCACTTCCACTCACAAATGCAATAATGTATGCAAATCGCTGGATATGTGCATATTAAGGTCGTGAGAGATATTTTTAAAAAAATCATTTTTTATTTTTGAAAAAACAAAAGAATGCACCAAAATGAACTTTACATCACATTAAACAGGGCAATTAGTGCTATCCGTTGGAAAAGTTTGAAGAAAAAATTGGGAGCAATTTTTGAGAAAATAGCGTTTGATCGTTTCTGGAAATGCAGAAATTTAAGCTCATTTTAACAGAAAACTGTTGAATTTTCGTGAATCTTTATACCATTATTTAAAGCACATGTACTCATAAATATAATAATGTGAAGAAATCGCATCTAATGTAAATATTATCGATGTGAGAGACAAGTTAAAAAACACATTTTTGTAATTTATGAGAAAACAAAAGAATAGAGAAAATGGCGTTTATGTCACCGTATAGGGTACATTCGGCACTACACTTAACAAAAATGTAAAGAAAAAGTTTGGAGCAGTTTTTAAGAAAATTTTGTTTTTGTGATTGTTTATAATTGCAAATATTCCACTTCCTACTGTCGAAAATTACAAAAATGTTCAAAAAAATATACACGACCTTAATAAAAGAACTATGAACAACAAATTTCATTTCAATGAAAAATCTCTATCTTCAATTTTATAGTTGTAGGAAGACACCGAAAAAAATTCAAGCTTTTGCAATTTTCGAAAATTTAGAGTTAGCCGTGTAAATCGGACCTATTCCACATTTATATCTGTATTTTACTCCATTCTTACAAGAAATTTAATTTAATTTATTACAAGAAATTTAAGAAAAAAAATTGGAGCAGTTTCTGAAAAAAAATTGAAAATGTCTGGGGGGGCTTCATGTAAAGTACTCCCAAATTTTAAAAAATGTTTTTCAAAATTTCAAAGCTTCAACTAGGGCCAAATGGAGAAAGGTTTCGTCAATTTGGAAAAACTCCTACGCATGGTTTAGGCACGAGTAGTGTTCACAGACGGACGGTCGTTTTGCTTTCAATTGGTTTTTCAGCACAAAACTTGGATTCTGGCTACTCCACGTGTTAGAGGATTTTTCCGAAAATTCGCGGTTTTTTCGCGCATTATATAACGCAATATATATATATATATATATATATATATATATATATATATATATATATATATATGAGAAGGTAAAAAGGATGGAGCCCGGAAAATAAATGTTTAAAAAATGCCTTCATTTAATGCAAAATCACTCATATTTTCAAACGAATGTACATGAATATTCTTCAAGATCATTTTTGAACAACAGATTCTATTTGGGGGAAAATATATATTTTCAATATTGTAGTTGTAGAAAGACGCCCTAAAAATTTTGAACTTTTGTAATTTTCGAAAAATCAGAAATTTCAACGAAAATGAGATAAGCTATTTGTTGAAGAGTTTTTTTACACAATCTGAAGACAAAGTTTAATAAAAATTAAGGAGTCACTTTTGAGAAATGTGGGAACAAAGACAGCAATTGCGGTCTTATAATTTTACGTAACCGTTACTGATGCAATGCCGTTGTAGTACCACTAGTTTTGAAAGTGAAATCCTAATAAATTGGAATTATATATTGGAAAACTTAATTGAGCGTCTACGTTATTTTTTCAACTTAATATTCTTTTTTCAACATATTCTTTTATCTCTATACCATTTTCCAAGCTTTTCTCCAACCGTTTTAAACCGTCCTTAAAGTAGAATTTCGGAAGATTCTGAAAATAGGCATCTGTTTGGGCAATGACATCGTTCGACTTGAACCGTTGTTTGCCGAGCCATATTTTCAAGTTTGTAAATGAAAAAAATACCTAGGGGCGAAATTCGGTAAATATGGTGGATGCTGTAATAATTCGAACCTTAATTCCCTAATTTTGACCTTCGAAACTACGCAAGTGTTCACCCATGCATTGTCTTGATGGAAGAGGACCCCTTTGTTTTTCAAATGACGTCTTTTCTTGGTGTCTTCGCCCAGCAGCTGCAATAACAACGCATAATACTCTCCAGTTATTGTTTGTCCTTTTTTCAAGTAATCAGTGTAGATGAAAGAGTAGGCAGCCGAGGTCTGCGCAACCGAGGTCTGCGAGGGAAAAGTGCCAAAGCAGCCCCAGAGTTGGCTGTCAGTGGAGAATAAATGCAACCGTGTTGTCTGCGTTCACTGAGCAATCAAATTTAGATCATATATGTCTACAAATTAGGCTATTTATAGTGTTTTAAAACACATTTGATTATCCATATTTCCAGGTATAGTAGATATTTTTACTTATTTGAGAAAAATTAGCACGGACCATATCTTTGTCGAGGTTTTTTGCACAACCATTTTTTCGTGCAACATTTAAAACACTGTACCTTGCGATATGCTTGTGGCCTCAACTATTTCAAGCACTTGTATTTGTTGATCACTCAAAACCATACCGTGAATTTTGTCAATAATTTCAGGGGTGGTCACTTCCATTGGATATCCCCCACGCCGTTCACTGAGGATGTGCAGCCTTTTTTAAACTCGTTTACCAAACACAGGAGCAGAAGTGCCATGAACTTCAACTCAGATTTTATCTCTTTCCGTGTTAATCCTTGTAAATATTTGTGTTTAACCATCATTAGAAATTCAATTTTTAAAAATAAATAAAAGCGTTGCCTAAACGACTATAAGAATGAAATCACGTGATAGATACACCTGGAACTTTAACTGCACTCTAGCAACAGATGGCATTAAAAATAGTTGATGGTTTATTAGTTCATGACTGTGTGTTTACGGACCTCAAAGCACGTAACGGTATTGTTAATATCCTTGCGGGCCTTTCTGATCCTTTATGCCCTCGGGTCTTTTGAATACTTTATGGCCCACTCTAATACCAACAAAACACATACATTTATATGAATTCGATTTATTACGGTGCAAGCAAATACAACAAATACAATGCAAGCAAACAAATACAATAAATAAATGGCATAATGCACAAATAAGTAAAATAACTCGTTTTAAATCTTATTTTGGTTAATTGTCATGAAAATTGCAATTTTAGAATGTTACAGTGAATTTATAATTGCCATCAGTCACGTACATTTCACTGTTACGTATCACATTTTATAGAGACATAATATTGAGTAGCAGTACCAGTAGTAGTGATAAGATGTATACGGCACATCGGGTAACATCCTCGAAATGTTATTTTTTGGAGTTATGACATATTCCAAATCACTTTTAGCCATAGAGGCAAATAACTAAAAGTACCGTTTCTTCAGCGCAATTTGCACTATTATTCACACTGTTATATAACTGTCAAATACACCATAAACATTTTCATATATTTTTCGAGATTTTTCTGGAAACCACTGTCCGTAGTTTTGTTAGCTTTTGCAAGAATTTCCTCAGGTACTTTACAAAATTCTTTCATTTTGTACGAACAAATCAGTCCAATAACGATTATGCAATAGTAATTAGATACTCTGTTTCGTTTATCTGACATCATATTGACAAATGACTATTACAATGCATCTTTTCACTTAATACGTAAGAAAAATATAAAATGTTTCGAATTATCGTTTAATTCATCTACGAACCAGTAAACCATAAAGTTTTGTATGCACCACGGGCGTTGCCCCTTAGGCGACTTCCAACCCCTCGGGCCAGGGGCCCTCGGGTTTGGAAGTCGCCCTTTGGGGCAAAAACATCTACTTAACGCCCTTGATACATAAATAACTATTAGATTCTACGATCGCCATCTCTTGGATTTGCTAAGGACTTAATGAACGTCCTTAGTGTCCTCTTTTGAGAAGCCCTCATTCGAAAAATCACATACATGTAGTTTGACAAATAATGTCTTTCGCTCAGAAGACATTTTAACTACTTATCACTTCCTAAGCGAGTATTCAACTTTCACTGAATATGTAGTCCAGACTGAGGCAAAGAGCGACTGGAAAAATGAACCCATCCATCGATTTAAGAGTTGATGTTTGAAACAAAAACACCCCAAATAATGATCTAATTTTGTTATCAGCAGGCGCACAGTTGTACAGTTTCACTATCGCTTGTAACCGAAGTAGAAAATGATCAGATGACTTACACTGACAAACAATTAAAACTAATATTCTAAGTATAATATTGAAAAAATGTGTGGAACATTTAAAATAAAACATTAAAATATGCAACGTTATGCTATTTTTTCTCAAATAAATGAAAATATCTACTAAACCTGGAAATATGGATAATCAAATGTGTTTTAAAACACTATAAAAAGCCTAATTCGTACACATATGTGATCAAAGTTTGATTGTAACTAATAAAAGAACAAATATCTAATTAATTACATGCAAATTCTACTTCTGATTTTATATTACGTAACTGTTACAAATAATGCTGTTGAAGCACCACTAGTTAGATTTGAAATCACCAAATGATTAGGAATCGGTAACAAAAAATATTCTGAAACTAACTAAAATTTTGAAAACAATATTGATCAATGTAATCAAGGACAATTTATAATTTGTTTCTCAAATATTTGGCATTGCGTGCACAAGTTCAAACGTCGCCAGTATAAACTAATGTATTTCTCCCCTTTCAGCTTCAGAAACCTTGCTGCAGAAAAAGGAAAATGAATTGTTGGAAATTAAGAAAGAGTGTGAAAATTTGAGTAGAGCACAAGAGGAATTGTGTAATGCTTATAGCGACTTACGGAAGTAAGTAGGACGAACAACTGACCGAACTTGTGGTGTTGAGAATATATTTTTTTTCTCATTTAGTATTAGGTGCAAACACGCGTACGCACAGGTGGAAGGGCTAGGGAGGCCGTGCCCCCCCCCCTGAAAATTTCTAAAGGGACTCTTTATTCCTTCGCAATAAAACATTTTATTTACGAAAATATGTTCAATTGCTTCTTTTCCTCTTTTTTAAGGAGGATAATTTGGAAAATTGATTCACGGCATTTGAGATAGGACCTCCAACCATATGGCAGTCGGGCAAAGCATGTAAATGAATCAACACAAAAACAATAATTGTATTCATTCGTTTATCATTAAAGTTATCCTTTCAATCTCCTTGTAGTATGTTTTATTGATTTTCTAGAAAAATGTGAAATGTATATATTTGGCATTGTATGGTCGAATTAATCCGACTTTTGTCCGCTAGCCGTGTTCCGAAGTCTGGGCTGTTTATATATATATATATATATATATATATATATATATATATATATATAATTTTTTTCCACCACCGGTTGGGGTATGGGAGTCATGTGGCGAGCATGGCGTATTCCCATCGCCGCACCAAGTTTACTTGACTTCTTGAGCTTTTTCTTTCGTCACTCAGATAAAGAAACAGACGATTCACATTAGAAAGCTACAGCTTCATTTTTGCCCCTGCCTGGAATCGACTCCGGGACCGCCTCACATAAAGCTAGCATGCTGCCCATGAGCCATCCGAGAGGCTTAAAGGAGACATGTAAATTTAAAGAAATTAATTGAAAAGGGGGCCCAGAGGGACCCAGAAATGCAATTGCCCCCCTTCTTCCCCTTGTTTTAGGCTGCGCACGTTTATAGGTCTACCACAGTAGTTCGGATGTGGAAACCTATGATCGTATTTCCATAAGGAGAATGAAATAGTTATTTTGGTGCAAGTGATAAAACTGACCTTTTATTTTGCGCGATCTCAATTTAAACCGATAATAAGGAAGAGGAAGAATTGATTCAAAGTTCTTATGTTATTGCTACCACCACATACCCCACCACAACCACCACCACATTACCCCCAACACAACCATCACCAGCACCGCCGCCGCCGCCGCCGCCGCCACCGCCATCACCAACGCCACCACTCCACGACAATTATTATATTTTTATTTTTATTAATTTTATTTTATTAATTAATTATGAAAATAATAGAAAATATCTCCCGGAATGTGACGAATACTTATTTTTTAGGGCTTTGATCTTATTATTGTGCCCATTTGGATTTGGGATCGCAAAGTCTTGAATTTTTAACTAAATCATGTAGAAGATGCACGTGTAAAAATTCATGTTTTCGGTTTCATTTTTCAGAATTTAGTTGCTCCGTCCCCTGCAGAGCGCGGCGGGAGGTGAAAATTTCGGCGCAAACGATATACATTCTGCGTTCGAAAATATGGCCCGTTTGTTTGTCCTGTTTGTCTGTGTGATTAACAAACCATTTAAAGTTAGCTTAATGATGTCAATGGTTCAACTTTCATTAAAAACTCTGAAATGTCGAAAATTTCAAAATTTCATTTTCTTTTTACTTTCCCGTTAACGTACATATATATATACGGAGTAATATACGTAGTGTAGATAGATAGATAGATAGATAGATAGATAGATAGATATTATTCTGCAGGTAGGTATATACAAGCTGGTGGCAGAACTCTACAATTTACATATTACTAATATTAACGTGAAATTATTTAACAACGTAACTTTAAATTATTTAAAGACATAATAATAATAATAATAATAATAATAATAATAATAATAATAATAATAATAATGATAATAATAATAATGATAATAATAATAATATGCTAACAATAATAGCCTTAACTACATTTTATGGTTGACCTGCACAGTTATTTGAAACTATTAAATACAAGATTACACAACTTTTTATTTACACTTCACTTCACTTTCACTTCACTTCACAACATTTGAAATTCACTTCTCTTTCTACTTCTATACTGCACTACACTGCACAACACTTCACCACACTTCAATACAATACTACTTTGAATATAATTATATATTTAGAACAGGAACGCATTTAATAGTAATTAACACAATAATAATAGCAATAAAAATTATGAATAGAAAAAGTTATGTAATGCTGCGCGAAAAAACGGCGGATTTTCGGCACAAAAAATTAAACGCCGGGCCCTGACAACGAAAAAGTGGATAAATCCAGTTGCTAAATTAAGAAAACAAATCCCCTAACACGTGGTGAAGCCAGAATCCCTGTTTTGTGGGTCCTTGATGCCGAAAAACAAATTGAAATCAAAACGTCCGTCTGTCCGTTCGTCCGTCTGCCGTATGTGAACAAACCTTGCGCCTAAACCATGCCTAGGATTTTTTCCAAATTGAAGAAGCCCCTGTCATTGTTTCGTGAGCTGAAGCTCTGCGATTTTACAAAACCTTCCATAATTTTGGGGGGATTTTATACGAAGCTTTAGGAACATTTTCAAATTTTTCTCAAAAACAGCTCCAAAGTTTTTCTTTTATTCTCTTGTAAGAATAAAGTTAAATACACTAGTGATATAGGTTCGATTTTCAGGATTAACTCTGAATTTTCGGAAATTGTAAAAGTATGCATTTTTTCGGCAACTTCTTTCAACTACAATATTGAAGATATAGACTTTTCCTCCAAATGAAATTTGTTGTCCGTAAATTGTTCTTTCATTAAAATCATGTATGTTTTTTTGTAAATTTTTGTAGTTTTCGTGCAATAGTGCGTGCAATATTTGCAATTTTAAAAAATTACAAAAACAAGTTTTTCTCAGAAGCTGCTCCAAATTTTTTTCTTTAAATTTTTGATACTATTAGTGCTAAACGAATCCTGTACGATGACATAAACGCTATATTGCTATATTCTCTGTTTTTTTTTCAAAAATTACAAAAATTTAATTCTTTTGACTTGTCACTCACGTTGGTAATACGAACTTTAGAGGCTATTTCTTCACAGTATTATATTTATGAGTACATGTGCTTTAAATAATGTCAAATACAGTTTCTCGAAAACTAAACAGTTTTCTGTAAAAATGAGCTCAAAATCCCGCATTTTCAGAAAGCTCAAACACCATTTTCTCAAAAACGGCTCCAAACTTTTCCAATGGATAGTGCATATTGTACTGTTGAATATGACGTTCAGTTTATTTTGGTGTTTCATTTTGTTTTTCCAAAAACTACACAAATGTTTTTTCTTTCAAATATCTCTCACACCGTAAATTTGCACATTTCCATCGATTTGAATACATTATTGCATTTGTGAGGGAAGTGCTTCAAGTGATTTCCAATGAAGGTATTCGAGAACTCAATAGATTCCAGTGAAAATAGCTTCAAATTTCGCATTTACAGTAATGGTAAATTCCCATTTTCTTAAAAACGGCTTCACATTTTTCAATGAAAATTTTTATTTTGGACGAGGTTTTACTCGTTTTGAATATTCATAAGTAATATTTCGGTTCCACTATTAAGAAAGCGAAAAGTTGAGAAAATGTCAACAAAACGTCCTTTGGGCGACGATAGATGACAGCTGGAATGAGGATGGGGCAAGACTGTAAAGCCAGTCCACACTAAGGAAATTAGAGAACTTTACTACGAGAAAGTCTGTGCCATTCTGTAGCATCTCTAGTTTCAAACCTGTCCTTATCTTTCATTATAGAAGCTCGAGATTTTTATAATGAAATCTAATACTCAATTTCTTCTTCTTCTTCTTTTTCTTCTTTTACATAGATTGTTGACCAGTTTTTCTTTACGCTTCATCCCGGAGATTCACTAGATGTTGATTGCAGATCTTCTCTCCAACTTTTCTGCAGCCTTCCAGGGTTTCTCCTTCCTAATGGTATCATATCCCTGGCTATCTTCAGCAGTCTGTCATCGCTCATTCGTGTGATATAGTTATTCCATTCTTTTTTCCTTCTTTTCACAAATTTAGTAATATCAGTTATATTACACTGTTCTCTTACATCCTGATTTCTTACCGTCACTCCTGATCTTTCCTACTATCGAACCAAGTGTGTTCATTTCTACTGATCGGTATAGTTGTTTTGTTTTCTTCGTATCGGCTCGTGTTTCAGCTTCCTATGTCAAAACTGGCCTTACCATTGTCTTGTATATTTTAACTTTACCTTCTATGCTAAGGTGTTTATTTGTCCAAGTTACATCTCTTAAGTACCCTGATACGCGAGCACCTTTCATGACCTGCTCCCTCGCTTCTTTGCATGCATGGCAATCACTGGAGATGTCCACTCAGGTATTGGAACTTCATCACTTGCTCGATTATTTTGCCTTCTATTTCCAACTTACATCGTACAGGCTCCTTGGATATTACCATCGAATTTGATTTTTCTGTTGAAACTATCATATTAAATAATTTCCCTGTCGTTATGAACTTATACGAGTAGAATAGTCTTTGTAGATTATCTTCAGTGCCTGTTACAAGCTCTGTGTCATCTACGTTGCAGACTGTTTTTTGTCTGGTTATTACCCACCGTGTAGCCTTCCATTGTTTTTCCGCCATCAATTAGTTTGCTCCGCCTGCGGTGGGCGCTGGGGGGGGGGGGTCGAGTACCTCAGTAGCTGCCTATGCCGGTCCCAAGCCCGGGGAGAGGAGGAGGGTTTCAGAGCAGGTTAGCTCCCTTCCCGAGTAAAACAAAACTCTGCTCAGAGAACCAAAGCCTCGGAACTTCACACAATATGATGACGCGGCAAAGAAAAAGGAAACAACGAATAAAGAAACAAGAAATAATGAGAATAGGGACGTGGAATGTTAAATCCTGGAATAGAAAAAGTCAGGAAATAATTATGGAGATTGAAAAGAAGAAATTCGATGTATGTAACGTATCAGAAACAAATAAGAAAGGTAAAGGCACTGAAGTCATAAATGACTACATCCTGATCTACAGTGGACGAGGTAAAGATGAAAGAGCTACAGCTGGGGTGAACACTCCTGCACAAAATATACCAGCAATGTATTAAGGAGATAGATTATGTTAACGAAGGGTCACTTAGAACAAAAATAAAAATAAACGATATATGTACCCATATCATTAGCGTGTATGCTCCAGATATGGCCAAACCTAGAGAAAAACGAAGAGCCTTTTATGAAGACCTACAAAATCTAATAGACAAAATGCCAGAAAATTAATGTACTCTAATATCAGGGGATTTGAATGCACGAATATATACTGGGGAATAATCCTCTACGTGGAGTAAAACGATTCCATAAGAATGTTAGTAATGATAATGGAGATCTCCTAATTGACTCGTGCTCAAAATAACTTGCGTATCAATAATACCTTCTTGGATCATGACATCAAGTTTAAGTATACATTTTTTGGTTCGCAAGTGCAACAGTCAATGATCGATTATGTAATAACTAATAGTCATTTTATACCAACGGAAATACTAGATGTGCAAACTTTAAACTCAGCAAACATAGGCAGTGATCTCGCACTTTTTTTCAGTAAAATAAGATTAAAACATAGACTAGCACGAAGAACTATCACAAAGAACACTGAGAAATATAATACAGAATCATTAGAAAATGAAAGCACAGGAGATCTATATCAAAAAAGACTAAACGAGGAGATAAACTCAGACTCTATCGATAGAGAAAAGAACATAGAAGCTGGGTGGATCAAATTAAAAGCACATTTACTTCAGGCAGCGGAAGAGATTATAGGGAAAAGGAAGATACAAGTGTGGACTAAAATAAATACAAGACGCCCTGGTTTACCAATGAAGTTAAAGATGTTACTGAGGAAAAGAAAAGAGTACATGTACGGTATAAAACAACAAAATTATCAGAAGACCGTCAACGGTATGCAAGGAACAAAGCAAATAAGAAAATAAGAGACCTGAAGGAGGCACATTGGGAAAAGTTCACAAAAGAGATGGAGAAAGACATGTATGGTGCTCAAAAGAAAGTATGGAAGATGTTAAGAAATAGAAAATTTTTTAAATTCATTTTCGACGTGATAACGTTTTTTCTCCTACAATAGGTCTTATAATAGTCTATAACATTTTTTTTCATATTTTTAAACAATAAGGACGGTAGTGAAAAGAAATTAAAACCAAGTTTTTCAGTGTTTCATTTTTCAGTTTAAACATTTAAAATTCGCACCAAAATGCGATGGAAAAACTTGTTTCACCAATGTATATACAGTTTATATTAAAATTATTGAAAGATCTCGCTTACCATGATGATTTGTAACTTTTTGCTGACAAAAGTTTGTTTTACGTTGAAAGCATTTATATTATCGAAATAAAATCATCAAACCCTTTTCGCTTTTCGATTTATCCATTGTTTCTAATATAAATCAAATTACTTGGTTTTAGGTACATTAATCATTTTTCTTTATAATATAAATCAAATTATTTAGTTGTAGATTTATTAATCATTGACAATTAGACAATCATAGACAATTAATTATTGTCACTTTCTTCAATAACTGGAATCACGCATTTGTTTATAAACTGTCAACTCAAAATTTCTGTTTTTCCAACATTTCTATTTAAAAATACCTGTTTAACAATTTTCGCCAAGTAAAGAGAGTGTGCCAAATGTGTGTTTAAATGATGTGCAGCTATGTTGGAGCAGCATCCCAGGGTGCCACTTCCGGTCGCACGTTGACAATATAATTTCCTTGCCGATATTCCCATGGTGGAAAGAGATGGGTGGGCTCCTCCGGTGCACCGATTTTTGCTCGTTCTGCACTGCACCAGTTTCCGTCACGAACCATGAGACCACTTCGTTTGAAAAGCGAGACCAGACATCGGCCGCCAAGTTGCATGGAGAACAAGAAGTGTTGAGAAACATTTTTTAAGTGACAATTTTCAACAGTGACTAACCAAAACACGATGAAAGGGTAATTGCAATAAAATATGTAATATTTAAACAAGTGCGTATTTGTTTCTGTTTCAACAACTTGTAACTATGATGATTTGGCATTTAAAATTCACGCTAATATGACGCATACTGATGCCTGAAGCTCATTGGGTGAAGTCGGATGCGCAAGAGACCACCCATCTCTTTCCACCAAGAATATTCCGATTGAGTTTGATACATAACCGATGTAACACCTATAAGATTTCGAGTTCATAAATAATGTTTAAATCTGTGTTTAAATATCGGTTATACTGTTATTTTTCAATCACATTAAAGCGCGAATTTCAAATTTTTAAACTGAAAAAATTGTATGTTTTCACTACCGCCCACATTGTTTAAAAATCTGAAAAAATATGTAATAGAATGTTATACGACCCATTTTAGAAGAAAAAATTGAGACAGTACTCCAAAGTTATCTACGTATAATGAATATTTTTAAAAAATTCTTTATGAATTTGGCATCAAAGTCCGCTGATAAAAATATTTTTAAATTCAACTATGTTTTCCCGTTTTTCCCATTTTTTTCAGCTTGATATATGCAATAAATGCCGAGAAAAAATTAAACATACAAAACACGTTTCTCGTATCTCTCTAACAGATTCCCCTAGGAGGCTGATTTTTTGTGAATCTACGTCATTTTATATTCTCTTTCATATGAGCATCGCGATTATCCATTTGGTTTAGGGACACTTTTCACCTTCTTATTCGGCTATACCCTTTGAATAACTATATTACCCACTGAATTCTAGAAGTCTTGCACATGTAATGAAGTTACATTTATGTCCAGAAGCAAAACAAGGAGCCATTTCAGCATTTGCTCAAAGGATCAGGAAAACTGGATTAAAAACCTGATCGAGATGGGGGTCATTAACTCAGAGGCTGCGATACAATACTTGTTACAGGTTGTTTAGAATTATAAGTCCAAATGATAAATAATACATTAAATACCACTGTTAAAATTAATGTTACTTCCCTTGTGATGCTCAGTATAGTCTTTAATTGTATAGAAACCGTTATGCAGCAGAAACGATTTCACTTGGGATTTAAACATTTCTATCGAATTTAATCGTTTAATGTCATCTGGCAAAGAGTTGTAATATAATGTATTGTATGTGAATGTTTTGTAATGGGCTGTTGATACTGCCACCTGATGGATATGATTACTACGTCGAGTGTTATAGTTATAGACATCGGCGTTTTCTGAAAATATATTACCGCCCTTAAGCAAGTCATTTTTGACAAAAACCACTGATTCGTAAATCAACAAACAAGGTAATGGTAAAATTCCTAGATTAATAAAGAGAGGCTTTCAAGAATCATGTGGGTGGATTTTGGTTATTATTCATACAATACTTTTTTGTAATCTAAAAGTCTGGGAGCTATAAGATGTATTTCCCCACAATATTATGCCATATCTCAGGCGGGAATGAACATTCGCGAAATAAACACGAGCTGTACAAAAGCCGACTGAATTTGAAAGAATCCTGAACGCGTAAGATAATGAACTTAATTTTGTGTTCAATTTCATTTAAATGGACGTTCCATGTGAGGTTTGACTGAATTGAAGGACCTAAAAGTTTTGTTACCTTAACATCAATCAATGGTACACCGTTCATTTACAATGTTATACAGAATTGTTTATTTAAAACGGAAAACTGCATTAAAATTGTTTTCTTTTCATTTGTTATTAATTTGTTACTTCGGAACCAATTTGAAACATCTGATATTGTACTACTTACGGTTTCTTTATTGCAAAGAATGTTTGTATCATCCGCAAAGAAAACTGTTCTTCCATTTTAAATCGTCGAGGACATATCGTTTACGTATAGTAGGAAGAGAATAAGGCCTAAAATCGATCCCTGAGGAACTTCACGTGCAATTGGCAAAGAGTCGGAAAGGCGTGTACATAATGTTCCATCATTCCAGTAAGGTATTTTCACTCTCTGAGATCGTTGTTTAAGGTACGAACATAAAACTTCTAGGGCAATACCACGGATTCCATTTGAAAGTAATTTTGAAAGTAAAATGCCATGATCAATGACGTCAAAATATCAAAAACTAATCTCATGAGTGCTTCATTTTGATCCAATGATGAGGAGACATCTTTACGAAAAGCAAATATGGCTGTTTCCGTTGATTTTGATTTTCTAAATCCATGTTGACAATCTGAAAGCGCGTCATGTTTACTAAGAAAGATTTCCATTCGTATGTAAAAACGTCTCTCTAATATTTTTGAAAAAACTGACAGAAGAGAAACGCCACCATATTTTAATATTGCATTTTTGAAGGGTGAATGGTATCTATTAAATCCTGTATCGCGATGGTGTTTTCAATGACAAGTGTTTCGTTTACCTTGTTGAAGTAGTACAACTAATACAAGTAATACATTGAACAAGTACAAACGTATTAAAACATTGAAAACACGCACACTAAGGTAAAGATGGTGTTAAAAATAGTTTTTGAGAAAAATATCCAATTTTTTTGCAGGACATTTCCTACATCTGTTGTTATCCAGGAATCAAGGGAAAACAACATTTCTGAAGAAAGTACGGTTCGAATTAATAATGATGTCAAAAATCACCCCTACCTTTCTTCAACAAGAGAATCAAAATTACAAGAACAGGTAAAGAAATCTGATCTCAACGTCTATAAGCAGTAATATAGTACGTAGTATAGAGAAATTTATGTAACGTTGCAGAAAATCGATTTCGAGATCTCAAAAAATACTTTTTCGGCGCCTTCCAACAGTTACAATTTTGGAGATAGCGATTTGTTCTTCCACTAAAATTTGTTCAATTATTTCTTTAATTAATATCATGTAATTTTTTTCAAAATATAAGTAGTTTTCCGAATTTTTAGTGAAATTTGGGCAATATTAAAAATATTAAAACAAGGTTTCAAAATGGCTGCAATATTTTTCCAATCTATTTGTAGTGATACTGCTTAATGCCCTATACATGGCATAAACGACATTTTACTGTATTCTTTTGTTTGTTTTTCAATTTTTTTAATCATCTCACACATCGTTAATTTACATTACCGGCTAACATTACCGGCGATTATTATACATTATTGTATTTGTGAGTAGAAGAGCTTCAAATAATTTCCGATAAAGGTTTTCGAAAACTCAAAAGTTCTCTGTGAAAATGAGCTTAAAATCGCGTATTTTCAATAACGCTTAAAATTTTCTCAAAAGCTGATTCAAATTTTCAATAAAAATTCAATTGTCATTGAAGATTTGCAAATAGCACTAGGTCTATAATATTCTTAGTCATATTTCAGTTCTACCATTAGGGGACCGGATAATTGGATGGATATGAAAAATATAATTTTAGGCGGTAATAAATAGCGGCTGGGAAGAGGGTGGGGCAACAACGAAAAGCAAGCCCAGGCTAAAGAGGTAAAGAAATTAATTAGTAAAAAAATGAAACGCAAAAACCTGTGCCATTCTGTTGCACCACTAGTTACTTTCTCGTATACGTACGGAGTAATAATCGTAGAATAGATAAGTTATGTGATGCTGCGGAAAATCGATTCCGAAATTTCAATGGACACACGTTTTGGGGTCCTCTGATACCGAAAAAGTAGTTATTTTCAAAAGTTTGCCAGTCTGGCTGAGCAACATTAATGACTAAACTATTCGTATTTTTTTTTCCTTCCAAAAAGAACATTTCTTGGGAGATCTGATCTGACTCGACGCTCTGCGATTTTGAAAAACATACTACTTAAAATGTTGAGGGCACTAGGACATTTTCAAAATTTTCTCAAAAAGACTCCAATTTTTTCTTTTAATTTCTTGTAAGAATAGAGTAAGGATACGCTTATAAAAACGGCATAGGTCGAATTTTCACTGTTATCTCTGAACTTTCGAAAATTATGAAAGTTTTACTTTCTTCCGCGTCTTCCTACAACTACAATATTGAAGATAGCATTCCTTTATTCAATCCATTATATAAGATGACATAAATGCCATTTTCCTGTATTCATTGGTTGTTTTAAAAAATTGCACCAATGTAATTTTATTGATGTCTCTCTCATGTCGTTAATATTTGCATTAGGTACCGGCGATTTGCAAACATTGTTGCATTTGTGAGTACAAGTGTATTAAATAATTTCTTATAAAATTTCTCAAAAACTCAGAACTTTTCTTTGAAACCCGGAGGCAACCCCAGTGCTGCCCTCAAAATCTCTAAATGTCAAATGTTGTGGACATCTCCATTGAGTCAACATGTTTGTAAAAACGTTTTCCTCAATGGTAAGATTTACCAAGAATTCATCTGACACTTCTTTGACTGATAAAAATTTAGAAAACCTGCTAAGTTGTGCAATGTCTAACATTAATACAAATTTAAAAAAATAAAGTGAAAAAAAGAGAAACAGCTGAGTAGTGAAGACTAGAGAGTTAATTGTATTTAATGATTATTGATTATTAAAACAATAATTTTTTATTCTTTTCTATTTTTGTTACTTTTTTAAAAGCACAATTAGTACCTAAAGTGCAGCTGTATTATAATGACCCACATCATCAATGTGAACCATGATAGTATTGGATTCGCTAGACCTAGATTAGGCCTTATTCATAGCTTGATGATCATATGGACAGAGAGGGAGACCACCTGGAAGAAACCACCTATTGTCCCATATATGAGAAGATACAAGCAAGGTACACTCATAGAATATGAAAATTTTGTTCAATCTATTGCATTTCGTTTTCTATGACGCTTGAAAGGTGAGAAAGTTTTGGATCCAAAAAACAATGAAATATAATCATGAATTCTTTCTTTTTACCTATGTTTCCAATGTCTCACATTTCCCATCTCTTTGCTATATGAGAGAAAAGGTCAATGATTAAATAACACCAAAATGTAATATTAAATGTTAATAATATCTATTCATTTCAGATCACAATTCTTGAAAAGCAATTAAACGAAAGTACTGAACAAAATTCAAGATTACAAGATCAGACACTGCTTCTCAGGCAGAAATTCAAACACTCAACATCTATCTACAAGAATGAGCTTTATGAACTTAATAAAACTCAAAATTTAGTATTAGAGCAGCATAAAGATTCCCAAGCAATGTTTCTGAAAGCAAAGGAAGAAATTATGCACCTTAAGAATGTACTTAATTTAATTATATCTTTAATTACTGCAAGTAGAAATGCTCTTAAATTAAAAGATGATAATCTCTCTTTTCAACAAAAAACAAATGTTACAACAACTGACATTTATGAATTTATTAAAGCTTTTATAAATGAAATTATTCAGAAAATAAATGAATATCAGGCACTTTCTGAATCTCTTCAGACTCAACTTACTGGGAACATTCGAGAAAATGATATGTTAAAGAATTACAAAGAAAAATTTACTCAGCAAGAAAAAGAATTATATAAGACAAAACAGCAAAACTCCATTTTGATTAATTTAATTAAAGAGATGAAACAATTTGGCAAAATTACACTAGATGCCCAAAAATATGATCCCATCAATGATCATTTTAGTGACCCACCTACAGGAAAAACTTTCAATGTCCAAAAAAGGGAATCTGGTTTAACTGTGAGCCATGAAAATGAACCAAATGATACCTCAGTCACAATCTGCAATGCTGAGAAAATTTTAATGACACTCAACAAACAAATTGAAAACTTGGTGCAAAAAGGAGACACTGATGAGGAAGGGGAATATCAGATTGAGAAACTTGAACATCATTTGAGCAGGATAAAAGATCACTTGTTACACCAGCTGCAGGAAAAAATGATTGATATTGAAAAACAAGAGAGTGTCCCATCAGGAAATATTGGATTCTGTAACATGCGGTTGATGCTTCTAGAAGAGAAAATAAACCAGCTATCTTCAGAGATAACATCAGAGGTAGCATGTGGAAAGGAATTACTTATTGAAACTTTGAAGGATATCAAAACTGAGTTAGCTGGTCTGCAACGTGTCTGTCAAAATCTCAAAATCACATCAAACAAACCTAATAAGGAGAAAGATGAAATGGAAGTAAAAGATTTTAGAACAGAAATTGATATTGAAAAGTTTAAAAGATTGGAAGAAAAAGTTTATAGATTAGAGTTGTGTGTCCAACAAAAATCCAGAGCTACACGGGAGCATTTTGTTTCTAACACTCCTGCACCACTCCAAAAGTTTCCCTTAGAAGTTGCCACCCCTCCTCATAGTCAGCATTTTAAAGATACTAGATTCCCTACCTCTTTCCAAGCAGAAAGAAAATATCATGAGATGTATTCTTCTCAGGGAAACATTCCATTTCAATGTATGCCTACACACTTTGAAAGTGCTAGAGTTCCCAAGAGCAAACAGGATAGTGATATAAGCATTGGGAATACTTCAAGTGACCATACACATATAGATTATATATGGAATGAACTTAATGAAGAACATACTAGAAATATTTTAAATGGAAAATTCTAATGAAAAGATGAAAAAAATATCAAAACTCTGAAAGAGAGTTATCTTACATAATTAATATAATATAATTACATTGTTTTTAGTATAAAATACTGTGAACTAAATATTGTGCCACGAACCTTAAAGGTTATTTTATTAGCAAATACCATGAATTATAAATGGGCTACTAAGTGATCATGTACATACTACAATGGAATGTATATTATCACTTTATTTTTCTCAGGTTACATTCTCATGTTTTGATATTTTATATTATCATCTCTTCTTTTGTTTTATCTAGTTAACTGAATGTGACACTTTCAAGTTTTAGTTTTCATTGGTTACTGTTAATAAGGAAACTACTAATTAAGATTAAACAAAGACAAATAAAATTATTGTACTCAATAATTCCCCAAACTTCGTTTTTTAATGTTAAAAAATATTGTGTTGTTGCATTATAATTTTTGACAAAGAATATGAAAAGCAGTATGCACTAGTTAAATATTTGTTAAGAAAGTGCATAAATATTGTACTACAAATTTTTATGTTGAGAAGATATATTTGAGTTAGATACGGTACTACTGATAAGTTAAAGAAAGGTTTCTGGGTATAAGTGTGCCAAATTTCACGGTTATTGAAATAATTTGAGATATTTCCAACAAGAGATCTGTGGCAGATTTAGGGGAATCAAGGAGGGGTCTTAAACCATCCTCAAAACCATTTAAAAATTGTTATTATCGTATTTTGTGAGAAGAAAAACACACTGCGTTGTAACGTGCTCCGCATTGCACCCTCGCGTGCCAAGCCGTGCTGTCACGCCTACAGAGCACCCACTTTATTTGTCTATGGTCACGCCTATCACGAGCTGGGGCCCCGGCGCCCCTTCTGGCAATTCGCCAAGCACAAGTGCAATGCGACCGATGACCGGAGTCCATAAAAATGTGAGCATCGGCTGCAGTGTCAGCATAACACCTTCCATTTCTATAGCAACCTTACTCAATGGTCACAAAGGAAATTTCCATTGGCCCCGCGGGAGCCGCTTCTCGATGGCGAAGGAAGCTAGCCAATCCCCTACACCCCTTGTTCTCCACAACTGACAGCACAGTGAAAAGCCAAATTAAGAGAATTCAGTAGCTTCTAGTTCCCTAATCCCTTAGGTCGTGCAATAACTCGGTCACAGTGACAACAAGCTGCTGACGCTCCCCGATTTTGCCACTCGGCCAATTAAGCGACCAATTAAAAGCCCCCGCAAAATATCACCAGGGTAGTGATCGCCCCTGACCAATCTACGAATAGAAACTTTAGGAATACGTGAGCACAGCCAATACTACGTCAGATACACACGTGATCGAGCAACAAAACATGAAAGGGGTAGGAAAGAGCATGGCGAGGAACCCACGGGTCAGTGAAAAGAAAAAAGACTTGGTGACTAGACGGCGGGGTCAATAGGTCGCCGAGGCAATAACACTTCTGGCCTCTGTTACGCCGAGGCACATAATCAAAATTCGCTCCGCCAAGAGCGGACTCAGACACCGTAACATCTTTGGAAATCAAGTGCTGATCAACACTCATTCGGCAGAATACGACCAGTCCATACCTGACCGTCTAAACCAGGGCTGCTCAAGCAGAGCGAATCGGCAGCGCGGAGCTGTGTTGGCTCCCGAGAGCAAGCCCGAGCGTTGCCCGGTTCGCGATAACCTCTGTCACAGTGTCCCGATAACTCCAGTCGATGGAACATGGATGTCGACGCAAGCACTTCGCAGACCAAAGCGTCCACACTGACAATTTTCAATGCAGCATGGGAAGAAAAGTATCTTTTAGGCGATTGCGGCAGCTATGCCAAATGTTTAGCTTACAAAAAAGTGCTCTATTTTTTTCTTCTTAGAAAATTTGTAAATCTTGAATGAGAAGTTCCATTACAGATCACAATCTGAAATGCGTCTTGCGGCTCAACATCACTAAGTCATCTGTTCCTAATATAGAAAGTATATTGCGAGAAAAATCACTTAAAAAGTGTAAGAAAAGTATTTTATTTTACTATCAGCTTCATTTTTTAATTTTAATTTCATTTACTTTCAGAATTTCCATGACTAGTTTATTTAGTAACGTTTTTGGGGGTAACCTTTATGATACATTTCATATTCAGCAGCATGATAAACTACGTAATGTTTAAATTTCTTCATATGATTGAGCACTTTTTTGCAACTAAACATTTGGCATAGCTCGCGCAATCTGCAAAAGATACCTTTCTTCCCATACTGCATTGTAAATTGTCTTTTTATTTTCAAATCACACAAGTATGTTTATATCTAGTAAATATCCAATAAATGTCTGTTTGTTGATGATTTGTATATTCTGTCTTAATACCCTTTCCCAGAGCAATAAGACGTTTTCAGTCCGAACTTTTCCAACTGATTTCAGAAGCCAGCATATTAGCAACTAGGTTCTCTGGATTCATCTGACCTACCCCAAGCCTCTCAGCGGCAACTCCTCGTTGAGGAGCGAAACGCGTAAACTGAAAAAACACGTGTTCGGCGCCCTCGACAGTAAGTTCGGACTCAGGACAGTGCGGAGTACCAACCAGTTTGAATCTTTGAAAGCAGGCTCCGAAGAATCCATGTCCCGACACAACTTGCGCGAGATAATAATTTATCCCACCGTGCTTTCGACTGATCCGCGATTCAACTGTAGGAATGAGTCGTTAGGTCCACATTCCCTTGGATGAAGTGTGCTATCGCTGCTGCCATCTAGCTGGTTGTTCCAAGCAGTTTTGTATCCCTTCTTTTTTCTGCCGTTTATGGGCTATTGGGAGAATTTCGGCTATGACGCAAACTGCTTCATTTGAAACGGTGCAGAACGCATATGCAACTCTGAGTGCAGACAGCAGATAAATTGTCGCCATTCCTCTTACGTAGGTCTTCGGGTCTGCAGAAGTGGCCCAAACTGGTGACATGAAGAGCAAACTTGATGTAACGACCGAAGCAAGTAGCTTTCTCTTTTCATGACTAGGCCCTCCAGTGTTCGGCATTAACCTAGTCAACGTAGCATTAACTACTGCAGCTTTCTTGAAGGCATAGTCCACGTGGTCTCTAAAGAAAAAGCGCGTGTCGGTCATGATGCTGGGGTATTTTATTGAAAGTCACGATGAAAAAAGAATATTCGTATCACCCGGAAAAAGTACTGTTCTGTTTGAAATTGGTTTCGTGCCATTGACAACAGTGTCAATCGGCAATAGCAGAGCCTCTTGATTTTGAGCAATCCACAATTTATATTATGTGGGGGAAAATAATATTTTATTCATTTTTATCCTGACAAAAATGTAGTTATAACTCAACACTGTTACTTTTTGTCACCGCTTGTAAAAGGCATGTCACTAGAGACCATTGATTAAAAACTCATTTATAAAATGCAAAGTCGTTTAAAGAAATCCCAAACATTATTCAGAATCTACGTGCTGGAAGCTCGGTCGTTGTATTCGAAGATAATACGAAACGTATTGCAAATCTTCACAAAATTGTTGCAATTTTTCCTGAACGCTGCTTTCCATCCTATCCTTCCAGTCTAATGACTTTTGACTTCTCTGAGTATCAGTGTTCTGTATTCGAAGCAACTACTATTTGACGTTGAGCCGAACTTCACGCTGAAGTGTCAAGGAAACTCACGGACCATCTGCAGAAGAGCAGAATCCCAAATTAATTGCTCCCATTGCCAGTAGCTGTAGAGTGAGAAACGGGTGCGGACAGACAGAGAAATGACTCATTTATAGATTGACGTAATAACCATTCACAATTCTTTAAATCGCTGCTTCTCTACGAATATTTCCGTACCTATAATGGCCTAAAAATTTAATGTTACTATTAAAGTGCGCGTTGAGTACTCTTTGTCCTTTTACAAGTCATAAAATAAAGAGATTCTCTTTTGGACTCTTTTCTAAGTCAACGTTCTCGAATAAAGACATGATCCTAGGAATGTACGGAGAATGTCGAAGGAGCTCACGTCAGCACAACACCTGTCGTGTGGTGTCGCGACTTAAATCCAGATCGTCGTTCTCCATCTCATCAGACTTTTATTATGTGTACTACAGGCTTTTGACGTCAGGAACTTTCGAACACATGAACAGAAAGAGAACAGTAAAGGCCCATTCACAATGCAAACATAAGCATAAGCATGGCGTTAACATAAAAGTTAGGACTACGTCTACAAGTGGACTCATTCACAATGCGTTCGCATAAGCATAACACGTAAGACGTTAACTTAAGAGCTTGCAAGCTTCAAGCTTCTGTGCTATGCTTATGTCAGACATAAGGAATGAGCCAATCACAGTTCGTTAACTCAAAATCGAGTATCGAAGTCGATCGTGTCGATTCGTGTGCTGCGTCTTATAGCCAATAGAAACTCTTATTTTGCCTGTGTTTATGTTCGACATTGTGAATACGCCAACTCTTCGCTTGCGCTAATGTCTATGTCTATGTGTTATGCTTATGTTTGTGATTGCATTGTGAATGGGCCTATAGCGTTACTAACAAAGTCGTCATTTCATCCACGCAGTTTCCCGACGTATTGCCAAAGATAAGCCAATCCAGTGTGATACGCATTCTACGCCGCTACAAATTCCACCCTTATAAAAAAACTCCAGGCCATGTATTAAATTCCACCCTTAAAACTCCAGGCCATGTACAAATTCCACCCTTAAAAAAAAACTCCAGGCCGCACTAAATTCGCAATATGGCAGCTTGAAAGATTTCCTGTCGGAATAGCCAACTTATGAAACTATAACTCTGATCAAGTCTCTCGCTTTTGTTTTGATTGTTGTCATTCACAATCCGCGCGGTCTCGAGTCTTGTCCACTGTTCAATAATACATGATTCGTTTTTCGGTAGAATTAAAAAGAGATGTTCATCTATAAACGAATATTAACTCTGTGAATAATTATTAAGTTAAGTAAGAATTTTCAACTATTGCAAGCTTAAGAAGTGTTAAAAAGTGTCAAGTGCAAATGAAAAATACAACCTCAAAAGTTATCTGCAGTCATATTTCTATGTTATTAATGCTTTTGAGATGTGTGTCAACAGTTCCTTCACGTTTTGAACTGGTAGTAATGAGTTTTATTGAACGCAAATAAATACCACAATTATTGAAGTTAATTAACGTGATATACATGGTAGTTTTTAAGTGATCTAATGAATTGTTCCTAACAGTCCAGTTATGTCAATATCAATGCAAATGCATCCATTTGATTTATTTGTTCAATTATTCATTAGCTTTTAAAAATAAGTTAAAAAAATAATGAATATCATCATTAGTATAAGTAAGTCTTCAATAACTTATCCATTGTTACCAGAGACAGTCTCTCTCTTAACCCAATTTTTACCATTTCAATCGGGTGTGATTCATAAGATTGGGATAAATGGTAATAAATATGACTTTTTGATTTTTTTAAAGATGTTTATTTAAACAGGAATGTACACAATCAATATAAATGGCACATTAAATATATAGTTGCACAATAATATTGAATCTACTCTCTTATTGTGACTACATTACTATAAGCTTCTCCCTGAACATGCAGTTATTACACAGTAAACCCTCATTGCTTGTTAAATAATTCAAATCAAAAGTATATTATACTTCAGTTCCCATTACAAATTCATGCCAAATAATTCCCAATAGGCAGCCAAGCAGTACAAGATTAATATATTGTTTATTTATTGCCAGTTAAATACACTTTCTTGCTGTGAAAAAAATTCAAGGTAAGACAACGGTTATTTTCAACATTAAAATTAGAGTATTGTGCCAAGGAAATTCAAAATGCATGTGGAATTTAGAGAGAGATGCGGTGCTACTTGCCCAAAACCAGTATTACAAGTAATGTCACAAATGCTACTAATCAAATAAGGTTACAAACAAGCTACAAAAAACTGAAACAATGTTGACAAGACTATTTACAAATACATTTAGATATACAAGACAAGTACATCTGTGAAAACTAAGAATTATAATAATTAGAGAGATGATTTTTATGTCCTAAAAATCTTGAAATATGCATCTATGACTTAAAATTCTGAAATATGCAATTAAAAATAACAATATTTCATTTCATGTGATACTTGGAATGAAAAGATGTATTTTTGTGCAAACATAATATAACCTAGCTCACTTCTCAGGAGAAATAATTGAAGTAATTATGCACCTTCATTAAGGACATTGTTTGTCTTGTTTCATTTTTTCTGCTTGGTATAAAAGTATATTGGTTGGTATATCAAGAAATATCCTACATTTGCACAAGTATTTTATTGTCTATAGAAAAGAAAAAACACAGTGTGACAAGCTTTATCTAATCAATGACTGCTCCCAAATAAATAGATTCTATGACAACAAGGAATGGTTTAGAGATAAGTCTCTTTTTAACCAAAATAAATATAGGAGCATAAAAATATTCTCTTATTATTATATGAATATGCACCAACAGGAAAAATTTGCCAAATTGCACTAACATATTAATCCAATTCTAACCCCATGTCAAGGAATTTCATTTAGCTATGCCCTGAAGCAATAGACAAAATTATGCAAAATCATAGATATGCACTCCCTATTAATAATAATAATAATAATAATAATAATAATAATAATAATAATAATAATAATAATAATAATTAATTACTGCCTTTGGTGTGTTGGAGTTTGTATTTCTATAGTAATTCCTCAGGAAGCTCTCTTTTAAAAATTATAATTTCATTCTCTCTCACATGGGCATACTTGTCTCCCTTTCCCTAAGTAAAACCCATGTTCTTCACTATTCGCTTTAGGGAGGTCTGAGAGCCTTCAAAATTTAACGGTTCATCTCCCACAATCTCTGTGTACAGGTTTCTTATAGAAATACCACAACCTACATAAAATATAATCCTTGGTGCTTGTTAAATAATACATAAAACAACACAAAATGATCATTGTTTATATTAATAAAACTGTATACTAACAAACTAATTAAAAAGTCTAATTGATTACCTGAATTCAAACTACAATAAAATTTATTGGCAATTGCATCCTTAGTGAAATTGTCAATATCTGTGATTGGACGGGATCTTTTACGGGTCTTTTTGGGTGTGGTCAGAGCTTCTTGTTTTTTATATTTGTTGATAATACTATCAACTGACTTTACACCCACCTGTAAACACACAACATCTTGAAAAAAATAAAATTAGATTTATTACGATTAATACATGAGTAATGGTAAAGATAATTAACAACTATACTCATCCCAATTTTAATTAAGAAAATTACACTTGTAAGTTTTAAAAGATAAGATGTAGAAAAGAAAAGAAAAATCAATCTTACCTGTAATAATTTTGCCACTCGCGTTATTAAACAAGAGTGGGTAACATGGACCTTTTCTTCCACTGCTTCCTTCCACAGTCCACAAAATAAATTGAGAATTCCCTTTTGAAGAGAACTTTGAATACGTGTTATCTTCAAAGGTTCAAAATTAAGTATAGACTCGGATGTTGTTGGGCTATCCATTATTTTCCAGTTATAATTAAAATGAATTCAGAAAAAATAATAATAATAATAAATATAATTAATCTAAAACAAGAAATACTAAAGGGACACATAACAACAACAAATAATGAACTACAATAACTATTTCAATTAACTTTATTTTTATTACTAAAGAAAACAATTGGAAAATAATAAATAAAACTCAAAAACGCCTAGTACTACTAAATAAATAAATTGAACGATAAAACGCAAAAAACGAAGAGCACCAAAACGCAAAATGCAAATCTTTAGCAACACTCGTAAACTAACACAACTTCACTTGTATGGCTTTGAATGTTGGCGAAATCTACGGAAGTAGTCATTGTTTCATTGCAAACTTAAATTTTACAAAATGTCCCTACCGCTTGATAGTAATATATACAGAGTATTTGTGTGACGGTTGGCAACAACTTTTGCCAACATAAAACGAAACGAAACTACCCTAAATCGAGTATAAATGTATGTTCTCATCCGACAGTGACATTTTTCAAAAGTTGTCCCGTTAGTTCGGCTTTTTAGCTGGCCAGCACAATACCATGCTTGACTTCAAGATCCAGGGTCAAGATTTTGAAAGGCGTGTGGCGTTTTGTAGATATGCTCTAGATCAGACAAGGGATGACAACACGTTTTGGGAATGTGTATTATTTTGTGATGAAACAACATTCACTAACCATGGCAAAGTGAATTTAAGAAACGTGCATTACTGGGCAGCGGGGAATCCACACTGGTTGATACTAAGAGTGTAGAGCACCATCGCCGATGAGAGTGAATGTATGGTGTGGATTAGCGGGTAATAAAATGTGTTGTAATGGGATGAGGGTCCCCCCGAATAAGATAGAACGTTCTCCTACACCAAATGACATTTGAGTAGTAACACTGGAACTCTAACATTAAAATAAGATTTTTTAAAGTTTTCTTGGCCCCCGTCCTACCATCCACATTTTCTACAAAGAGAAGAGTGTTTTTTTTGTTTGTTTTTTAAATTTTATTGTTTTGGTCAACTTTACACTTTTACCTGATTGAAAAAATATGAAAAATAAAATAATTTATACTATCAGAAAACCATTTTTCTTTCTCGCTACCGCTTACGCAGTAGGGAGAAAGTTAGGAAATGCTGCGAGAAAAAACTGCAAATTTTGGGCAGTAAAACTCTTATTGCCGGACTCTGATAAAGTGTATAAACCGAGTTGCTAAATTTAGAAAAAATCGTCTAACACGTGGTGTACCCAGAATCCCTGTTTTGTGGGTCCTTAATACCGAAAAATCGATTGACGGAAAAACGTCCGTCCGCCTGTCCGTCCTTCCATCTGGTGTAGGTGAACAATACGAGGACCGGACCGACCATGCGTAGGATTTTTCCCAAATTGAAGAAATCTCTGGTGATCTGGCCAGAGTTGAAGATATGCGGTTTTGAAAAAAATCATTAGTTTTTGGGAGTACTTCATATGAATGAAACCCCTGCCACATTTTAAAAATTTTCTCAAAAATGGCTCAATTTTGTTCTTTAAATATCTTGTATGAATAGAGTAAAATATACTTATAAAAGTGGCATATGTCCAATGTTTACTGTTAACTCTGAATTTTCGATAATTTTAAAGTTCGACTGACGACTTCTTACAGCTACAAAATTGAAGATAGAGATTTTTCCTTCAAATAAATTTTGTCCTTAATTAGTTCTTTCATTAACGTCATGTAGAATTTTTTTTTTTTTTTTACATTTAGTAGTTTTCGCCCAACATTGCATGCAGATATGTGCCAGCAATTTTAAACTAGTGGCGCTATAGAATGGCTCAGATTTTCTCGAATTAGTTTTCTAATAATCCTTGTGAAGGGCTAGCTTGCTTTACAGACTTGCCCCATCCTCATGCCAGCTGCCATTTACCGCTGCCCTTAATATTTTTTTATTTTTTTATCAATTTTTCGTTTTCCTGACGGATAATTCGAAATTTTAATTTTTCACTTACTTTTACTTCAGACATTTTCTCAACTTTTAGCTTTACTAATAATACAACCGAAATATTACTTCTAGAATATTCAAGAGTAAATCGCGTCTTATATAGAAATTTTAATTGAAAATTTTTAAGAAAATGTTGATCAAGCATTACTATAAATGCGAAATTTGAAATTTTTTCATCGAAAATTTTTGAGTTTTCGAAAGAACTTCATTAGAAGTCATTTGAAGCACTTTCACTTGCAAATGCAATAGTGTTTACAAATTGCTGGAAATTCGCATATTACCGGTGTAAGAGATATTTTCAAAAAATATTTGTGTAATTAAAAAAAAACAATACAGCGAAATGAACTTTGTAATGAATTTTTCTGACTTGTTTCTCACGTCGAAAATATTTTCATTGGGCGGCGATTTGTTCACGTTATTGTAAACGTACTTTAAATAATGTCATATATTTTTTTTCGAAAACTCCAGTTTTCTGTGAAACCGAGCTCAACATTCCGCATTTTCAGAAACGGCTGCAAATTTTTTCGTCAAACAGTAAAGCCATAAAAGTCATTTTTCTGTATTCTTTTGTGTTTTGTTTAAATTACATAAATGTAATTTTGTAAATATCAGTCTCGTCTTTAATATGCACATTTCCATCGATTTGTGTACGTTATTGCATTTGTGAGTGGAGATGTCTCAAATGCTTTTTTGACAAATTAAGTTTTTCGAAAACTGAAAGAGTCTCAAATTTCGCATTTACAGTAACGCTTAAACGCTATTTACTTAAAAATGGCTCCAATGTTTTCAACAAAAAATTAGTTATAGGACGGATTTTACTCTTCTTTAATATTCTTAAAGTAATCTTTCGGGTCTACCATTAGGAAATCGCAAAAATGAAATTTAAAAAAATGTATTTGAGCTGTGATAGATTGCAGCTGACTAGAGGATAGGGCAAGATTGTAAGGCTGTCCCAGACCTAATAAATTAGAAAACAAGTACGAGAAAGTCTGTGCCATTGTGTGTGTGTGTGCCTATCTGTGCCTCTATTTTAAATTTGTTGCGTCTTAAGTCATTTTATTAATTGACGCAACACGTCTCAAAGCCCCTGATAGAGCGTAGAGCCCTTGTAGTGGAGTAATCCTTCATTAATATTTATTGTCTGTGTCTCGTCAGTCAGTTGTAAAGAGGACCGCCAGGTACCATCTTCGCGTATGTGCCTCTCTCCTACGAGCTCCTGCGTCACTACCCAGCGCCCAGAATTGGGAAGGAATTAGGACAGAGGTAGGGTTTAGAACACTTCATAAGGATTATGCTAGCCCTTTTAAAGCAGCCAAACTTGTTTTGTTGGAACAAATTTCACATGCGATTGGACGGGAATCAAACCTGGACCTCCTTGGTGAAAGGCGAGCGCTTCGCTCTGAGCCTTGATAATTTAACGTTTTTACAATTCTAAAAAGCGGTTGCAAATTTTTTGATAACATTTTGGCCTCGGATAGAGCAAACGACGCCTAAAGATGGGTCATTTTCATTACTCTAAATTTTCGAAAATTGCACGTTTGTCAGCTTCGTCCTACATCTACAATATTGAAAGGGGTGATTTTCTTCAGAGACGTCTTTAAATGAGGTCATGTACAATTTTCCGAAAATTAGTTTTCGCGCAATTCGGCTTTTGAGCAAAGGCTATTTTTTACCATTATTTTACCATAAATTGCTCCAATTTTCTCTCAAATAGAGCCGAGTACGCTTATTCAAGAAAATGTGGCAAATCATATTTCCGGTGAATTGACTTTTCGAAAAATTGAACAAGTAGTACAAGATTGAAGATATAGATTTTTTCTTGAAAGGATGTTCTAAAAAATGATCTTTAAATAATGTCAGATACAACCTTTTGAAAAGAATAGTTTTCGCGTAAGTTTTGCTATACAGTTAGAGTAATTTACATTTTTGTCTCAATTTTATTTCTATTGGAAGAGTAATGAACGCTTAAAATTGGCTCAGGTCTCATTTTTACTTTCTCATAGACGTACGTATATACGGAGTAATACACGTAGTACAGAGAAAGTTATGTAATGCTGCGGAAAATCGATACCGACTTGTGGAGTCTCCTGCTACCGA
Source organism: Teleogryllus occipitalis (assembly GCA_011170035.1). Taxonomy (NCBI): domain Eukaryota; kingdom Metazoa; phylum Arthropoda; class Insecta; order Orthoptera; family Gryllidae; genus Teleogryllus; species Teleogryllus occipitalis. Next base: position 772,460 of record BLKR01000068.1, read on the forward strand.
AAATGTGTTTTTAAAAACGTCCGCCCGTCTGTGAAAACAACTAGCGCCTAAACCACACGTACAATCATTTCCAAATTGAAGAAACCCCTGTCCATTTGGCTCTAGTTAAAGCTTTGAGATTTTGAAAAACATTCCTTAAAAGTTGAGGGTACTTTACACGAAGCCCTAGGAACATTTTCAAAATTTTCTCAAAATCTACTCCAAATTTTTTCATTAAATTTCTTTTAAGTATAGAATAAAATACACTTCTAAACATAGCATAGGTCCCATTCTCCCGGTTAACTGAATTTTCGAAACTTGTCAAAATTTGAATTTTTTTCGGAGTCTTCCTACAACTACAAAATTTAAGACAGGTTTTTCCTTCAAATGAAATTTGTTGTCAATTTATAGATCTTTCATTATGCTCATGTCAATTTTCTAAAAACTTTTTGTAGTTTTCGTGCAATATTTGCAATTTAAAAAATACAAAAACAAGATTTTCTCAAAAACGGCTCCAAATGTTTTCTTTAACATTTTTGTACGGTTAGTGCCAAACAACCCCTATACGATAACATAAACGCCATATTGCGCTATTTTTTCCAAAAATTACAAAAATGTAATTTTTTGACTTGTCTCTCACTTCGGTAATACTTTAGAGACGATTTCTTCACAGTATTATATTTACGAGTATGTGCTTTAAATAATGTAAAATATAGTTTCTCAAAAACACAACAGTTTTCGGTAAAAATGAACTCAAAATTCCGCATTTTCAGAAATGCTCAAACGCCATTTTCTCAAAAATGGCTCCATTTTTTTATTTAAACATTTGCAAGGGATAGTGGTAATGGCACTGTTTAGTATGACCAAGTTCATTTTTATGTACTCTTGTTTTTTTTTTTTAAATGACACAAATGTAATCATTTTTAAATATCTCTCACGCCGTTAATTCGCACATACATTATTGCATTTGTGAGTGAAAGTGCTTGAAATGACGCTTTTCGAAAACTCAATAGACTCTTGTGAAAAAGAGCTTCAAATTTTGCATTTACAGCAACGCTTAACGCCATTTTCTTAAAAATGCCTCCAAATGTTTCAATGAAAATTGCTATGTAGGATGAGATTTTAGCATTCTTTAACATTCTTAAATTAATATTTGGGTTCTACTACTTAGAAATTCAAAAGTTGAAAAAATTTCAAAAAAATGTAATTTGGGCGGCGATAGTTGGCAGCAGGCAAGGAGGGGTATGACTGTACAATACCAATCCACAAAAAGGAAATTAGAAAACTCTACTACGAGAAAGTCTGTGCCATTCTGTAGCACCCCTACTTACTTTCTCGTATACGTACATATATTCGGAGTAATATACGCAGTATAGAGAAAGTTATGTAATGCTGCGCAAAAAACCGGCGACTTTTCGCTAGAAAAAAATTCACTGCCGGACTCTGAAAACAAGTGGATAAATCCAGTTGCTAAATTAAGAGAAAAAAATCCTCTAACACGTGGTGTACCCAGAATCCCGGTTTTATGGGTCCTTGATGATAAAAAAACAATTCAAAGCAAAACGTTCGTCCCACAGTGAACACTACTAGCGCCTAAACCATTCGTAAGATCTTTTCAAAATTGAAGAATCCCCAATCGATCTGGCTCTAGTTAAAGCTTTGACATTTTTAAATACATTCTTTAAAATTTGGGGGTACTTACTTGAACCCCCCAGAGATTTTGAAAATTTTCTCATGAACGGTTCAAATTATTTTCTTTAAGTTTCTTGTAAGAACAGAGTATAATACACTTATAAAGATGGCATAGGTCCGTTTTTGCACGGTTAACTCTCAATTTTTGAAAATTGCAAAAGTTCGGATTTTTTTCGGTGTCTTCCTCTAACTTTAAAACTGAAGATAGAGATTTTTCCTTCAAATGAAATTTGTTGTGCATAAATAGTTCTTTCATAAATGTCATGTACATTTTCTTAAAAATTTTAGTTGTTTTCGTGCAATATTTGCAATTTTAAAAATTAAAAAAAAAAGTTATTTTCTCCAAAATGCTCCAAATTTTTCTTTAATTTTTTGGTTACGTTCGTGCCAAACGAACTCTTTACGATTACTTAAATGCCATATTGCTCTATTCTTTTGTTTTTTCAAAAGATTCAAAAATGAAATTTTTTGACTGTCTCTCACGTCCGTAATATTTACATTAGATGGGATTTCTTCACATTATTATATTTATGAGTACATGTGCTTTAAATAAAGGTATAAAGATTCTCGAAAATTCAACAGTTTTCTGTTAAAATGAGCTTAAATTTCTGCATTTCCAGAAACGATCAAACGCCATTTTCTCAAAAATGACTCCCAATTTTTTCTTCAAACTTTTCCAACGGATAGTACTAATTGCCCTGTTTAATGTGATGTAAAGTTCATTTTGTTGCATTATTTTTTTCTTCAAAAATAAAAAAAATGATTATTTTTTAAATATCTCTCACGTCCTTAATATGCACATATCCAGCGATTTGCATACATTCTTGCATTTGTGAATGGAAGTCGATTTCTTCACATTGTTATATTTGAGTACATGTGCTTTAAATAATGTCAAATAAAGTTTATCAGAAACTCAACCTATTTCTGTAAAAATGAGCTCGAATATCCGCATTTTCAGAAACGCTTTAACGCTATTTTCTTAAAAAGGGCTCCAAATTTGTCTAATAGATAGTGCTAATTGCACTGTTTAATATGGCATAAAATGCATTTAGGTGTATTATATTGCTTTTTCAAAACTTACACAAATGTATTTTTTTTAAATATTTCTGACGCCGTTAATATGCAATTTCCATCGATTTGTGTATACATTATTACGTTTGTGAGTGGACGTGCTTCAAATGAAGCTTTTCGAAAACTCAATAGACTCCTGTGAAAAATTGCTTCAAATTTCCCATGCTTAATCTCAATTTCTTTAAAACGGCTTATAATTTTCAATGAAAATTTCTATTTAGGATAAGGTTTTACTCTTTTTTAATATTCTTGAAGTCAAATTTCGTTTCTACTATTAAGAAACCGAAAAGTAGAGAAAAAGTCAATAAAATGTACTTTCGGTGACGATAGATAGCAGCTGGCGAGAGAATGTACCAAGACCTTAAAGCCAGTCGACACCAAGGAAATTAGAAAACTTTACTACGAGAAAGTCCATGCCATTCTGTAGCACTTCTAGTTTAACTCTGAATTTTCGGAAACTGCAATTACATATAATGCAAGTTCCACTAGTTTTCAAAAAGTCTGCGATATTAAAATGTTTATATAAATGAGACCTCTTGAATTATTTCATTAACTAGGAAGTTAAATTTTACTTTCCACTAAAACATTGGATAAATCTCGTGCCTGTACTGTCGACTCCGGTTAAAGCGAACCATCGGTTATAGTGAAATCAAGTCACTGGTCCCGTTTCGTTTACGTTACACAAGATTTGGTTATAGTGAACGTAGAAATTGCTGTCTGGAAATTAATTCCCTCCTGAAAAAGAATACATTGCCTTCGCGCCACAAATTTGAACACTTGGTAGCTTGAAAAAAAATGTCGTCAGCCAAAGGTCAAAATTGAAGTATTCTCCCCCGTGAAGGTAGAGGACCTTACTGATGCCTTTATACCACTCAGTTTCACTGCGGAAACAAAGGCAGTGTCCTGCGTGGGCTACAGCAGGCGGCGGAGACGCATGTTAATTGCTTCAGTTCAAGCTTGGCGTTATATTCCGCGGGACAAAGCGCATTGTGTTGGACGTAGGCGACAGGAAGTGCGCGACTGCCGCAGTCTGCGCCGCGCGGAAAAGCAGTTTCATTAGCCGCTTGCACCATCTCGCTACCGAAAATTTGTGTTATTAGGCGATTTGATTTTTTAAGGACACACAAATATTGAAATTTTCAGTTCGTCTTGTTAATGTATTTTCCCTCGTTGAATGGTGAGATCTGGCTCCGACCTACCGTCGGCCAACGGATTCCCCAACCACGTACCTCCCACCAGACGGGACAAGCTCTAAGCTCCCGGCATGTGGTAGTGAAATGCGTGTGTAAGGGGAGAGGATAGGTCGAGGTAGGAAAGATCGCGGGCGGTCCGTTAGTTAGGGTACTGCTCCTGCATTCGCCTGGTGTTAATCGGAGAAACCACGGAAAATAACGATTAGAGCGGCCGCCCGACAGAATTCTCCTCCAGACCTGAATTCGACCTAGCTGAAAATCCTGCTACCGTCGGGACTCGAACCTAGGACCTCCCGGTCAGAGGGACTGCAGTGACATCAGTTGATGACCTGAACGTTCTCTCCCAGAAACGTTTTGAGTTGATACAGAATCAAATTGAATTAAAATGTAATTGAATACAAAATATTGACAGCAAACATCGGTCTGTGAGCAATGCTAGCAGCCAAACTAAGCAGGATTTTCACCAAATTTGAAATTCTCCAATCGATTTGGTAATGTTCCGCCCCTTTGAATTCGAAACCGATATTTTAATTTTGTGGGGTACTTCACATGAAACCCCTGGACAGTCTCGAAATTTTCCATCAAATGGCTCTATTTATTAAATCTCGTCCTTGGATACCATTAAGAATGCTTATAAGAACATTGCACAGGTTCACAATTTTTTGGTGTTTTCCTACCATTACAATATTGAATGAATTTTCTCTTCAAATAAAATTTGTTTTTTTAATTAGTACTTTCATGCACACTGTTTTGAAAATTTTAGGTTTTGCACAATTTTGAATGAAATATGGCAGTACTAAAAAATAGTAAAAAAGATTTTCTCAAAAACAGCTCCAATTTTTCAAGGTGGAACAGTTTCAGTGTGCAGCACATTTCCATTAGTTTAAGATAGTGAAGGGGAAATAAATAGGATGATGCTGTCACACAAGAAACATCATTTTGAAAATTGATCACTTTTATTCCTTATTTCTCCCAACAAGAGGACAAAAAAATAATAACTGCAAATGTGTAATAACCACACTATTTTGCACTTGAGCTATTAAGAATAAAAAGTTTTAATATGGCAAACAATCTTTCTGGAGTTCCCTTATCACCTGTGAAATTGATTTATGAATTAATTTTGATGACTGAATGTATTGTGAATATTTTTGTGATAACCGAGTTGAATCCACGTCTACTTGATAAAATTTTCTGAGAAAAGCTTGGTGACAGTATCCAAATTATTTCCCGATATTAAGGTCATGGAAAATAACAAAAATAAAATAATTAGAAACAGACACGTTACTTCATGTAATGTTGCAAAGTAAAATTAATGTCAGACCATTACACAAGATTCATAAATAAAAGAATACATTACTTGCCTAATCGCACGAACATCTATACAGAGTGCAACCTTTCTTATCGTCTAGTAACTGTACAATGCACTTAAATTACAAAAACAAAAACTTGTCAACATAATTAACTAAAATATAAAGCCATAACTTACTTTACGAATAATATACAATCATACAAAAACAACCTACATGCTATACATTAAATACATACTTGTGATTGAACTGTGGATTTTTGTTTTATCATGAATAAAATCTAACAATTGACGACAATTGACCATTTGAAATTTATATTTTGCAAAACTGGTGTATTCTGGGCCTTTGGCAGTGGTAAATTGAGACAGTCGTAACAAGAAATCTCAATAACAAATATTTGCTGAAAGGAAATTTTCAAAAGATAACATTTCTACAAGAAAAATCCATTTACAATCTGAACAGTAGTCAAAAAGTTGATTGTTAACTATAATTTCAATAAGTATGAAATGCTTTTAGAATTCTATAACATCAAAACCATTAGTTAAATACACCAGCCACATTAAAACTATTTTATCTTATGAAAAACATTGCTTTGTATCAATCTGCTCTCTCTGATAATTTTGAATACAAAAATCTTGTAAATAAACATTTAGCACATTTTATCAATCATCTTGATGAACAAATTGTTATCATACACACACCCACTTACTTTTGTGCAACTGAGGAGGAGATAACAGGAGTTTTAGTACAATGGTATCACAGTTTCTCTTAAATTGAGGCAAATTAAAAACAACTGTTTCTATAAACAGCATAGTTTTAGCAGTTCAGCCACAAACTTTAGTCTTAAACAGAACAGAATAACAGTTCATACAAGATACACAACACTTCCATTCAAAAGTATACATGTACACATACAGGATGATGTATACGCATATACCATAAAAACATTATTTGTATTATGCTTAAATTATTACTGACAGCACCTAGTACATTGTATCTAGAACAAACAAAACTATATAAAATTTATTTTCTAATATACTTTGAATTATAACAGGCTATAAAAATCAGAGAAAATGTATTACTCTGAATCATAACCTTTGTATAAAAAGAAAAAGATGATCAAAGAATCATTTCTACAAATGAAAGGCAGGACTAAATCCTCACACATTTTTGACATGCAAAAATTAAGCATGAATAATTCACATGAATGTGTAATTACATGGATATTCAAGTTTGATTTATGAAAGTAAAAAGAAGAGAAGCATTATGTAACTCACAAAATATGAAAAACACATTAAATACCAGAGAAAAACAGTAAAAATATTCAGTTTAACAATTTAAAAGATAATACGCTTTTTCTAGACAAATTCTTGACAATAAAAGAAACGATTAGAAAGTCAAAATCTCCTCGCTCATAACTCTCTCTTTACTTCCAGGAACATCAACACGCAACCAGAAATTAATTCCATGAAAATCTTTCAGAAATTATCATAAATAATTGCACACACATTCAAGAAAAATTTGCAATATACTTTTGGCATCGTTTTTGTTTAAGTAATATATTCAACTCAAATTTTTGAAACATTAATAAAAAGTTTCTTACATAACACAAAACTGTGCATTCCCGATCATCATTGTGAAAAATAATGAAATAATACATCAATTTTCATTTGAACACATAGGCATGTAATGGAAACATTACATTAATATATACATTTATGAAATAAAACAAAAGAAATTGGGAATGACGACAGATATATGATATTGCATACTATGTTCATTAAAATGATGCATCGCAATTCTTCTGAAGCCAGGAACTGATATGCTTTCTTTAAAAACCCCTGAAGATATTATAACATTAGAAGTTTTTGAGATCCCTGATCAGCCTATTCCAATTGTTTTTGGCCTTTACATTTACTAATCACAATTAGGCCTCGAAGCATTGCTTTGTCTGCTGGTCACAGATCAAAGGGATCATCCTGACTTAAGTCAGTCTAAATTAAGTAAACAAAATTAGGGCTGATTGTTTCGCACAGGAACGAAGTCACAATGTCAAAATTGTTATTCTTTCACAATACTACTACAGAAGTGCAATAACATGCTGACAACAAGTCAGCTCTGAGAGGTGGTCTATAAGGCACTTCCAAATACTTCAATTCTTAATTTTCCTACATGGTGACAACATTGGGAAGGGGGTCTAGGAGTCAGAAGTCATCTGCAATATACTTGCAGTTATTGTTCAGAAACACAATGCAGGGGCAAAACACAGAAATACAAAATAATGAGCTATATAAATAATACAAATTTGAACTGAATTACACAATTTACCTTCAAGATAGTCAAATACACTGACTGCTTAAAACACAGATAAACGATCACTTCTGACAAGCCTGATTAGCTAAGACTTTAAGAGACTACTCAAATCTTGCCTGAAATACAACTGTACCACCACTTTAAGATTTTAGATCAGACAAGCCTTATATGTAATGATTTAATGCTTAAATCTAAACTTAAAATATGATATTCAAGATACTGGTGAGAACACATACGCTGTCAAATATTTTCTTGCAACAAAAACTACTAGCTTAAAGCAGACCTGCACACATATGTACTTAGAAAGTAATTTTCCCAAGAATTTCAAGCTTTGAAATTATGATACTTGATACCCCATACAATGTTTCTTTTATTTCTTTTAAAAAGCATTCTATTACGAGCTCCTTTACAATAATTCTATAGTTGTGCATATCAGATTTTCCTTTACACTATTAGTGATGGTGTGAGGGAACTGTTGAAGTACTTCCCCACCCTTCCCATACCGCCCTCCCGCCCACCCTGATGTCTGCTGCGGCCCGCACTATGGCTCACCCCGCCCCTCCCAGGCCTGCGGCAATCTTGCAACAGTATTTCCCCTTCGCTGCAGTTAAGTGGTTTCACCCACCCGCCCATGTCCCTGAACCCCCAACAGACGAGGGTGCATCTCGTCTCCAAAACATCTGAAAAGAGAAAGAAGCGCTTGATCATTAACAATAAAATAAAATCCACAGTTAAATTAATAATTAAGCCTAGAGATAGCAAACTGGTGAATTCTATTCATCAATCCATTCTTTTGCTCTATCATTCCTGGAAAAGAAGGTACACTACACCACACTATCTTTTTAAAATTAAGCTAGACTTAGTGGGGACCAAAGTGACAATTCAGAAACTAAGTGAATATCATGCTTTACTCGCAGAAGAATGCCTATATAATTACACCAGTGCAGTCACTGAAAAGAAAACCTCTTCCACAACGGTGCACACACTTCATAAAACGTTTTCGCTAATGGCTCCAAAGCGACCACTGTTGGTCACAAATCATGTGATGAACGTACACACCACATATTCAAGAAAAGTTTTAAAACACACTTTATACTTATCACAAAAATAATGCATAATACAATGTTTGTTAAATTTATTTTTTATTAAAGAAGTACAAATAGGAGGGCATGCCATAATTAAAATTTCTATTTCACACTATATTTTCACTGGATGATGAAATCACATGGGAAGAGTCAGAAGTTCCTGAAGAAGCCATACACATGTGCAAATGAAGGCATGAAGAGCAAGAATTAGGCACATGGACAGAACCTTCACCTAAGTTGCCAGCAATAGCTGTCACTTTGGTCGCTTCTTAGTCTAACTTTTTTCCATCAACATCTGCTCACAGCCAGTGTTATTTTGATCATGTTAGTTACAATGTTGAGATTCTATTCAAACTAATTTCAAAACTTTTATAATTTTAGATCTAAAATCGTTATTGAGGAGAAAATCAGCTGCAAAAAAAGGTATATATTATGAACGAAAGGAACCAAGTCATCTGGGTGAAGTGTCATACATTTTCCTCATATGTAAACATTATTCACATTGCAAATATAGACTTCTGTGGCCAGAAACTTGTGAATGCTCTCAGCAGTCCAGGTGATGCCATGTCAAGGGTAGTGGTGGCTTCACCTGGACAGCCAAGAGCATTCCAACATTCACATTATGCAATAAAAGTAGTGTGAAAACAAAAATTCAATCTGATGAGACAATCTGATGTGATACCTCAGAATCATTTCATTTGTGGTCTCACTTCATGACTAATTTCTGGATTTAATACTTTTGTTATAATAAATTTTGAAAACCATTGGCAAAAACTTTTTTTTGTTATTTCTAATAGATGAGATGTGGCATCAATACTGATTACCAAAGAATAAATCAAATTTTTTTTTTCAACTAACTCCCCTGCCAAAAAAAACAAACCACACACACAAATGCTCACACCTACACACACATATTCCTGAATGGTAAACAGAATTCACCGTGTGCCTGGTAACGTAGCATGAGAACAAGGTGAGTCCACTCTTGGGTCAAGGTTTAGGTTTAAGTAAACCAAACAATAAAGGATTTAAATTACTTCAAGGAAATTTAAAATTCCCAAACCTGTTCTCCCATTACGAAACGTTAACACTGATCATTCATGAGCACATTAAAATAATTTATAAGTAACAAAACACTTTATGCTGTATCCCAAAAGTGTTACAATTAATTTGAGATAATCAATATTTGGAGCAACTTTGTCAATCAATTTTCTTAAAAATAATGATCTATTATACCTGCATGAGAAGTTCAGACACCATACATGGAGTACAACCTTTCCTTGAGTTGTGGGGGAAATTGATCGGAGAACTTCCTCCAGTTTTCTTCTCCCACTTGGTTTTTGAAGCCATGGAGAATCTACAAATCATGTAATGTTACAGATATGAAACTGTTTCATCATACAAAGCATAAGGTGTTTTCAGCAGACTCTCAGTCTCATTTAACACTGCGTTTTCATATTAGTTTTATCAGCGGCCTTACTGCTATTAATATTCTCAGGAACTACAGGATGTCTTATCAAATTTAGAATCTTTCCTTTTTTGGAGGGTAGGGTATGTGTGTGGATATTCTGTGAAGTGCAAGAGAATATCACCAGATACATACTCTTTTCTTTCCAAACCTGCCAGAGTATAATATTTCATAGCACTTAATGGTTTTCTAGTTTTTGAGGTTTTCAAATGCTGACTGTCACAGTAAGATCACTTACTTTTTACGAAACCTCAACATTAGATTGCATATTTGCGGATGGATGTAGAAGTTAGGGTCACAGACATGGACTATTAGCAAAAAGGTATTTAATAGAAAAATCTCTTCAATGTGTCAAAACTTTAGTCCTTAACTATAGAATTGAAGAAGCTAAAACTTATTAATACTTGGTGTGAGCTCCTTTAGCATGAATTAAAGCATTACTTCATCTGGGAATGCTTTGAATGAGGGTTTTTTTTCTTTCTTTTTTTTCATAATTCGACAATTTTGACATCTTTATTCCAAATGGTAATGAGTACTTCTTGAGTTGTTCCCTTGCTGTAGGATGTATTGCCTTCACTTTTGTTTAAAGAATGCTCTTTAATGATTCTATTGGATTCATATCCACCCAATTTCCTGGCCAGTCAAGCACACAAATACCACTGAAATCGAATTCACACTTCACAGTTTTTGATCAGTGGCAAGGAGCACCATCGTGCATGTGTTTTTTTCTTTCAACTAACCCTGACATCCCCGGATGGAAACGGTCATTCATTGCTGGAACAAGGCATCTCGTATGATCTCTTTACATTGTTTGCTATTTGAATTTCCTTTTACTACGTGAATTTTGCCCGGTCCATACACTACAATAACCCCACAAATCATCACTTTAGTGAGAAACTTCACCAGTTGCACCACACCTTCTTTCTTGAAGGCTTCCACTGGCTGTCTTCTAACATATTGGAGGCTGTCATCCATAGCACAGATGATGGTTTCACCCCTGAATGCAAATTGAAGCAAATTTACTAAAAAATATTTTATTTATCTGCACATTAAAACAGTAGACATACTTCCTTGTTTCTGTCACAAAGTTCTAAAATTGGGGATGAATGAAATTTTATTAATGAATTATATAAAATGACCAACAGAGCTTCTCTGGATTGTGCATCCTTCATGCAAATCGGCTCAGTGAAATCATTTCTTGATCATCGAAGTAGTCAATTTTTGTTTATTGCAGGTTCATCATGCATTAAAGCCATCTTCAAACTGTCTCCTCCTTACAGTTCTCCAGGAAATTTGTATGCCATCCTCTTTGACAACCCTTTGGAGTTGGGATAATGTTAAATATCTATTTAGGGATGCTTTCCTCAGCAAAATGCAGACGAAAACTTTGGCTGTAGCAAAACAATCTTTCGTACGCCTTCCTTCAGAGGGGAAATGAAGCTGTTGTAGTGTTGCAGATTTATTGCATGCAAAAGATCTTCAAGCCTATAAGAAGCCTCTGAGCTTAATTCAATTTCATCTGTTTTGTCACCCGAATAATGCCTTCTTTCTCCACGAGATGGTGGACGAAGTGTAGCAAAATTGGCATGGATAGACAGAAGAGCATGCCCCAGTTTCACTACATAAAATAAAACCTTAACTAACTAGAAACTACATCGTACATTTTGAATACTCAAATCCATCTCATTCAAACTAACAACACTCACTACTAGATAAATGTTGCCTCTAGAGGAGTTTATATATCCAACGAAAGAAAAAACATTCAGTCTTGAATCATTGACCTTTTTATATATACAGGTATAGTGACTGGCATAAAAGGGAACAGGATAAAAGAAGAATTTTTCTAGTTTCTGTCCACTAAGCAAGGACAAAGTTTGCATGTATGATCTAAAAAGAGGAAAAATTGCAAGTTTGAGTCTTTTGCAAAAACAAATGTGGGTCATGTGCACAGAAAAGGTCCAAAATTCTCTGAAGAATAATTAAAACTTTATTTCAAAGTTTTAAACTATTTCAACTTTACGTTGCATTAGCACACCGAGAATAAAAAAAGTAGCAGGCCTTTTTTCATTTCTTGTGAAGTTCCTCATTTCTTGCTAAAATATACCAGTTTAAGCAAATATTCTTTTGTATTTTGTAATGATTCTACAATATTGCAAAGTAACATATTTATGAACAAAAATAATTTTATTGCCATAGAAAACCCATTACATGTAGTGAAACAGTCCACGAGTCCAATGAACTCACCTTATGCCTTTATGATGATGCAAAGTAACCCATTTTCTTAGGTTCATGTTAGGATTTATAAAGTTATTTCTCCTACCTTGTTGAACATTTCCTTTAGGTCATCTTTAGGGTTCACCCACGATGCAACAGCATCACAGAAGAAAATGAATTCTTGTACTACACCTGCTGGATTCACTGTTATCATTTGGCACATTCCACGAAAAGCACTGTCTTTTTCCTCATTGTCACGGATATTGCGCAGAGATGTGCACCTAAAATACATGAAGTTGTAATTTTCTAAAATACATTACTTGCCTACAATTCCCTGACAGATTAATATTCGTTGCAGTTCATTTCGTATGTACTCATTCAGTTTATTGTCTTCTTATTATTTGCCGTGAGTAATAATATGTATTAACATTTCTTTACTATAAATAATCCACTATTTGTAACGTTATACTTATGTTTTTATTGTACAAAATATACAAAACTGACAAACTACTGCAACTAATGAACTACATTGACAATAAAGCCAAACTGTTATTAAAAGAAGTTGACAGGTAAAAAAAGCAATGAGCATTTTCTTTTTTTCTATGAAAGGAAAGATGCAGGGACCTTCATTAAGTTTCAAAATAAACTACATAAAATATATTAAATAAAATAAAGGCTTTTACTGAAAAAATGTAGCCATACCTGGCTCCACAGCATGCATGGTTTCACATCAAAGTGTTTAAATACAGTGTGATTACCTCAATCAATGTACTTAAATAAATAAAAACATTCAGGAAAAGCCTTTTTCGAAAGTGGAAGAGAGGTCCGTTAGAAATTTCTCTTAGAAAATGTTAAATTTTGAATGTTAATGCTACCTATCACAAACTCAGTCTTTGAATCCAAAGAAATATCTATAATTTCTGGCCAATCATTTGGTGAGTGCATATGAAAATGAAATCTCTACATAGCTGAACAAGAATACCTATATAATTATACAAAATTAGTTCTTCCCCAAGTCAACACACTAAAAATATAGTTATTACCAGACTCTTCACAATTTACCAGTGCTAAAGAAAATAATATAGAAGATTGAACAGGATCGAGTTTCAACTTGTCTACAAAGAAGCATTGCTAGTTTCACTAAGAAAAATTGACCAGGATTCCATAGACTGTGTTCAGTGACAGGAAATTCAAAATAAAGTGAAAAATTACGTTAATAATAGTAATAATAATAATGATAATGATAATAATAATAAAGTAAAGGGGTTACACACCACTGGCGAACAAACTGCTGTAACAGAGGGGCGACGTCATGAGGGCACACATAACCTAGCCGGCCAATAGTTATGGCTAGAGCGAGCGGGCAAGAAAAAAACCAATCAAAAAACAGAACACAGAAAAAACAAACAATCAACAACTCAGAAACATAAATACTGTCTGTATAGATATACAGGCAAAAAACATACTGCAATACGTATTATTGACATCCCTACCTAGATTCACAAAGTTAAACATAATAACATACATTAAAATAATTTTAAAATAATCCATATCTTCATGTCTGTTCCAGGACCACATAAAGACTGCCAATTTCCCAAATAAATATCTAAAGTTGCATAAGGAATTTGAAACTTCCCTTTCCAATGAATGCAAGTAAAAATAATTCAGAATGATTAATTTAAAAATTCAAATTCCAGCTGCAAACCCTTTAAGAAAATAATCAAAATGATTGTTATTGCAAAAATTCAAACTGCTTTCTTGAACAATGCTTGCTCATATACAACAAAATACAACTGAACACAATTCAATATTCTACAAAAAAAAGAGGAAAAGTACAGCCACAAAAGGTCAATTGTGTTAATGTACTGAAATAGAAAAAAACAATAACACTGAAATATATTCATTTGCAAAACATAAGAAAACAGTGTTTGCTAGCATATGCACAAAACACAAACATGTGCACACACGCTCACACTCCTGAAACATGAAAACAATGTGATAAAAAATTAACTTGGAATGAGAAACTGTAAAATAAAAACTGAAACCACCAAGAACACCAAACTTACAACTGTCACGTCACATGTCACATATTGCTCATGTTAGGAAAAAAAACAACAACAAAAAAAACAACAACAAACAGAAAAAGGTTGGGTAGCAAATCTACACAGCTTAGCTTTTACACAACAGTGGACTACCAGACATTGTAAAAGTACATCGTTAATCATGCATCCTATAAATGCATGTTATTATCAATTAATTTAGGTCCAGCACACGTCAATATTCAGAACTGTAATTACACTACAATGAGTAACAGAACATCTAGAAGTTGGAAATTCAGTAAAATGGCAGGAAAACTACACCTCTAAACATGTTTTATGACTCTCAAAATTATTTTAATGTAAAACAAATAATTGGCCATGCAATTACACATATGCCTTTGATGGCTTTTATTGGAAGACACTATAATTTATACATAATTCCCAGTTTGAGCCCCCTATTTCAATACTGCAATGTTTTTTGTAAGTATTTTAAAAATTGAGGGACATTTTAAAACACTTGAAATTTTTTCTACAATTTCACGAAGATTATTCACTGTAATAGCTGTGAGAGTTCTTACAAATCTTATCACTGTAATATTATCAATTTAAGTAGATGACAGAGTTATGACAAGAGAACCTTTCACTCACTGACTATGCCAGCGAGTTGGAATTGTAAATGTATATTTATTTTGAAGATGCTAATACAAACGGGGCAAAACAACAACTTACAGCATCCTAATATTTTTATCCTCCCCCCCTTTTTTTAATTATTATTATTATAAAAGTTGTACCCCAATACAAAACAAAATACATATTAATCAGTGATAAGCAATTATTATGTATACACAGACAAAAAAAGCTAAATGTCACTGGCACTATCAGAGCAACTGCGAAATTTATGTCAAGATTTGAAACTCAATTTTCACTAATTAATACTATTATTATTATTATTATTATTATTATTATTATTATTATTATTATTATTACTACAAAAGTTACATTCACTTTTGAATATCCTTTTTTTCTATCTGTGTAGTACTCACATAATGAACAATACTTTTAAATATGGCATTAATGCCAACCAAACCATGTTTATCATTGAAATGGTACATGCTTTTGGAAAGCAGTCTTCCTATATTTCCTTACCACTTAGGTCATCTTTCAGAATTACAGACAAATCAAACTCACACAGCATACTAACAGCAATGGAGGTTATCACAAAATGCCTGGAAACAACTGATACATTCATGCAAAAACCATTACATGAAATTCAATAGAACAAGAATTCTATACAATGCAAGAATTAATTCAATCTGTAAGCATTCATACATTTAACATTTCCATAGTAATTACAAAAATAACAAAAACAATACAAATAATATTTCATGTTATTACATAAAATAACATCAAGCATAGACATATAACAAATCTAAATATGTGTATTTAATTAATGAATTAAAATTAAGGTCTTCAATTATTTGTTACATAGCCTCAATGAGGAAGGATTATGATAAATCAATTTTACAGGATCCTTCAGGGATTGATATATTGAAACAAATGAAAGTGAAACATTTTGTGTTATTGTGTCTACATTCTTAAGTCACGTCAATATATTTAAAAGTGTCTTATTTAGTCTTATACAAGGAAATGGACTATTGCTCTCACACATGCACACACATTCATGTTTCCTGAGAGTGCCAACAGTTTGCTAGTAGATACTGACAATGGTTCAGTTATAACAATCAAAGGAAGGGTTAGGGATAATAAGAGACAGTTTCTCAGTCGCAATTTTAGCATTACTCTACATGACAATTACACTCACCTGAAAAACAATATACTGAATGCTCACAATATGAAAATTTGATATTCATCTAAGTGTCTTATGTAGAAGCTACAATTCAAATGCCTTTCACAATAAATTTCTATATAAAGAGGTAGAATTTACAGATAAAGTCTGAATAAGCAAGCATTTCAATAATACTTTTTCATCATGTATAAAAAAATAATTTTTCATTTAAATATTTTGATTTGGCTGTTAATGTGATGCCTTCCTATTAGAAGTAGCATTCTAACAGATGGGCGTTTTGTTGTATACTTCAAAATATATCCTAAATTTAACAGAAGACAAAATTTTAGGGAAAAAACAACAGATAAAACCAATACTGACATAATTTTTATAGTTTTCTTAAATCAATGATATACATTTCTTGATAGTATGGAAGCAAATTATCATATGAATTAATAAATAAAACAATAAAAAGGTGCAATAAATCTTGAGAAATATTAGTTGATATTTTCTGATGCTTGAAACTGTGCATTAACAAGCAAGGTGGACTTCTCAGAAAGCAGAAACACATCTAATTAACAAAAGTTGTTCACTATTAGCATAAAAATGATTATTCCAGTGCAATATTCAATCATAGCTGGTGCTGTGGAACTGGCTAATTATTTGCTCTTCATAACCATCCAGACATATTCAAACAGGTAATACAGTGCCAAACTTGAAATGTAAGAAACAAGTTTCAGTCTATTTATTTTGTGACAATGAAGAGGAAATAGGCAGAACATTAAGGACTTCATCCTAGCCAAATACTAAAATACTTAAGACACTATTTTTGGAAGTAATGTACAAAATAAATGGTAAATGAACCAAATTGAGATTTATAAAAACCTAAAACTACTCAACATATTTCTATCACCCAAGTCATGATCACTACCAAAGAACATCCAATTTTTTCATGAATGAATATCAGAGTGAAAGCTTGCAACAGTAATTTTGCAGCTGGCAATCCACAAAGAGCACAACTGTGTGGAACTAAGTCCAAGAAAAATATGTTCTCTATAACACATAACTAACATTTTTTACAAGATGACTAACTTTATCTTTAATGTATGGCCCCAAACCCTAAATGTTCATTTTTTCAGCATTAATTTAACTTTACAAGGATTCCATCCTCTTACAAGATCTCTTAATTTTAGGGACTACTTAACATGAAGCCACAACAACATTTTTAAAATTCTCAAAAATCACTCAAATTATTTTATTCAATATTTTGCTTGAATATTGTGAAGTAAGAGTATAATAAGGTATAAATCTTATTTTTCTTACCATCTATGAAATTTCCAAAATTGAAAAAATTCAATATTTTTAATCTGACCCACACTATTACTTAAGCTAAAGATTTCCTTTTTAACGGATATTAGCACTTCAAATCCTTTAATACAGTTTTTTCAAAACATTAATGGATTTTGCCTGGATTTGAGTTATATATATATATATATATATATATATATATATATATATATATATATATATATACTGTAAATGCAAAATTGGAAGTTTTTCACAAAAATCGTTTGACTTTTCAAAAAACATCATTTGAAGTCATTTGATGCACTTCCATTCTCAATTATGTATACAAATAGCTGAATACTTACAAATCAAAGGCGTAAGATATTTAAAAAAAATATATATATTTGCGTTAAAAAAAACAACAATGAATTCTTCAACAGTTTAATTAGCACTATCCATACGTTTGAAGAAAAAATTTCGAGCTGTCTTTGAAAAAATGGCGTTTGAGAGTTTCTGAAAATGCGGAATTTTGAGCTTGTTTTCACAAAAAACTTCTGAGTTTTTGAGAACCTTTGTATGACATCATTTAAAGTACATGCACTTGTAAATGCAATAATGTGAACAAATCAACGCTAATGTAAATATTAACGATATGAGAGGTGAGTCAAAAACAATTTTTGTAATTTTTGAAAAAAGAAAGGAATAGAGCATAATAGCGTTGATGTCATCTTATAGAGTACATTTATCACTATCCCTACCAAAAGTTTAAAGAAAAAATTTTGAGCCTTTTTGAGAAAATCTGTTGTTGTTTTTTTAATTTTTTTTTAAATTGCACATATTGCACACAATATTGTGCAAAAACCACTAAAAGTTTCAAAAGAATGTGCATGACTAATTATAAAGAACAAATTTTATTTGAAGGAAAAATCTCTATCATCAATTTTGTCGTTGCAGGTAAGTCGCCGTAAAAAATTAACTTTTGCAATTATCGAAAATTCAGAGTTAACAATGAAAATCAGATCAATACCATCTTCATCAGTGTGTTTTACTCAAGAGCTTCACGTTAAGTACTCCAAAAATTAATTAATGTTTTTCAAAATCGCAGAGCTCAGGTCGACTCAGGCCAGGTCGACAGGGATTTACTCAGTTTGGAAAAAATCGTATGTATAGTTTAGGTGCTAGAGTTGTTCACATACTCTGGATGAGCAGACGTTTTGCTGTCAATTGATTTTTGGACATCAAGGACTCTTAAAACTTGGATTCTGGCTACACCAGGGCCCATTAATAAGAATTTTTCTGTTGAAAATTCAGTTATTTTGCACAGTGTTTCTTAACTCTCTACTATGTAAGTGGTGGTGAGAAAGTAAAAAACACAAGAAAACCTATGTAAGTAGTATGAAAAGAAAGAAAAAGCCACCCTTTGGAAATACAAGCTTTTGAGGGCAAAGCAGTAAAATAACTATTTATTGCCAATATTAGGTGGAAAATGCAGGTGTTTATTTCCATCTGCCATTACTCATACCGTACAATTATGTATGGTATCTCTGGTTGGCGAGACACTCTAGTCGAACAAATGGAAATCCGGAGGATATGACACTCTCACCACAGTTCGAATTTACTTCCATTTAGAATGAAATGCGTGAAACCTCGTTTTACACTTCACAAGCATCTGGTAAAGTGGCTTCTAGTTATGCTGTGGAAAAACGCTACAATATTGTTTAGATTGGGTTCTAAGCACTTTGTAACTGCTACGCCCGATGTGTGTTTGCATGCCCTGTTGTAAATATTTATTAATTTGTTTTACTTTATTTTCATTTTGATTGTTTGATGTTTTAAATTGGTGAATCTCTATGTTATAATATATCAAGTGCTATGCTTTCTTTGTAATCTAGTAATTGTCATAATTTTTCTCTGTTACAGTCTAGCCTGAGGATGGGAAAAAATAAATTCCCCAAAACATTGTTCCGAAATTTCCTAAGGAACTCTTTCTCTTGATTGAATATACATATATAAATTAAAAATTGGCTGTTTCGTATAAGATGTCTGTAAAATCTTGTGGCCAAACTCATTGAAAAATACTGTAGTAAACAATATTCGTATACCATGGTTCAAGAAAGGCAGATACAAATAACTCTCCTGAACCTAAACATACCCAAAGAAATGACGTTCGGTTATGTAACTAGCATGATGATTTCCAGTGGCGACACCTTCACATCGTCAGTAAATATGATTACTGGAGCAGAGTATCATTTGGTGGAATGTGAGGAAAATGAAGTTAGTTTAGTAATATACTTTTTCTAATTGTACTATTAATAATATTCTGATTAAGAATAATTATTCCCCAAACAAATGTGAATTACTTTGAGTTGTTTAAATTTGATTTGTTTTGTACATCACCATGTTCTTTTCTTAACAAACACTTGACTTGTGATGAATTGATGGTTGTTTACGTAACTAAGGATGTTAAATTTCTTAACATAGTTAGGTACAAGTGCATTTCACAAACATTCAGGATTGCATGTTAACAGTTAAAGACGCATGTGACCGATAAAGAAACTTATTGTTCATAACTCTTGTAAATGAAGCCTTCACAATTTGACGGTATATGTTTCCAGTATCTGAAACATTGCAAACAGTGCCCCGGTGACTTCAATCCCTGAACCGAAACTAAAAGTTGAAAATAGTACTTCTCTGCAGAGCCGAAATGAAACCTCAGAAAACTCTAGATTCAGAGACTTCACAGGTTAACCTCCCTATTTGGAATGAAAGTGTTGAATTTCTTTTAATTAATTTGTTTCATGTTCCACAACATAATTAACAAAAGCTGGTAATTTATGCAAGCAGTTTTCCATATTGAGCACACATCATAACCCATAACACTGGTAAAAAAATAAGTTATTCATACACCAAGGGGGTTGTAAGGGTTCTAATGATCAAATGGCAACAAAAAGCTCAAAGGCCTTTGGTCCGGGATTGTTAGTCAATGTGGTTAGTACAATATTTTATATTTTACCTAATTTTAAGGATACTGTGATAAGAGAAGAACCCTGGGTTGAATTTGAATGCTAAAATTGGCATCCACCATTGGAATAATGGCATTGTTTTCAAACTCGGAAGTCAAAGCATACGCGTTGTTAGGACAACCGATCAACAAAGTTTAATATTCTGAGCTTGGTGTCACAGCGCTGTGTAGGTGGACACGGCTCCGAACATATTATATGAAAAAGGTGTAAAGAGGGTGTTGAGAGCCGTGATCTAATAGAAGGGTGCAAGGAATCATTCCCTAAAAAAATATTGAACACACGTACGCAGTTGGTAAGGTGCAAATGGATTTTCAGCATAGGCTGCAGATTATTTAAATCATAGTGAGGTGGGACTTTATGATTAGTTTGAGAGCTTGGAAATTTTATTAATGTAGTAGTTGAAATTTCAAAAAAAAATACTGTGTTTTGAGGGAATGTATATTAGGGTAGCTCCATAGATGGAAGAATTTTTTAAAATATCGTCAGTTGCAAGTAGGTGTTTCATATGGAACACAGATAGGGAAAGTCGCAACCACATATTAATATTGTGGGAATATTAAGTCCTAGTAATAGCAAATCGTTGAGGACATTCTGTAACATTTTTAATTTAAGAAAGGATCCGAGAATTGGTATAACAAGGATTCCAAGGACAACATTCTGCTAGTGAGCCGAAAAGCCATCGATCAAGATATTATAGTAAGCTTACGAACTATTTTCAAATCTAATAATTGGTTTCAATCAATAGAACTTCCAGGAATCATGATTCTGTACAGAATTACATGTCCACATGGAACAGGTAAGGAGTAATATGTTGTATGTTGAACCCATGATTAAATTGGAAGTAAATTTAATAAATTAAGTGTTAACACTGAAAGAATTTGAGAGCATAGCAGGGCAATGGTAGAAATAACAACAATAGCAGTGGAAGTAATCCCCTTCATTGTATTAGATGTCTGTTGTGATAGTATTCAGATTTAGCAATAGTACAATATCAGAGAGGAAAAAGTAATTTCACAAATAGCTAGCCCCGCATGGGGCATGAAGGAGATAATTTCACAATACAGATTCACTTTTTTACTAATTAACAATATATTCACTTGACTGAGGTTGTCTTTTTATATCCCCCACCATCCACAAGAGAACATGTAGCACAATTAAACTGTTTTCATATCCAGGGGCACCTAAAGAAAACCGGGAACTGGGGAAGTTGATACTCTGGGGCCCCTCATTTCAAACAAAAAATTCCCTCCTCCTGCAATTCATAAATATAATTCATTTTTCCATGCATCAGAAATAACTTATAGCAATGAATGTGGTTTAGAGATAATAATTTTTTTCATTTCTTTTGTATGAATGAAGGGGGGAAAAAAATTCAAGGTACCACATATGTTGGGGCCTGGGACAAGTTGCCCCAGATGCCCCCCCCCTCCCCCCCCCTAGTGGACGCCCCTGTACGTATTTTCCTCGCTGTCACCAGTGTCCAACTTGCAAGGCCTCAAGGGCCACAATTAAAACCTTTAATATCACTGCAGGCCATTTTTCATTACTCAGGTGATCCACACCTGACATCCCCATATTGTTGATCTCGGCACTTTGCCCAGCTGCTCTGAATCGAGGTGAGGGGGAGATTGGAACCATGCATGTTATCAGGCCGTACATGCATAACACAGTGAAACAATTGGGGATTATTTTAAATTTCTGAATTTACTAGAAAAACAAACAAACAAACCTGAATTCTAAACTTAACCTCTTTTTACATCAAAGGTGATGATGACCCCAGCTGGGGGGCGTGCGCTAGGCGAACAATGTTCTCACATAACATGGATGCCAGAGACCATCACTTTTGACTAATAACTAGGGAGTGTCCTAAAAAAATCTTGAAAAATGCACTTTAATATGCAATTAAAACTAACAATATTTCTTTTCCTGCGTAAACCTTTATTGATAAAAGTTAATGAGAAGCATGCTTGGAATGAAAAGATATATGCGAGGCAATATATGCAAAGATATATTTTTGCAAACTATATGCTCTACCTTACTTTTCGAAAAATAATTTAAGCAAATATTCACCTTAGTGAAGTATACTGTACAACTTGTTGCATGTCTTCTGCATGGTTTAAAAAATATATCAAGAAATATCCTACATTTGCACAATTATTTTATACACTGAAAAGAAAAACACGCAATAGTGTAACGTCAATATATTTTCATCTTACAATTTCACTTTATTTTTACTTTCTCACTACCACTAGTAGAGAGAAAGTTATGAAAAGCTGTGCGGAAAAAAAAAAACACGCAAAATTTGACAGAAAAACTCTTATTACTGGGCTCTGTTAACGAAAACATCGAATAATGTTTTTTTCACTATGATGTTCTCAGGTGACTAGAAGTGCTTTAGAAGCAGTTCATTTCTTTCTCCTCTCATATTTCAAATAGAGATAATTAATCTCATTCTTTAATTCTAAATTTGAGGAATTCTCTATATCAATCTCGACTTTACGACCTGCCTAGTATACAGTGAAGTGACCTGAATGGATCGAGGGTCATTTTCTCTTCCTTCATACTGTCTGAAGCTACCCTGATTTTGGATGAAGCTTTTACTAAGAAATATGTCCATCAACATAATGACATCTTTAACTCTCACGGTTCTCTTCTTGACCTGATTCTAACAAGTTTTTGTTCTGCTGTATTCAGTAAGTACACCGAAAATATGTTAACTCCTGGCATGAAACAATAAGTTAACTCGTCCACTTGCAGATCTGCTGTTTCTACTGGCATTATTTCTAATCATATTGAATGTCCAGGTATTATTCATAAAATTTCACTCAATTTCACTCCGTAAGCAATCTACAATTATATTTCAAAGACGGCTACTTAATGTGAAATAACTTTTTATTTTTATTTGAAACAGATCGTAGATCTATATAGCACCAAAAAAGAAAAAGGTTTCCTTCATGGTTTAGTTGGAAGCTCAAACATTCAATCTATTGCAAAACAGTAGCACACAAACATTACAAGCAAACGCAGACCATGTTATATTTCACCCTTTTTTCTAATCTTGAGACAAATTTAAACTCTTAGCCAACAGAGATTTCAAAAATTACAACACTAACCTTCAGGAATTTGTTTCATTGAGACCTAAAAACTTTGGAAATATATAAATTCTAAAAAATCTGAGAATAGCTTACCTAATGTAATGCACCTTAATTCGAATTTATATCCCATTGAAGACATGCAATCTATTGTCAATGCATTTGCTTAACATTTCTGTACCTTTGTAGACCATCTGACAATCGGATTGGTGATATTTTGCTGCCTGATCTAACACCATTAAACATAATACACTAACGTTTTGTCAAGGATCATAAGTGATGAATCATGATTTTATGTTTATGACATTGAAACAAAGGTGCAATCATCCCAGTGAATGGGTGAAACCTACACTTTTGCTACACTCCTTATATTTTTTATTTTGCTACAAGGATGTCAGTCTGTTAATCAAACAAAAATAAAGAAAATAAAATTTAAAAAATAAAAACAAACTATGCTATTAACAAATTTGTGAGATTATGTCAACCCACTCTTGTTTGTAATCTCGTTGATTTTTTTATTTCTCGTACCTCAATTTTTAAAACCACTTGCAATCGCTCCTAGTGACTTGTATAGTTTTGTTTCTTTTGTGATAATACTCTTTATAAAGGGATCATCCTGTTCGTTGTAATAAGTAAATAAAAAGTCTTGTCAGCTTTCAAAAGAGGCTATTCACATCTGTATGGATGGGATAGGGATCAAACCCAGGCCCCAGTGATAGAAGCCATATGTCTTATTATGCTGAGTCTCACCTACCATGTAGGTGTGATTTCCATTTACCAGCAACACTGGGACAGTCCATGAGCTATGAAACGAAAATAAAGGTAGACATGCTTTATTTTCTTGTAAAAAATATCTGGCTCTCGCTGAAATTGTTTATAATCCAGTTTTAGGGGGAGGGGAGCCTATTAAGTTTCACCAGCACCCACTTCTAGTAGCACACCATCGTGCACAGTTGGCATTAGTTTAAATGTAGCATGTGATTCTGCGTTTTTTACTTTATCTTCAGCTCCAACATCCCCAGCATGCTCAATTCAAAAACGTATGAACTGGATTTGCCCCAAGAGGGATTATAATTAGAGGTTAGGTTTCAAATTTAAACAACATGCGATTGCAGTCTAGTAACACCCTTCAATAATATCAAGTTTTTGAGTAATACTCTTTTATACATTTTGTTTACAGCATGAAAACGAATCTTTTCTCTAATTGCTACAACAAAGAAAGTATTGACTACATTTATGTTCTTTTTAATGAAGTTCGTTAGAATCTCTAATTACTATGAAAACAATTAAAAATTAGGCTGACATAACGTATGTAAACATACATTACACACGGTAAACGCTCTGGAAGTCTCAAGTGATATGAGTGAGTTGACTGAATAATAGTGGTGGAATTGAGGATCAGAATGTTTTATTAGATGTCTTTTCTTTCACTACGTGTCAAAGATACTGGGAAGGCAGCTTCTATTCCGTTCATTTCCAGACCTCTGAAATGGCCTCTGAGGCATGCTGCTGCGATGGCCCCTCCATACAAGCACACGTGCTCAGCCACGAGGAGAAAGTGAGGGGGAGAGAACCTCTCTCTCCTCTCCAAAACAAACTTTTTCATCTATAACTGTTGTAGTGCTCAAGGGAAATAGTTACATCCAGCAGGACTACAATGAAGCCCTTAGGCTCAGAAAGCCCCTGTTCCCCCCAACACAGGTCTGCACAGCGCAAACGTGTGCGAAGTTCAGCCTACATAGAAGACCAGTGAAAAGGGTGCTGAAGTGTGAAGGTGACATGAAAAGAGGGAGGAAAGAAACTGAAAGGAACACATGAGAGGTTTCTCTGCATCTTCCCCATCCATTATGACTTGAACCAACCAACTTCGACAGAAATACAACTCTCAAGATGAAGATGGTAAGACAAAATGAAGAAAAAGATAGCAATAGCACAGACATAACTTAGCTTTCTCACAAAAAATAATTGTGTTGTCAGTAATACAATGCAATTTAATTATGATCGTAAATTGTTAAAAATTAGTAAAAAAAAAATAGGTTTCTTCACAATTATATTCTAAATGTTGTTAATTAACCAAATAATGCTAAAACCGAAACGTATCACAAACCAATACCAGCTCATCTGCCTGTTCGTTGTGCCCAAAATTAAAAATTGTTGTCATACTTTTTATCACTTAAAAGATGGCTCCACATATTCAGCATTTGCCGGGCAACGAGCTAGTGCTTGCCCTATCCCGAGCAGCTGACATGTTTGGCGAATATTCACTCCCTTTGATGTGTCCAGATGACCAACACACGGTGGGTAGGGGTTAGGGCGAACCCCGAATGTTCGTCACTCGGCAAATAGCAAGCAACTCATCCACACTACTCGGGACTCAGCGAGCAGTTGTTGACTGTTCGCCGAATAACAAATATGTGGAACCGCCTTAAGACTAACTACATACAAAAATACCATGAACTGAAAGTTTTCCTTACACTCTGAACAAATAAATTTTTTACTTAAAATTCTTTGATAATTACTACACTTTCCCAACATTCATGACCCTGTTATTTAGTTTTACAACTTGCAGTACTTCTACAACAATTTAAAAAGTCTGTTTTACACGGAGTTCAGATGGAAAAAAGTTTCACCTAGTATATTAAAACAACTGCAACATCTAGGAGAGGTATCCGGAATGAAACCTGGGTCTTCTATTAATTGTAAATTTCATGGTCAAATGAAACCATCACGTAATTACAAATTGCTAATTTTTTGTGAACTCACTAGAAAACTCCAAAATATAATTTTCTGTTCAAATTCAGATTACTTTGCTCATGTCAGTATATTTTGACAGGTTTTGAAATGTTTGAGCATTACCTAAAACCTCATCGCTCTGAAATGTGTTCTCCCACCTGCCAGACAAGCTGAATACCGGTATTTAATGCCCTGCAATACATGCAATTAGAGATTAGGGATAGTTTTCACAAGTCATTTACTTTGTTCTGATATTATTAAAAAGAAAAGAATTGATTCAAATCCTGTCAAAAAGGAGATGAAAATATGTATCCGTGTAAATTAAGTCAACAATCAGAGGTAACGGACAGGCTATAAACATAGAATTTCAAAGATCCTGCTGTGTTTATTTTCAGCACACTTTCCTTTAAACTCGCAATAAACTGAATTATAATCAAAGAATTACACATGTAAATAATATTTCTTAAAAAGGAAATTTTGAGGTATACTCTTTTATATTCTAGTCTACTATTCTTTGTGAACTTCATGTGAACATTCTCTGGTTGGCACAATGACAAAAATATTGGGGCGTACAGAAGTCCCTGAACAAGTGACCCAATGTTTGTGAAATTAACATTAATAATTTCAGAGTGCTTGTGAATTACCAAATCCCCAACTTGGTTTCAGACACTAATTAAACTGATGTCATTATTGGTTGCAAGATTCATGCCATTTGGCCACAGGTTCACTAGAGTGAACAGACCATAATATGCAAGAAATACAATGTTATCGATTCTTAATTATTTTTATCAGAGTTGTTAATTTTTTTCAGATACATAGTATCAAACTTCAATACATTTTGCCTAAAACCAACAGCAGACTACTAAGAGTTTACACAAAATAACATCAATGTCTGCCACATTGTATCCCAAACAAATCTTTACAAATGAAAGACAAAATCTGATATACTACCTTCAGTAAGGATGAAATGCTTAATTCAACACAATGTAAAAAGATGATAAAAGATGAAACAGATTATATTAATCCAAATATAAAAAACTTTTTCTACAAAATTTTTAAAATCAGGAAACTATCAAAACAAATTATTCTCAATACTATTATGATATTAGCACCTGCTGGTCAATAATAAGTGTGCCACTGTCTGGATCAACAGCCTCCCTCCTCCTGAGACAAACCATGCAAATATTCTGCATTTTCTTAACCAAAAGGGAATATCCCCTAATGCAAATATAAATCAACTTCTCTACTGCTCAAATGCAGCCAAACCTAATGCCAGTAGCAGAAAATATCCATCACAGTTTCAAAAATACCTAGCATGATGCGTAATGGAAGGCAAGAAAAGTATGTAAACATTTTACCAAAGCACACATTATGACTACAGAAATTTCTGTAATTACCCATACATATAAATTTTTGGTGCATGAAACTGAAGTACTTTTGGCTTTTGTGAGCAAATTTTTACTTTGGGAAAAATACAGTGTACATGTAGCACATAAATACCAACATACTAACACAAATTTCACAAGCATATGGATTTCCAAAACTATGTAAAAACATTATTTGCTCGGTATTATTGATCATTCACAGCAGTAAAATCTCATTAGTTCAAAATCCATCAGTACAATATTATCAAAGTTCTGAGAGACTGAACTTTTCTATTCGGCAATAAATTAGCTCACATTTTGTGGGTGAACAATATTTTGTAAATGGAAATAAATATGCAAGAACATCAAGTATTATGTTCTGACAATATTTAAATGGAATAGTTTTTAAAAGCACCCATTAATTAAAGGACATTGAACTAACATTGATTTTCCAGAGACCATATTAATGATATTGCAATGTCACACAGGAACATTAAACAGAAAAGAAAAAAATGCTACTACTCTACTGTGCTGCAATTATTGGAGGAAATATGGAAAGAAAACAATCTCTATCTTCTCCTTCACATACCTGTATTTTCCAGAAGAGTTTTAGGTGTGTTTGGTTTATTGATGATCACAATAAGCTGGTTCAAAACCAAAGGAATGTACGGTCGTGTATCAGGTCCTATATCCAAAATACAACACATTATGCACATTTTAATTTTTCCAATAAAATTCTACAAAGAAGATATTGCACAGGACTCACCCAATTTTACTGATATTTCACCAATTGCCCACGTTGCATTGTTACAAACAGATATAAACTCTGGATTTAAATTCTGACCCAGAATTGGTAAAAAGTCAGCTGAAAAGCAAAAAAGAGCTATCAAAACATCTTGACTCCAGAGATTAACAAAATAATGACCAAATAAACTCTTACAAATGCATGGAAGCACATGTTGAAAGCAAGCTTTTGTCAAATCTCCCAATAAGGCAAAAGAGCTCTGCCTCACTTCAGGCATAGGATCTTGCATACACTGATATAGAAGTTGCATAATGTTTGAATGTACAACCAATTTCTCAATGTGACCATTTAAGCCTTCTGCCAATCCAGAAAGAAGATCTAATGCTACTATCATAAAATCCTTATCAGGAGCTTCAAACTGTTCAGGGTTTTGAGTGTTAGCCTGAAACAAACACAAGACAAAAACATAGACACACAATTTTCAAACTTTTCTTCAATTATCTAGTCTCAACATTAGACTGCAGTATTGTATAAATTGGCATCAGTGTTGCCTGATGTCTGCTAACATCCAGCAGAAGGTGAATGTGGTTTTGAACATTCCAATATACTGAATACATTTAATCAGTTAATTAACCAAATATTATAAGCATTTAAAACAATTTCCATTCTCCATCTCTCTTGCCTCTAATATATGTGATGACCATTAAATATTGAAGCTCCAATAATTCCGTATTTCAATAATTAACAATCAGTATGTTGTTACAGTAAAACCCCGCTTTTACGTTCCTGCAATTTACGTTTTCCCGGCATTTACAACATTTCTTGTCGGTCCCATCAGTTTTCGTATATTCATAATGTTATAAATACCCCCCATTTACGTTAGTATACTTTCAGTTTTCCCGCAATATACAACAGTTTGCTTGCCACAACACAAGCCGTTTTTCCAATTTCCGGTCTCGCAAGGAGCGCGATTTTTTCACGTCGCGTCGTTCTGGGTGGCATCGGTCTGAGGGAGACTTAGGCCATTCAGTATCAGTACTGCGTTCATTGTGGCTTGTGATAGTGCGAAAGTGATAGTGATTTTAAGTAAATTGTGGGGTGGAATTGTGCGAAAACTTCGAGCTGTAGAAGTGGAGTACAATGGAGAAGAAAGATAGAAGATTTTCTATTGAACAGAAAATGGAGATTTTGAAGAAAGTGGATGCTTTTCCAGGATCACGTGTTGTATTGGCAAAGCAGTTAGAAATTTCTATTTCAACTCTAAATACAATCGTGAAGTGTCAAAAAATAATCGAACAGAGTGCAAAGGAGTGCGGACAACAATCTAAAAAGAGAAAGTACGTGAAATACTCAAAATATGAGACTCTGGAAGAGATATTAAAAAACTGGTTCGAGACAACAAGGGCATCCAATATACCAATTAATGGTACAATTTTGAGGGAAAAGGCTAAAAACGTGGCAGATATGTTAGGAATAGACGATTCTGTTGCATCCAATGGTTGGATTGATCGTTTTAAGAAACGGTACAATGTTGTATAAAGGGCAATTTGTGGAGAATCAAATAGTGTTGATAAAAATATTGTTTCTTCCTGGAAAGACTCCAGCCTTCATGAATTAATTAGTGAATATGATGCAAGAGATATTTTCAATATCGATGAAACCGGGTTATTTTTTAATCTTCTGGCGAATAAAACATTTGCGATGAAAAATGAACCATGCCATGGGGGCAAACATAGTAAAGTTCGCCTCACGGTAATGTTGGGGACAAACGCAAATGGCACGGAAACCTTGCGTCCGTTTGTTATTGGCAAAGCAAAAAAGCCACATTGCTTTAAAAACATAAGAACATTGCCAACATCGTACACCTCAAACAAAAAAGCATGGATGACTTCAGAGTTATTTACTCAGCAAGTTCATGCTCTTGATGCTAAAACGGGAGCACAAAATAGAAAAATCCTTCTATTTATAGATCAATGTCCAGCACATCCCAAAACGTTGAATATAAAAAACATAAGAATGGAGATTTTCCCAGCCAAATGCACAAGTGTATTGCAGCCTTTGGATTTGGGCATCATTAATAATTTCAAAGAGCACTATCATAGAAATTTAGTCCAGAAATATTTAAGGTACATTGAATGTGGTAAGGATGCAGCAGAAATGAAGATTTCGATATTAGATGCCTTGCATTTTATTGCAAAATCATGGAGAGAAGTAAAGCAGTCTACTATTGCCAACTGTTTTAAGAAAGCTGGCATCCTGGCAGATACAGAAGAGGCCGTGGAAGATGCTTCTGATTTTGAGTGTGAGGGCTGGACAAATATTAAGTCTCAAACTTCATTTGAAGTGTTTGTATCTGTGGACAATGATGTTCGTACTGCTGATGAACAATCATCATTAGAAGATATTGTTCAAGATTATCTTCAAAATAATGCTGTTGGTGAAGATGCTGATGGAAGTGAAGATGACAGTGACAATGATGATCAACCTCCTCCCACGAGTGCACAAGCATTTGCAGCCCTAGAAACATTAAAAAATACCTCTCTGCTGCAGATGATGGTGATACTACTTTTGATAAAGTGTATGAACTAGAGTCTCAAATTCAATCAGTCCAAGCTAAAAGAAGAAAACAAACCAAAATATCTGATTTCTTTTTGTCTTTATAATCTTATTTGTGTATAATACTGAATATTATAATTCTTATGAAAAGGTCCCATGAAAAGTGTAAAAGAGGGGTTTTACTGTAATTACTTTTATAGAAGCTCCACAAAACAGAACATGCACATCAAATTGCCACATTCTTGAATGCAACGAAACCTACAATATTTGACACAATGTTCAGCATCTCTCAACCACAATTTCACAAATACAAATAACGCAACTCCAACCATAAAACACAATATACAGAAATTTGATGTGAACATTACAAAATCATACGAGATGGATGTGGTTGGAAGTCAAGAAAACAAGAAATTATTACATTTAATATACAAAAATGAAATTTACCCAACTCAAAAATCCAAATTGGCCAGATACTATTAACAATGCAGTACTAGAATCTGTCAATGAATTTAAAGATTTAGGAATCTCATTTAATCCCAAACTGAAATTTGACAAACATTGATTATATCATTGTTTTATTTTATCATTTTATCATTGTCAAGCTAATCTCATATTAGATTTTATCTTAAGAACTACATCAGATTTCCTAAATCCTCTTACAATGAGAACTTAGTATTTAACCTTAGTAAGACATACTTCTTTATTCATCTTAGAACTGGTCTCCTTACTATAATATTTATATAAAGGAAGTAGAAACTGTACAACACAATCTTTTACCTTTATGGATGGAAATTAAAATTACCAACACAAAGATTTACACATGACTAGTTCAAAAATTACTTCTCTTGAATCACTCAGAAAATATAACATTGTATTTTTATATAAACTGATAAACAATGAAACAGATTGCATTGAACTATTATCCTTAATTGATTGGAAAATACCGTTACGCACTCCAAGAAATAATCTCAACCAATTATATTCTCATTTCTAATTCAAACTTGGGATTCAATTCACTAACATGGCGAATGCGTAGAATTGCTAACAATTGCGATACTGATTAATATTGTTCTTCCATAAAAAAATTGATAAATCGTGCAAAGTCATTTTATTTGAATTACCTTGATTGATGGCTACGTATGTATTTTGTTTTGTAATTGTTTAGTATGTTTTGTATATTTGTATGATAACTTGTAAATATTGTAGGTTTTCTTTACCTTTTATGATCTGAATGTTTTACAATCGTAAAACAGGGAAATTGCCTGTTTATTGCAAATAAATGAAAATACTCAATGCTAAAAATTCTTTCCAAAGGCAAAATAGCTCCCCAACTATTTCATAACAAATTTAAAGCCTTTGCCATCTGACAAATCGGGTAACAAATTGCTGTCAATCCACAGAATAAATGTACTGTGATCTACACAAATGCAAGGTTATGAGAAGGTGGAATGACATCAAACCAACTTAAAAAACAATTTCTAACTTTTCCTCACACTCATCGAAACAGGTGAAAAAAAGTCTCTCTCATACCAATATTTTCATGGCCATCAATGATATTCTGTGTATTTAATTTAAATTTAATTCCTATATTTACAAGAATATAAGACTAAATTTTTTCCTGAATATCTCGTTCCAAAAATAAGGGGGCCATCTCACATTTCCAGAATAAGCCTAGTCAGTTACGTATTTATGTTTTCACAGTGCCTTTCCGAATCACTGAACTTTTAAATGTGAGCTGCAAAGGCATAAAAATATCATTCGAATCAGTAATACCTAACTATTTGCACATGTATTCTCTTCACGAATCCTTTTTCTAAATTTAGCAACTGGATTTATGCACTTTTTTGTTACCAGGGCCCTGTAATAAGGGTTTTTCTGGTGAAAATTCACACAGTATTACATAACTATCAATATTTTAGTTGCATTAAAACACTAAATAAAATTTTGAACTTTTTCGATTTTTGATACATTTTGATAAAAATGTATGTTAAATATATGAAATAAAAATTGAAAAGTAAATAAATAATTAACAAATGTAAAACGTGCCATTTTTGAGAAAATGTTGAAATGTCACGGCTTCATTTAAATTACCCCAAAACTCAAAATATCTATTTCATACTCGCAGGGCCTTAAGTTCATTCACATAGATTAGGGAATATCAGTTTTAGAGAAAATCGTCTGAACAGTTGCCTTGACCACAGACTGACTGAAGGACCAACAAGACACTTGCTGCTAATCAATTTTTTGGGGTCAAGTACCTACAAAATGGATTCTCACTATACGTGTTAGAAAAAGTAATTTACTACATACAGGAACAACATTTATCCACTTTTTCAATACCAAGGTCTGGCAATAAAGATTTTTCTGTTGAAAAATCACTGGTTTTCCTGCACCATTACAATACTTCAAGAAAGGTGACAAACGCATCAATCAAATCACACTTTTTACATTTTCAGTGCTGCCCCAAAACTTTTCAATAAACTTGTTAATGCTGTGGCACCAATTTCTCCCGCAATTATTTCAGACTATCGACATGGTTTTACAAACAACAGATCCACAACTAATCCAACTATATTTAAAAAACTATCATTAAAGCTTTCTAAGGCTGGCCAAAAATCATCTGCTTTTTTTATTTAAATAAATTTTTTTAAATCGTGTTATATGTTTTTATTTAAAACAAAATCGTTAGTGATTTATTTACCCTTAATTATTTTAAAAGTAGGAAAAAGTTTATTAAAACATTTTTTGAATTTATCATTAAATTATTGTAATTTTATTTTAAAATATAAAGAGACTATGTATTTGAGGGTTCTGGTGCAATACTGTCCTAACCCATAAACTTTTTAAATTTGATTTACTTATAGTTTGATGTTCTTGAAACACTTCTCTTGCGTCCACATTACTGAATAAGCTTGTGGCATCATCTAATAGCACAATTTAGAAAGAGGCATTCTTCGTTCAAAGAAATTTTACCATATTTTTGGTGCAATATCGCCCTAATTAAAAAGCACTTATTGTTGAAAACAACTGAATTCATCATAAACATTATAACAATGTTAGACAGTTTTTGAAATTTTAATGCTTCAAGGATGACAGTGACATACGTTACAGCAAACAAGTTATGATTCGACTTCATTCCTGTCACTGCAAGTCGATATTTCTGTACGTGCAAGCGTTTTCTTTTCGCAGAGGGGTCTGCTTTGTCAGTTTATGGCGCAATCTTGCACAAAAAAGGTGTTATATTTTTTCCCGCAGTTCAAAAATTGTGATCCATTTTCTGATGAATCCTGATCATTGATAAGTTGAATTCATAGTCTACACTGTTATGTTATCTCAATGGTATATCTCTCACAAATAGTTCAAAAAGCAATTACTTAATTTTATTATTATTACAGGAAGCTGTGGAGGTGTGAAAAGGTCAGTGTGACTTACGTCACACTTGTCCTTCCCCACAGCTTTACACACCTCTCCAGTTTTCATATTTTTTCCACTTTGCCAGTCAAAAATTCGAATTTTTTAAAGATTTTTTTAAAATTTATGAGGAATACAGGACCTTTTAGAGATGGATTGACTAATACAGAATTAGTTCAGTTGGTTGAAGAAAACATTCAAGTCATCGATAATGATGATGATACTATAGAGGTAGAGGATATTTTCAGTACACCATTGCCTGTGGACAAGCGTGGTAATGAGAACACAAGAGGTCATTTTTATGATTATTTGATTGGCAATAAATTGGCGAGTGAAGCAGAGGCAGTTTTATCTTTTGGAATGATTGGGAAATGGATGCACAAAAGTGTGGTTGCAGTTGCAAGCAAAGTGTGCATGCATCAATTCAGAGAACCTTCAGTCAAGCATGTAAGGACATATTTATCAAAAGAGAAAAAACAAATATTCTCAAGGCAGTATTAATTAGCATGTACAATAGAAACATTGGTAGTACCGATTGAATGGCTCAAGATTTAAATCCGTATTCTATATCTACCAGAAGTAAGAAATGGTACTAGACAATATTGACGTAGTTCAGATGCAGCGATAAATAATTCTCAACAGATTTACATGAAGACAGAAAGGAAACTCGCTAAAACAGCAATTCCGAAGAGACTTTGCCATCACATACGTCAGAAGATATAAAACAGCTGTCAAATCTGTGGGTTCAACAGCTTTGCCGAATACTAATTTTCTACTGTTTGACATTGTAAAACTTTTTAAAGAACTAAATAGGGAAGTGTCATTTTTCTGCTATTTATATTGTAGTCATTGTACCGAATGAGTACTTGTGATTGGCAAATAAAAGCTTGCCTTTTTGAATATTTTCTCTCTTTCATCCCAGTACAATTATGGCCCCCAAAGGATGAGAGTGACGTATACATCACACCCTCCCACTCCTTACTGATATGTGGAATTATTTTTTTAAACATTTTTTGGGGCTTAAACTAAAGTAGTTGGATTAAAAGATGTAAAGAAATTCAAAACCTTTTACAAAAAATATTTCTCATCCTTGGAGTGTTAAATTCTATTTAATAGTTGTCCTGTTATCAAAAAATATGGGGTATACTGGTTATTACTTATGCACTTTCCCATTAACCCATTAAGTTCCACTGATGCGTAAACGCAACATTTTATTCCTATCTCATTTTCTTCAATTGTTAACATAAATATCGTATTTTTTTTAAACATTTTCAAACAATATGTAGTTTTGGTTGTCAAAAAAAATATTGTATTAAAAATCTATCACTTAACAAATAATTACTGATTATTTAAATATGTGGCGCCTCTTCCTCTTTCTTTCTTTCTTTTGTTTTTTTTTTTTTTTTTTTTTTTTTTTTTTTTAAAAACACATGCGCAAACACATCTTTGGGAACACGCTGCAGCACCTTGCATGAAGCTAATTGCTCTTTGAGTGACTGGCGATTTGTACAAGTCTTCATTTCTCCCGGCTCAAATTCATTATTGTCCACAGTTCTTCTTTGAACTAGAATCTGATAACATAGTCCACTTGCACCATCCTGTTACCAAAAGGATCTCATGAGTTATTTGGTGAGTAAAAGGGCCTTAGGAGACTGGGATTTTGTTCCAACAGTGCAAGAGGCATTGACGAGTGTCGACAATGCATTACAATACTTAATACTCAGAGGTCTATGTAGAATTAAGTTTGGAGAGAACATGAACTCTGGAGAAATTACTAATGAAAAACATACGAAGCAAACAACCGAAAATAATTTTTTTTAAGGACAAATAAAGATACTGAAATGTTTAAATCTTGCTGCACATGTATTTTGCTGTATCTATACATTAATAAAATCTATGTTTGGGAAGAAATTCTATTTAGTTTTGACATCACCTGATATAGTGAACCAAAAATTTTAGTCCCCAGAAGTTTACTATAACTACAGGTGACTGTATGTTGTTTAGAATACCCGATGATGAACATAGGCAAGACAGAAAAGAATTTGAGAAAATATAAGATTTTGTACAACTGACACTGTTTATGTTTGTCACTGTTCCTATTATTTTTCTTTTCTTTCTAAAATGGCAGCACCACTGTTAGTCCAGGAAAGTCATCAAATGGGTAACTTTGCAAGAGACCGTGATAATTCCATACTGCAATCTAAGATTGAGATGCTGTATACAATGTGTGACATATCAGCTTTTCAGCTGTATCCCTCAGTAAGACAAGGTTGTTATGCCTTGAATTGTAGATTATGAGGTGATAGGATGATGATGAGGGGTGAAGAGACAATCGCAAATACGACCATGCCTATACAAGACTTCAACCTGCAGCCTCCTCGGTACAGACAACGGCTGCCGCAACTGTCCGCGCCACGGAGTCGGCAAAAAACATTATTATTCTTATTATGTAACCAGCAGTTTCCAAACTAGCAAAGGATTAAGAAAATAACCATGAAAATGAAACTTCATGATAATTAAAAAAATATTTGCAATTTGTAATGATCTGGAGTTCAAGGTAAGTTAGCAAATAGTTGTCATCACTACTGTATTATTACTCACAATGTGTTGATTTAGAGTCTGTTCTACAAGCGATACACATCTTCTATAAACAGGTTCACAGTAAGGTAAAAATCCACTCTGAAGAGCTGTTGCTACACTTGATAAACACTGGAAGGAAATTCACTTTATTACAATCAACACTTAACAATATCATTTTAAATTTTTGTGTATTTTTTTTTACAAACTCACTTCTAATAAAGGAAACAAATCTTTATCCTCATCCTTCAATATATTCCATTTCTGAATAAGAGGTGGCATTAATAAATTAATGTAGTCAGGTTTATTTAAATGATGTCCAACTGAATCAGCCAGGGTGCCAATTGCATCATACAGTATTAATAAATTTTTATGCTGGAAAAAAAAAAAAATATATATTTTTTTTCAGTAATACAATAAAACACAAATACATAAAATTACAATATTACTACCATTCACAGATCAACAAACCTGGTATTTGCTAAAAGCAAACACTAGAGTTTCAAGAATAAACCCTAAGTATGGCACAAGTTCTGTACAAGCCTCCTCCTCCAGTGTAGCAAATGCTGAACATGCTGCCTCTTGGACTCGTTTATTGCCATCTAAAACTCGTTTCAGCAACTGAAATGAAACATTAACAAAAAATTTTGAGATCGGTTTTTAAGACAAATTTTTTAATCTAGAAGTAATTAAGATAATCTAATGATGAATACAGTGGCGGATCCAGGGGGGTGGAGAGCATGGGGGTCTTGCCACCCCACCCCCGGCATAGAGGAAAAAAAGAAAGAAAGAAAGAAAGAAAGAAAGAAAGAAAGAAAGAAAGAAAGAAAGAAAAGTAGAAAAGTCTAAATATATTGATAAAACAATATATGTATATATTAATATGTATGTTATGTACAGTAAAATCCCGCTCTTACGTTCCCCCAATTTATGTTTTCCAGGCATTTACAACATTTCTAGTTGGTCCCGTCAATTTTCATACACTCATAATGCTATAAATACCCTGCTTTTACGATAGTAAATTTCAATATTCCCGCAATTTACAAGTCTGCTTGCCACAGCACCGTTTGGAAAGCAATTCGCGTTGCGCACAACATGCACTGTCTCTCCACCTTCCCACCACCATACCGTGTTAAAAACAGGCTACAACAGAAAGACTATTGAAATAGTGTGATATTATAAAGTTATGAAATTTTACGCTAAGACAATTTAAATACAGTGAAAATCATTGAGCAGCTAGGCCTATACAAATTTTCATTTCATGGCATTACAGAGGTATTTAAAAAGGTAGAATAAAGGACCAATGTGCATTTGTAGAATATAAGATCTGGGTCACGAGAGTGGTGTTGACGCACGTCACGTAACGCTGATGCCAGCTGCGTCGATGCCTGCACAAACGAGTCACTGAACAAGCGTGGTGGATTAACACAGGAACTTATGTGAAATGACACACAAGCACTCTTGGCAACGTGCGTTGTTACCAACATTTGCCGCCTAGCATCGAAAGCAAGAAAACATGCTTAAGTCCACTTAAGTTGTAGCATCTTGCTACAACTGTGTGCCGTTTCACACAAGATAGTGTTAATCTATGACGCATATTATGTGACATGTGGACAGGCATCGAGCACAGCTGACGTCATTTGCATTAGGTGACACGCGTCAATGCAATGCAACGCAACACTAATCTGACACAGGCCTAAGAGAGGTAGCCTCAAGATATTTTGTTTATTTTACATCCTCTTTCACAATTTCACACTTTCTCATTCTAAAATAAACGTAATTTATCTCATCCTTTAATAGCTCAAACATCAAAGAATGGAATTCTCTGAATGTTTTTAACTGTAAATTTGGTTCTATTATTTGAACACACTTTCTATTATTTCATAAATACATAAATTTAAAAAATTAGTTGGAAATCATTACAAACTGCCGATAACAAACATTTTATAGAGCTTGGGAAAATTTAAACTTCGCATTTTTTCCCTTGCAGTAGAACTCGATCCCCCCTTTCATTCAACAAGGAGTACACCGTTGCATCGTCAAAGGCTACTAGCAGTGGATTGTAGGGCCTCGTCAAAGTTTTGCTGTGACATTTAAAATTCACTATGCTTCTGTGTTAATACGCCTTTGGTTTTCAAAGTCGTAAATTTCGGTCAGCTTTATATTTGACCTTGTAATATTGTTTATTATGTGTCTAATACAGCATATTGTAATCCTGATTGATTGTATGTATCTAACTACATTCTACTGCACTCATAGTTTCAAAAAAATAATTTCCCCTTATTTACACCATTTTCACTAGGGACGCATGAAAAGAGTAAAAGAGGGGTTTTACTGTATATATTTATGTGTATGTTCAGTATATATGTGTATGTAGTGTATATGCTGTCACATGTCTACACTACAAAAATAATATACAAAATAATAACACATGTTTATTATTTATCAAAAATCTATGTTAAAAAATGAGCAGTAAATACATAAATATGAAAAACATAAATGGGGTTTTACTATTCTTCTAAACCTGATTTACCACTTAAATTGATCTTAAGTTTAAAATAATTTAAAAAAAAAAAAAAATTTTGAAAGACCATAATACAGGAGACACACATGGGAATCATAACAGATGGACTGAGAAATAAAGATACCAAAGGTTTAGTAGAAAAGATAGAACAGTCTCAAAGGCAATGGAAAGATCATTTACAGAGAATAAACAATTACCAACATTAATCTAGAAATACAAACCCAGAAGGATAGAGATAGAGGCACACCTCTAATGAGGGGGCAACTGCAGGAACACTAGGGGCCATTTTCTCCAACTCAGTTAAAACAGCGTTTCAATTAAACGTGGTTTCTGCTTTAGTTTAAACTGTGGAAGCTTTTCTCCAAATCAGTTTAACTTTCAAATGGCGTTTAAACCTGATAAAAGTTAAATGTTCATATACGGGCGTTTAAGCTGCGTTTTACGTTAAACGTTGCATTCATAACCTAGTTACGTGTGGGCAGTAATATTCAATCTACTGTGAAAGGAGAAGCTCGAATATGGAAGAGTTTATTGCACTATTTGAAGAAATAGAAGACTATGAATATGATACAATCATACACCTACGAAGGCTCAGAACCATTTGCACAAGAGTGAATCATTTTGAAAAATGGGACGAGATAGAATTCTTCAATAGGTTCAGAATTCACAAATGAACAGCAAACATTGTTTTGCATCAGATTGAAGATATCATAAAAACTAAAACAACAAAAAACCATGCGATTTCGCCGGCAGATAGGTTTCTTGTTGCATTACGATATTATGCTTCTGGTAGTTTTCTCATCAACATAGGAGATCATAGTGGGATTCATGTGTCTACTACTAGTAAAATTGTGGAAAGTGTTTCTAGAGCACTAGCAAATTTGTCGGCAGTATATAAGTATGTCAACAACTCCTGCAGAAATGGCACAAGTGAAACATGGATTTTACGAGATCGCTCGTTTCCCAAACTGTATTGGAGCAATAGACTGTACACATGTTCAAATACAGTCTCCCGGGGGAGATAATGCTGAAACATTCAGGAATCACAAGGGCTTTTTTTCATTTGATGTTCAAACAGTTTCTAGTTCATCATTGATAATTCAAGATATTGTTTGTAGATGGTCAGGTTCAGCACATGATTCCCACATTTTCAAATCATCAAGAATAAAGACAAGGTTTGAAAGTGAAGAATTTGGTTCTTCAGTTCATGTAGGAGATAGTGAATATGCTGTACGAAATTATCTTATTACTCCATTAGCAAATCCACAAATGCAAGGGAACATATTTTCCAGGAATCCCTCATTAGAACAAGAAATCCAGTGGAGAGAAACTATGGAGTTTGGAAAAGAAGATTTCCAGTGCTAGCAACTGGAATAAGACAAAGTTGATCGAATTGAAAGTGTAATAATTGCAACAGCTATTTTACACAACATAGCCAGCTCTGAGAATGAAGATCTTCCTCCTGTAACTGAGGAGCAGTAAGAAGCTATAAATGAACTGGATGACATTCCTAATGAACAAAACAACCAAACAGTTATAGTACATAATAATTTCAAATGCACTCAAATTATCAATGAATACTTCCAGAGTTTATTAGAAAATCAATGAAGTGAAAAAATTGCAGAATAAAGGTATTATCTTTCATTATAAATAGTGAAAAAAGAAAAACATAATATCATATTAATACACAAATTAAATACAACAAGCTGGAAGTTATAATAAATATACTGATTCACAAACTGAGGTTAATGTTCTTTATAAAATAATATATAATAACTTTGATATTTGTTCAAATTTCTATTTATCAGTTTGAATGTTGTGAACAAGAGATTTCTTTTTTATTTCAATGTCAAGCTCTTTGTCTTTAATTTTCAACTGTAAAAGCATCATTTTTGCATTATGTTCATCTTGCATATTTTTAACTTTAATATCATGTTCAATTTTTTGACAAGAAATTTGTTCTTCATACATCTTTTTCTGTAATTGTATTAATTCTGGCTTTTCTGTTGATAAATTCTGTAATTTCATTCCAGTAAATGAATTATCCATTTGACCTTTTCTGTAATTTCTGTTCCTTTTCACCCTCAGTGGGGCTGATGGAGGTTTCCGCAGGTCTGGTATATTAAATTTTCCTTGAATGGGTCTTGGTGAGATATTTTCAGAGGCTCTGTTTCTTCTCCACACTCAAACTCAGATGATGATGGAATCGTTAGGTACTCATTATTATTATCCGAAATGCTTTTGTCACAATGTCCAGTCAAGTGAATTACTTCATAAGCTAAATCATCACACTGTGTTCTGTGTGTTCATCTTGCTCATTGTGTGTCTTGTTCAATGGCAAAAGATGAGTTTCCAGTACTGAATCTGAATCATATTCAGATGTCATACCCATTACTTGGACATCTCCTAATATTTCTTTGCCTCTCAAATCAGTGGGTGTTATCAAATGTGATGGGCCTGGCCCTCCACCAGTTCCTGAAATATACTTCTTTTCTTCTGCAAATTTGGGTTTGCTCACCTTTAAATTCTCATACTTCCCCCTCAGTACTTTCCAATGTCTAAAAACATAACCACTATTCTCATTAAATTTTCCGGCCAGCTCCATTCATGCTTTTTCTTTCTCTTTCATGGTAACATTGTCAGTTTTCTTACATTCAAATATATTTTTGTTTTCACCAACTAATGTTATCAAGAGATCAATTTCATCGTGTTTGAAGTTTTTACTTCTTTTGATTTTTGTGTCGTCACAACTTTTTCCTTCCATTTGTCACAAAAATTTACCAATTCGAGCACAAAAGTTTACTCTACATTTCACTATAGATTCGCGTTGGAATGTAGCGCCAATTCCCAAGTAAATGCAAGCGTGCTGGAACAAAACACTGACGAATGTAAACAATCAAAATAGCCAACATTGTGCGTCATAGGACGAAACTCGTTTAACGTAAATGTCGCCCGGTCATCCGCGGAGAAAATGAATTTAAGTTTAAACTTTGAAGGAAACTTAAACTAGTTCTAATGAAACGAAGGTTAATTTGATTTGGAGAAACTGGCCCTAGGAAGACTAATAAACTATTAAGAATTCTATAATAAACCAATAGAAACAGACTGTAAAGCCTAATTTCTGGTCAGTGCATGATGATTAGTTGCATGAAAATTGTTGAAATATGTAAAGGAACATGAGTTTTCCGTACATACGGAACCAAATGTAATATCCGGAAATCAAAAAAGCTAAAGCATACACGACAAAACTTTTCATTGTAACTAATAAACAAACGACTACATAATTATATTTAACTAATAAACTTGAGGGTATGATGATGACAATAGAATTCAAATAAACTATGGTGCACAAAAACCTTGCTAGCTTAGCACCAGAGTGGACCATGTCAATTACTATCTTTGTGAATTTTAAATATTGAAATTACATTTCATTTGGTTTAGAACAATGTAAAGTTTTGCTCCTTTTACAAATAACAAATTGTATATTAAATCTTCATTTACTTTCTATGAACTGTATACTTTCTTTCTAAACTATATTCTAAAGTTCATATTACAATTAATGTAGAGAATCAATGAATCTACAATGGCACTTGTTTACACATGAAGTTCATAATTTTGCAATGAACACTAATCACCAATTAAACTACTGATAATGAAACAAAGTTCAACTCTTC
This sequence comes from Teleogryllus occipitalis, assembly GCA_011170035.1. Classification (NCBI taxonomy): domain Eukaryota; kingdom Metazoa; phylum Arthropoda; class Insecta; order Orthoptera; family Gryllidae; genus Teleogryllus; species Teleogryllus occipitalis. Next base: position 815,593 of record BLKR01000068.1, read on the forward strand.
ATACATACCTCAGTCATCAAAGGTTTTAAGTAATGGTCATGGGGTTGACTAACAACCCAATGTGAATAACGACTAAGGGTCCAACAAGTTATAGCCCGAACCAATGCTTTCTTATCCGATAAACAATTGATTAAATATGGAATTAATTCTGTTAAATGAGGAATCATTCCTGTCATACAACCTGTGAAAAAACATCTCATGAAAACATTCAACCTCTAACAGCGTTTCACAATAATTGATTGGGGAAACTCAACATTACCTTCCGCTATGGCACCAAGAGCTAGTATACCCGACTCCTTTATTTCCCATTCTTGATGAAATAAAGTCTCTTTTAAAATAGGAACCAACACTGGTAGAAGTTCTTCTCTAAATACATTGGCTAAAACATCCAGTGCAGCAGCACTGCACTTCCCTGAAAAATAAGTTTCATATTTTTTATAGAAATGCACAGTATACATCCTTTAATTTTACACTGGCTTGTAACCTTTATTGTGCCCCATGAAAGGGGAGGACACTCAACCGCAAGAATGTGGAGAATATCACAAATAAAATAGAGTTGCCTAACAGAGCAGGAGTTCCATCAATTTGACAACAAGTGATATAAATAAAAACAAGTATTTACTTCGAATCTGAAGTAACTAGTAAAAACACGTACTTCATATAATGTGATTAACCTCATTCTTTTACTAGGAAGGAAATACTTGGAGAAAAAGGTATGTACTTCTTTTCTACACATGGATATGAGGTTAAGTTTGCTGTGAACTATACTGTCAGATCTCCTCCATGTTACTCTAATAATCTCCACCCTCAAACAAAACCTGTACATTTTACGGAACAGAATCTCAGATATTTTCCCCACACACACTTTTATAGCTAATAGTTCCATTATTTTTTTACATTGTTAATGTTGAAACACAACCCCGCATTTGCAATAAAAGAAAAATAACTAAGTTTGTGTTTTTGCTAGTTTCTTCAGGTTGAGTTTTGTTCTTACACCTATAATGAATGCAACTTTCATCCACACTCTACTTCCTTCCTGCTGCACCGTAACCAATTTGCCTTGCTTCTATCATGCAAATTTTTCTTCCAAGCTGAAGAATCAAGTGTGTTTTCTTGCGCCCTCACTTCATTAGATGCAAATTAGAAGAAAATGCATTCACAATTTTTTGAAAATTTGAGTTCTTTCCATGTAATCTTGGGTGACAGTACATGCTATTTTAGCACCACTACTTTCTATCAATTTCTTTGTAACTGATTTTAATGAAGTATTTATTATTTTCAGAATTAATTATTTAGAAAATGGGTGCAAAAAAATTATTTCCTCAATTTTACACTTTTTTTTACCTGTCCCTAACAGCGCAAAATAGGGGTTTCTCTGTATATGCTTGATGATACCTCACTTTTCACAAACGCGGTTTGTGAAAAACACAACATTGCATTAAACATTCGCATCTTCCAAGGTGAAGACCAGAAAGGACATTTAATATGGGGTTATTATTAGAGAGCATGAACAGGTTTTAACAAAATCCAAATTCCCTCCAATCTCATGGTTTCAAAATAACTTTCATGTTTCTTATTACTTTCAAATTTATTTCCTTTTTCACCTGTTTGCATTTCAATTATTTTACTTGCAATGTTATTGGTTTTCCTCAAACCCGCTCATTGTAAGAATAGTCCTTTCCAGGCTTAATGCAGTAAAGCTGCATCTTGTTTAACACTAAGATGCAATGTTGAATACTTTTTAGAATCAGCATATTTTATAATAAGAAAGATTTACATCTTTTTATTAAAGACTGGCAGATCCCTTGCGATTACATTACACAAAAGGAAGAGCAGTATAAATCAGAAAAGTACTCTATATGAACTATTCGGAGAATGCACATAAAATCTAAAAACCCAAAAATTTTGTTTCATGTTCAATAATTATTCTCCAAAATTGATACGATGAGGAAGGTTTACAAATTCTGAAACAATACAATCACTACTCATTGTGAACAAGCGTTAAACATGGAAAGAGTTCAAAACATATTTAAAAAGTTATTTTTAAGTCTCTAACTGTATATTGTTATGGACTATTGTAGGATACCCTGCTTTCCACCTTGGATTTATAAACTTAATGCATTACATGTAAAAAAAAATATTTTTTTTCAATGGAAACATTTTGATAATTGCTAGTTATTGCATTTTTAAACAATCTCTAATCTTTGTATTTAAAAACTCAACTTTCGCCCTTAAAAAATTCACTGTCTTTACTTTGCCAAATTATCTCAAGATCCAAGGATATCCTTGTGTCTACTTCTCAAAACAAAACGACCAAGACCATCTATAAAATTACCAATTGTGTTGCAGTTGGTCTTCAAAATGACATAGTGACAGCAGATGAGTGTCCATTCCTTTAATTTTAATATATTATTAAAATGAGTGTTTTTACTATAGAACCAATTAACATGAGCAAGTGATGATACATCTACAGCCCACTACCTTTCAATCAAAGGAAAAATCATGAAATAATTTCTGCTGTTCCAAACACAATCTTACTAATTGATGTTTTCAACTCAAAAACTTAAGTTAAGACACTACTATGCTCGAAACAGTATACACCGACAAAATAAAGGAGAGCTCATTTATATTCAAACCATTTTAAGTAAATGCTGAAAAAGAATCGGTACTTTCTGCAAGAGTAGGTATTTAAATAATAGTATTACAAGCAAAAGTTTAAATTACTTTTATTAACTGAAATGTAAAAATTTACTTCAAAAGCTCCTGATATAAACATTTACTTACTTCATTCTCAAAACCAATATGCATCCAATGAATAGAGACATCTACCAATAAACACAAAAAATATGTTTTCCTCAATAATCTCTTCCTCTTCCCGAACTTATTTTGAAGACCTTCAGTAAATGCCATTACTGAAGTAAGAACTTCAGAATATAGTTTTACAGTTTAGAAAAAGCACAATTAAAGTTTTCATTAAATGAATAACGTCAGTTTGTATCTGGCAAACACTTACTAAGATTCCAATCTGATAATGAACTGTCATCATCAAGACCATCATCATCCTCGTTATCATCACCATTTTCCTCAGAATGTTTTATTGTATGGGTTCTTGATTTATGAAATCGAGGTCTTATGTCCTCTTCTCTATCAGGAATCATTTCATCTTCTTCAACATCACCCTAAAATCAAGTTTGACGATAAGACATTTTTTTAACACATTCAGGTCGTCGCCTGTAAAATCTATGGGCACCAACAGATCACCTTAATTTATGAGGCCCAGCAAATCTATGGGCATGAAATTCATACTGTATATTTGATCATTTCTGCAATGTTTTCCGTTCACTGACTATTAATGGAGGTTTCTACACTAATAATCTAAATAGACTGCTAGATTCCTGCTATTTAATTGGTAATAAATAGCTTTGGAGAACATTGAGGACCATGCTCTCTGCAGTGATGCCTAAGGAGCGCTGCTCAAAATTACCACACCACAGCCAATTGATAATAAAAAGTAAATATTTCTTCATTAATGCAGTTGACACTAATGTACAATGATCTAATATAAACAGAATTTGTAAGAATTTCACGAAAATAAATGTAAATGTGTTAAAACTTTATTTTGATCTCAATTTTTTGTTATTTATATTAAAAAATATATTTTATTAATGTTAACAAAAGTTGTAACTTCATATAAAAGTTCAAGGTTTTTGTTTTAAAATAAAAAAAAGAATCTTGTTTCAATCACTATTGGATTAGAAGTTATGACCTTCAAATATGCTCCAAAACCTTACGTGTGGTGAACAAAAGTTGGGCAGAAGCTACAACCTGAATGTGTTAAGCCAAACAGTATTTTCTTCACAATAAGTCCACTAGGACCACTAGTTAAAATTTTTAATACATTACCTTTAAGAGAATTATGTCAATTTCAGAATATTTCATGCCTCGAACCAGAATTGGAACCAATCTTGTCAAATGCGAAGACAACGCTTCCTTGCAAATAGGTTGTTCTGCTAATGAGAGCCAAAATTCACATGCTTCTAGCGCCACTCCTTCATCAGGATCTTGAGTTCGCATTAACATGTACTAGAAACAGAATATTTTTTTAATCCACCACCCTTTCAACAGCACAATTCACGAAGATCAAATATCAACTTGTGAATTAGGACAAGACATTCCTATGTTTCATCATCAGGTTTGAAAATTGAAATGTTTGTTAAAACTATTATTATTAATTATAATTCATCTAATTGAATTTTCAAAGTTGGTTTACCTTTAATAAATTATAAATCTAAAATAAAATATAGAACATAAAACCAATTATATTTCTGACTCATTTGAAATGCTACAAGTTCAAAACATTTACCTCAATAATATTATGCATATGCGGAATTAACCTATCCATTCGAACTTCCAGGAGCATAACAAGTGCTCGACAGACATTTTTTCGCACATCAGGGTCATCATCAGTTGCTAAGTGAAACAAATTCTGCAAAATGAAAATATATTAAATATTCAATATTATTTTATTTTGCAGAACACCATACACATAACAAAACATACTTATTACTGACCTCTAGAAAGGAGTCTATATGTATCATTAATGCTTGAGTTCTATTGATTATAAACTGGTTTACACATGCAATTGCATGAGACCTGGAATTGCCAAGGTTTAATGTAAGTACATAGCCCACTAAACAGTCACAAATCAAGATCATTTTCTCAATTATCAATGGTTTAATGATAATTCTTATACATTGCTAAATTTTTACTACTACTATAATCTCCATAATTTTCTAAATTTTATAGAAATCACTATCTTTTACATAGCAAGTAGTGTTTATTCCCTTCTTTTCACAATTTGTAGCTTGCTAATCCCATAAAAATTGTGCGGAATAAAAAAATTAGAACTACTTCACAAAATGAACAACATATTTATTAAAAGAACACAACAAATTAATATTAATTACTAATTTTAGACTTACCTGATTTTTGAACTTGAGTGTTTGAAGAACTGTAAGAACTTTGGTATAAGAATATTGAGTGGGCGATTAAGGGCATCACTATCCAACAATTCTGAAGAATCTTCACATATTTTTTGAAGGGCCCCAAATGAACCCTATTAAAAAGACGGTAATTTCATTTATTCAGTTACTAATAAAATTAATACTTTGAAAACAAATCAGAAAAATTTTAATCTACCAAAATCAACACTGTACCTCGCAAACATTGTAGTCTTGAGAATCCAACATGCTGCAAAGGGCAGGTAATAAGTCTGGCCATGTTGTGAGTTCTCCTTTTGAAGCAATTGTAGTTATAAGAATGCCCACAGTAGCACGAATGAGAGGCGACGGATCTCCAACAGCTGACAAGCATTCTTGCTTAATAAATTCTGTCACAGCTGGTAAGAACTTGTGAAAGTGGGCTTTCACGTTATTCTTTAGAATCAATCCACTCAGAGAGCGAGTGGGTTCATCTGCAACACAACCAAACAAGTAGAATCAAACAACTATTGATCGATTGAACTACAATTGAACATGCAAACATCTATCAACATTAACAAGCTACAAAAGAACAAACAATACAGAACTATTACTCATTTTGAACATGCAAATGAGACAAGGAATCTTAAATTTCCATTAAATCAGAAGAGAATTAATTTACATATAAACTGCTTATGAAAAATTAAGCATCAAGTCCCTGGGAAACAAATCTTTGACCCTGGTGAATAAGCTGATAAGTAATGAAAACTTGATTTTACAGTAGAGCAAAAAACAACTTTCAATTGAACTACATCAAAGGTTAACAATATTCAAATAAAGGTGATATTCAAAGGAAACTATTTATGTGTAGGTTTCATTTGAATATCATTAATCCTTGATTTACAGCATCTGTTGAATGTTTTTGCGCTCTCGTGTAACATTAAGTTCTCATGACTTAGCTTATTCACCGGAGTCAAAGAAATAATACCTCATTTAAGGCACAAACAAAAAAATTAGTAAACAGTAATCAATTTCACCTAATTTGAAACACAAGACTACTTCACGTACTAAATCACTCGCATAAATCCTTGAAAGCATTTACTTTTACTAAGTTTCATATCAGATTACACCATGAATTTAATATATAATTTAGGTAATGGAATAAAATTGTGACACAACCTTAGCAACTACAGGACTGCAAAAGGTTTCATTTGATTTGTTATAGACTTAAAATCGCTGGAAAAATAATACATTTTATGAGTTTAACTTTTATGGTTTGCAGATTTAGCCATCCCTTCACTGCCACTTGATAATGCCATATATCTTTTGGTCTTCACTGAGTGCATAAATATATGATGAAGTGCAGTGTAATTCAGTAGTTGAAACAGCTATAACTCTGTGAAATGTGTTTTCGTGTATGTGACCAATTCAGGAAGAAAATTCGGTTTACAAACTCAGGAGGAGCTAAGCATTTATGTGACATTCATTAAGACACTTTGAATGGTGTAGATCCAGTCGAGTAATGTTCTAGTGGATGGATGAGGAGGAGAAAACTTATGAAAGAATTCCAGCAATAAGAATTATTCATAAATAATAATTTACATATAGCATCAACACACACAACAGACTGCATACATAAGAACACTTATTTACCTCAGAACACTCATTCTCATGTCACAATATATCCTACATTAACATTGGTCACAAGCTGATCACGATACCCAAACTAAAAATTTGTTAAATATTACAAGTCTTTCTGAACTTTCTTCCAGTCACTTCCATATACACAGATAATACGATCTAACATTCCTTCTATTCAATACAATCTAAAATTTCTTACTTCGTGACCAATCTATTTTACTATGAATGAATGAATGCCTAATTTTACTAGGCAAGACTCAGGCCACGAGGCCTGCTCTTCTGTCTGACCACACAAATGTTTACGTGTTACGCTCCTTTCACCTACTAGGGGAGAAAGAAGGTATTACTTCCGCGACAAAACAGGCAATTTGAATTTAGCTCAGAGGTTTCATTTAGGCTTGAGAATCTTTGACATGCAGCAAATCTACTAACGTGGGACAGCCAGCTTTACTTCCACTCTGAAGGATTTTTTCGCCACTAAAAATCCATGGCTTTGATCGGGTTTGAACCCGTGAACTTGGGTATAACAGCCCAATACACTAACAGTTACACCATCGCTGTCACAAGCTGTGTACTGTGTATGGCCTTATGAATTGTATGAACAGAAACTGCACTTCTGAATATCTACTGTCTCAAAACAGACTGCACTACATGCTACTTGAAAAACAAAAAAATGAATAACCTGAAAAGCTACACCCATTTAGAATATGGTTAAATAATGTGGATGACATTATAGTTAAGTCAATTTTTATGAAATGCATTAGTATTCTTTTATTCTCTTCACATTGTATGTTATTCACATATACAAGTGACTCAAAAACAGAATTCCTTGTGACAAATATATACTCAAGAGTGAATCTCGGTTTATCTCATATTCCCCGATTTTAATTAATTTATTTTTCTGTAATTTCTGAAAACATGACACTCATACTTTAGTGAATCATTTAAATCCTGAGACACTCTTTGACTCAGCAGACAAACACAGTATTTTGTATAGCTTACACAACACGTTTGGTATCTGTACATACACTCTTATATAAATAAATAAAATTAAAAATAGCAGTGGAGATGTAGGTGGGTAGCTTACCCCCTCAACAATCCCTACTCCTTCACTGCTTAATGTTCCCTTCTCAGTAATGAAACACTTGGAATTTGGATAATTGATATTGATGCACGGAGAAAGTGAAAGGGAGACCTAGAAACTTCATTTTGATTCGGTAAAACGTATAGCGCCTAAGTATAACACATGCTGTTCTTAAATATTATACAAAAGCATATCAATTTTATGGAAATACTGTAAATAGCATCTTCATCACTAACTTACAACATTGCAGTCATCTTTAGCTTTTAAGATTAACAATATATTTGCAATAATTTTACTGAAAATCATCTTGCAATTCAGATGATAGAAGCCTTTAAACAACAGGTGTTAGCGTAATAAGTAGTTCCTCTTGTTCTACTGGGTACTTCTGAGCCTTATCAACATTACCACAAAACCAAAGAGAAATACAACAATAATTTACTTCACATAAAATCTGATAAACGGGGCAAAACTTACAAACAATGATTTTGTTTTTTAATGCCTTAAAATGAATAGTCTCCCTCAAAAATGAAATAATCTACACAAAAATTTAAACAAATCCAATTTGTTAAACCACAAATATACATTTATCCTTGTTGCTCCTACTATGCATCCAACAGGCATAAATGCGCATTTTAAACAGCCAATGCCAATTACCTGTTCATGGTTAACAGTATTTTCAAACAAACATCTTCAAATGAAGGTTAAATTTTCTCAAAGAACTACTTCTATGAAGCTAAGGATTCAAAAGTTCCTATACCTATTCAAAAGTTATCACATCAAACTAAAGGCAAAGGATCTTTACTCTTTGAATTATCATAATAAATAATCAACTTAGTTGCTAATCAATGATAAACCATAAGACTTCAAATATAATAAATATATCAACAATTTCAGGTGGCGAATTTTTCTGGAACAAATTCTCAGTTTCATTTTGCTTTTCCTCTGATAAAATTGATCGAGTATTTCACTCTATTTAAAGTAAAAATTAAATAAAGAGACTTTTACACATGTAATTAATTTGTCAGCTCTCCGAGTAGACTCGCATAAAAATTAAAAATACTTTGTTAACAAATAAAAACTGTGCCAAAAAATAATGTAATCTAAGGAATAACTAGTTTTATAATTGTCTTTAGAATCTCCCTTCTAAAAAATTCCCTATTTTTCCTTACTTATCCAGAACAATGAAACTTCCAGCCTTAGTTTTTCAGAAAGTGGCCACCCTAAAATTATGCTCTTTTAATATGATATAGTTTAATGTCACACGAAGAAGCAAAAATATACCACTTAAGTAACTGTACAAAAAACATGCTGCACCAGAACACCATGGTCATACTGAAGCAAAGAGTAACCTAACAATTAAAACACTCACCTTCAGAAGTTAATTTTGTAAGAACAAATATCAGGTAGTTATTGAAGTCAGGAAATTTATTTAATTCTTCTAGTTTCTGAAATTGCAGCATCAAGGAAAAGAACATACATGGTTTTTCATGCACATCAACATTTTGTTAACCTCCCATTTTACAACTCTACAATTGAAACTTCTACCCAGCTTTTGACAAACGTTCATGGATAAGAAAAATTACTTTAAATAAGAATATGAATTTGTGCCACACTGCTTCCTTAAACTACATCTCAAAACTTTCAGTATTACAAATAAATTTTCTTTTAATATCTCACAAAGTTGAAAATCAATCACTTCGGGGATTAATTCTTTAACAGTAACCATTTACTGAATCAAGTGCCCATAGAATTCACTAATTTTCTTCCTGAAATCAAATTTTCAATAGAACGTATATGCATCATTTTCTAAAATAACATATGCATGAAGTTTCATTTCCATTTTTATTACTTATGGGTAACCAAATTCAGTACGATTTATTGATTTAATGATATTCAAATGAGTGAGAGTTTATAAAAAGATTATTATATTCTTTAAAATTATCGTTCTTATTTTTTACTGAAAATCAGTATCAAAAGCAGCTGAATTAAAGTCTTTGAGAAGAAAAAATAAGTATCATAACAAATCCTTCACCATTTCCTAGAAAGGTTTAATATTAAGAACCCACTGAGGTCAAAACTTTATGCTCTCAACAATCTATGTTCATAAATATTTAAATAAATAGGCCTAGTTAACACTAATATACATAATTGACACTTTGACAGGGTTTATGCACTGCCCCACATTCCTCTCGATTCTTAAACAGAGATCATAATTTTGAAATTTTTAAATTTCTCCAAAAAAACGTTACTGGAGATAAGGGGTTTACGATGCCAAACGTACCACGTACTACACTAATGTCCTGAAAATATGAATTGAAACTACAATACAGCTAAAAATTGTCTTGATTTTATTGAGATTCCGTTCGAAATCGCCGTTTACATACATTATGAGCATTTTGAAGATAAGAACGAGTTCAAATCAAACGTTTCAAGTATTTATGAAACCACTTAAGAGAAGTCCATACGTAGCCCAAGAAACTAACATTGAATAACAAAATATTAAAAAGGATACTTGTTGCACTGCCCTTTGAGTTGCAGTGTCGGGCGATTGCGACTCTTTCAAAAGTTGCAAAATTTGCCTTAATCCTTCCTCTTGAGGTTGCCACGCCATTTTCATTATTGCCTGTCGTCTCACACCTGAAAACGGGAAGTCATAGATTGAGAAGAAACATGATGCGTATCAAAGGTAATCCTCAAACAGCAAACCTGCAAGCCTCACACATTCGTGTACACAAGACTATAATTTAAATTACCTGTTTTAATTTTAAGCCATTGCTTATGCGCCTCGCATTGCAGCAAACGTAAATTCTGTTAAAATATTATGAATTTGACTCTGGTTTCTGTGACCTCGCACTATTGCCAAATGTGTGTCATTCTAGACATTGATCCGTTCCTGAAAAACAGTCAAAAAATAAAAGTTTCATTAAACTAACTATTTGTACACATTTTATATTCAAGCAAATTGAAAACAGAGATAATAAAGTATAAATTCGGCGTTTATGCATAAATTCTTGTAAAATTACTATTCACTCATTTGACAACTCTGTTACTGGTAAACCTTACGAATCAGATATTCTCATTGGTGGAAATAAAATAAAATATTGTTGAAATATTAGCATTGCTACGATTCACAACGGAACGTCAATAAATAAATAGTTTCAAGAATATTATATGAAAATTATAGTAAGTTACCAATATAAATTTCCATAATATATTATTATTAATAGTACCATGGCACTTGCAAACATATATTTTAAATTTTTATGGTATATCATAGCGACCAAAACGGAAAAATTCAGACAAAAATACTCAAAGGTTTCAACAGCTTGCTTTGCAAATGTTCTCAGTATTGTTTGTTTTAAGCGTGTAATGTATGCTATCACAATGTAGCTTTCTGCTTCATATAGGTATATTCGTCTTGTAAGTATGTAAATTTTAAACCAGATATTTTTCTGTCGTCTCTCCGTTTTTATAAATGAATTTTATCGGACACCTTACGTCTGTTATATAATATACAGCAAACTACGTATTCATGACACTAATGATACACACATATAAAATAATTTAAGATAATTTACACAAAGAAAGTAAATAAAAGTTTTGAATAAAAATAGAATTATATTTTATTATTTTTCGTGCTACTATTTTAATTTTTAATTATAAACAAGTACTCAAAAGCAAAATCAGATTCTAATAGCACAAAAGCTCAGTTTTCTTTCATGTGAATGAAATTAAGATTCAAAAGATTACCTTCATTATTCGATGAAAGATAAAAGAAACACATTAAATTTCAGGTTAAAATAATTATCAACTTCATTAATATTTTTTGTAATCGATGGCATCTTGATTTTACCGATGATAATGTCATTATTTCTGCAGACAAAGGTAATACGACTGTCATTATGGACACTGAAGATTACCAACAGAAAACCAGGGACATCTTGAATACCGATAATTACAGACCTCTTCCTAAAGATCCTACGGCTTCTATTTTACACGAGTCCAATGATCTTCTTAAGAAATCCTCTATACCACCTGAGGAACAGAATATTCTAAAAATTTCAGAGGCGCTACCGCCTAGCCTCTATGGTTTACCAAAGATCCACAAACCGGACACGCCACTACGACGATTGTGAGTGCTATTAATTCGCCAACGTACACCTTGGCCAAATACCTCTCCAAACTACTGCAACCCAACATTGGAAACACAGAAAGACACATCAAGGATTCCTCTCTCTTCATTGAAAAATTAAAAGGACTTCGCTTAAAACCCGACGATCTGTTGGTGAGTTTTGATGTCACGTCGCATTTTACCATGGTTCCAGTGCAGGAGACTTTAAATTTCGTAGCAAAATATTTCCCAGAGGATAACATCTTACTGTTTAAACACACACTGACTATTACTTATTTCCATTGAAACGGTGACTTTTATGAACAGACGGACGGCGTAGCTATGGGCAATCCATTTAGTCCGATTATGGCCAACCTTTACAAGGAGTATTTCAAAGACACTGCCTTAAACAGTTCTATGTAAGCGACACACTGGTTTCGTTATGTTGATGAGACTTTCGTAGTTTGGAGTTACGGTGAACACATGTCGGATTTTCTGGAACATCTCAATAATATCCACTCAAGAATTCACTTTACTATGAAGGTGGAAAAAGATAAACAACTTCTTAGATGTTTTGGTCAACAGGAATCCAGATGGCTCCCTTGGACATGAAGTTCACCGGAAACCTACGCACACGGATCGTTATTTACACAAAACTCAAATCATTATCCCAGTCAAAAACGCGCTATGATTAAAACTTTACGACCATGCTAAACGCATTTGCGAACCTGACCATCTACCCGAAGAATTACATCTCGAGAAGGCATTACAAGCCAACGGTTACAAGTCTAGCGAAGTAAGGAGGGCTCTACACTCGAAGAGGAAGATCGATGAATAAAACCGTACAGAAGATGCTATACTCGGCACAGTTGTCCTGCCCTATGTGAAAAAGTAACGGACAGCATAGGGAGACTGTTAACAAGACATAGGGTTAAAACAATCTTTAAACCCACCCAACAACTCCGTAACATATTACGCTCAGTCAAAGATCCCCAAGACCGCATGTCTCTAGCCGGAGTTTACAGAATTCCTTGCTCTTGCGGTTCCGTATACATAGGTACGACAGGGAGAAGCTTCAATACTCGTATAAAAGAACACAAAAGGAACTGCCGTCTAGGACATACAGATAAATCATCAGTCGCCGACCACGCGCTGTCGGGACGCGGACACGACATGCGCTTTGAAGAAACATGTTCTCTCCACCACCTCACACTACTACAAGAGACTCCAAACGGAAGCCATCGAGATTTACAAACACAAAAACAATTTCAACAGAAAAGAAGAAGGTGACAAGTTAAATAGTGCATGGTACCCAGCACTTCGGAACACCAAAACTCGGCAGTCAAGCAAAACCGCTGACGTGGCCCAATTATGCGCGAGCGCCGCTGACGCGACCCAATCAGGCTCGAGCGCCCAAGCCTTTCCCTTCACTATAAATACAGGCCCCAGAGCCGCGGGAGCGTCATCCCTGCTATTGCTCTGGCGTCTCTAGAGGCGGTCGGGGCGTACGTTTGGGTAGGGAGCAGCCGACTTTTAGTCGTGTCCGTCCCAGACCAAACCTTAGATCCGGCTGGAATTGATGCGCTTCTCGCATTAAATTCCAAAGTCATCATTCTGGGTGACTTTAACGCCAGACCTAGAACCTGGGGCGGCCTCGGAGCTAACAGAAACGGTAATAAAATTGCCAATCTTGTAGCGACAAGGCGGGGCGTGGAAATCTGCGCACCGAATAGCCCGACGCATTTCCCGGAAGTACGTAACAGGAACTCGGGTGTTATTGATTTTATGACCGTGAAAGGCGTTGAGTGCGTGGTTTCCCGCTCAATTGCCACACTGGATTCCGATCATAATCCAGTAACATCCCTTGTAGCGAAATGCCAAAATAGATTTCGAACCTCGCGTGATACTAACTGGGCAGGCTTCTCAGCTCAGCTGAACTCTCAGCTTGAGCAGAAACCAGTAAATACGGAGGCCGAAATCGACGAAGCAGTGTTTCACTGTAACGTTGAAATCAGCCTTCAAGTAAAACTCCACTGTCACGCGAGTAGAGAATTCTCGCCCTGAGCTCTCAGACGAGCAAAGAAGGATTTTAAGAGAACTGCGTAGAACTGTCAAAGTTCATCGCCGCTATGGCGATCCCGTTGACGGAGAGCGGGCGCGCAGTTTAAGCAGAGAATTCCGTTCATCTCTGCGGGACGAGAGAGCTGCTAAATGGTCAGAAACCATTTCTAAATGTAACCTTCACGAGAGGCACCTTTGGGATCTTTCTCGTGCGCTGGGCCGCAAACCGGGAGTAAATAGCCCGCTTCAGAGCAACGCCGGGACGGGGGCACCCGGCGCTCCACCACCTCGGCCCGTTTACGTGTGGGACGACGCGGAAAAAAGCGAAATCTTCGCGAATTCGCTCGCGCTGCAATTTCGCGCGTTTGAAGCGGGCGCCGCTGCACTGCCATTGACCGCCACTGTAACAGGTGGTCAGCCAATGGCGCCGGCGGTCAGCTGCAACACCATTGACCCGCTGTTCCCTCTCACCTCGGCCCGCCGAGTGACGAAGAGGGAACTGGAGAGCTCGCTCAGGCGCGTCAATCCGGCCAAGTCCGCCGGGCCAGATGGATGTACAGGCGGCCAGATGCGTGCTCTGGGCGGGCGCGGAGTCGAGTTTCTACTCGAGCTCCTGAATGCGTGCCTGGCGTGCGGTTATTTTCCGAAAGCGTGGAGGATTGCGACCATCGCCCTTCTACCAAAACCTGGCAAAAATAAATTAATTCCAAGCAGATATAGACCAATCAGTCTACTCTCAGTCCAAGGGAAGACGTTTGAGTGATTGATTCTGGTGCGTTTGCAACAGGAAATACGTCGCCTCAACCTTCTCAGAGACGAACAATTTGGTTTCAGAGCTGGTCACAGCTCCGCGCAGCAGCTCACGCGGCTTTGCACGGAGATCGGCCTCGCCCTCGAGAGACGGCAGAACTTGTCAGCGATCTTTCTCGACATGCAATCGGCCTTCAATTCTGTGTGGCACGCGGGTTTACTCGCGTGCCTCGCGGAGTCGGGGATGAGCGATTGTTATGTGAGACTGATCGCGAGCTTTCTCTCTGACAGGCAGTTCAAAGTGCGCGTCAATAACGTATATTCGTCCCTCAGACGAGCCGAGGCGGGAGTGCCTCAGGGGAGCGTTCTCTCTCCTACTCTCTTCGGCTTATACGTAAATGATGCGCCGCTTCCTGCTGAAACAAAAACTTATTCAACGCTGCGGGCTCCTGATGTTCGCGGATGATTTTGCATATTATGCGAAATCGGCGAACGTCAGGCAGTCAGTTAAGTACTTAAGTGACTGTGTCGCCGCCCTTCCTGAATGGCTAAGTCCGAAACGACTCGCTCTCAACCTCGATAAATGCGTCGCCGTCAACTTCACTCGCAAGAGGGCTGACCCCGATGAAACGGTGAGCTTGGCCGGCGCGCATTTACCGTGGCAGAGCGAAGCGAGATATCTGGGCGTGATGCTTGACAGCGGTCTTCGCTGGCACGCGCACGCTCGATTTCTCGCGGCCAAAATCAAAATCAGAACTCTTCTTCTAAAACCACTTCTCCGTTCCCTTGATATTTCTCTTTCCTTAAAGCGGCGCCTATTCACCGCATGCGTACGCCCCCTGTGGGCGAGGTATTCGCCGCCGCTCCACCTTCCACTCTGCGTCCCATTCGGGTCGCAGAAAACAGCGGCGCGCCCGCATCTTTTAAATGTACCCCCTGACCGCACTCCCCGAAACGCTGACGTGTTCGGAGTTCTGAGCGTGTGCCATCAGTTCCCGGCGGAGCTTCAGCGGCGGGCGGAGACGGCGCTCGAGAGGGCGCTAAGGCCGTCCGCTCCGCGCATCCTGCGCGAGACCGGCGTAGCGGCGAATAGCTGCGTGTACAGGGCCTTCCACAGAAGAAAGGACCCTAAGCACGTCGCCTTCACCTTCCGCGCACTTCCCCCGCACAAGCTCTCTGAGCTGTGCGACGCGGGGGAGCAGATAGTGCGTGAGAGGCGGTCGCCGCTCCCTGATGCCGGAAACCGCGTGGGAGGCGCGGAAACGCGCCCCGCCGGGTCTGGGCCGCCTGGAGTCGACGAAGACGTCGCGGCGCCAAGGACGCTTGAGACAAGTCGGCGTCGTGGCGATTAAAAAAGTTGTATAGTGTACATAGTGACAGTGAAGTGAAGTGTGGTATGAATGTGCGAGTGAATGGGTTGGAATAATTATATTTTCCACTGAATTGTAGAAGTCGGGCACAGATAATGAAGAATATTTATTTGTTTCTTACATTTGAGCTTTTGTTATACGTTTTAAAATTAATCTTTTAGAAATTATTTAAAACCTTTTTTTAAATTGCGTCCTTTAATTGTGTAAAATGTGAAAACGAATAGATTTTTTTATTTTTATTTTATTAAAATTTATTTTACGTCAAAAAAAAACAGTTAAAACTGCGTATGACGTGCTATGGGGAAAAGTGAATTGTGTGCACATTTTCAAAATTCTGTGATCCCTACACTAAATCATATACTACTTAAGTTTTGAATTTTGAAAGGAAGAAAAAAAAACAAAAAAACTCCCATGTAATAAAATCTATTTTCAAGGATAAATAAGCAATAAATTTTGAATTTTGAAAGGGAGAAAAAAACAAACAAAAAAACCCCCATGTAATAAAATCTATTTTCAAGGATAAATAAGCAATAAATTTTGGCTCTTATTACTTCCTGCCGCGACAACGTGGAAACGATAATTTGAATAATGGTATTTCCCACTGAATTCTAGAAGACGTGCACAGAAAATGAAGTTACATTTATGTCCAGAAGCAAAACAAGGGGCCATCTCATCATTTGCTCAATGGATCAGGGAAACTGGACGAAAAACCTGATCGAGATGGGAAGAAAAGAAACTTTCTTCAGAACTTTACTTCAGAAACTTTCTACAGAAGACACAAATAAGGACAAGAAAAAATTATATTGCCTTTTAAAATGCTTAATTTGCCTGCCTATTTCTGCTGTTTTAGTGCACATAAATCCGCAGCTTATTATGGGCGTTTAGAAGGAGATTACGGGCGTTTTGGCATTAACATAATAAAAATGCCCGTAATCTTAAAATTATTGATATCAGAGGAACATAAAAAAAGTATCTTAAATATTTTTTTTTAAACAACAACAACAACAACAACAACAACAAACAAAACATCAAAATGGTGTTTATGGTTTGTACGATTATATACTAGTACATAATATCTTGGTACACTACTGCCAAATCTTAAGCGCGCAAAGACACAGCTGGTAATGCTGCAGAATGGCACAGACTTTCTCGTAGTAAAGTTTTCTAATTTCCTTGGTGAGGATTGGCTTTACGGTCTTGCCACATCCTGTTGCCAGCTGACATCTATCGCCGCCCAAAGAACATTTTTTTTAATTTCGCAATTTTTCGGTTTCCTAATAGTAGAACCGAAATATTACTTTAAGAATATTAAAGAAGAGTAAAACCTCGACATAAATGACAATTTTCATTGAGAAATTTGGCGCCGTTTCTACGAAATAGGGTTTCAGAGTTACTGTAAATACGGAGTTATTTTTCACAGGAATCTATTGAGTTTTCAAAAAACTTCATTTACAGTTGTTTGAAGTAATTCCATTTACAAATGCAACAGTGTTTACAAATAGCTAGAAATGTGGTTCTTAACGGCGTGAGAGATTTCAAAAAAATTACATTTGCGTAATTTTTGAAGAAACAAAAGAATACACCAAAATGTATGTCATATTAAACAGAGCAATTAGCACTATCTATTGGAAAAGTTTTAAGAAGAAATTTGAAGCCATTTTTGAGAAAATAGCGTTTGAGCGTTTCTCAAAATGCGGAAATTAGATCTCATTTTCACAGAAAAATGTTGAGTTTTCGAGAAATATTGTATGATATGATTTAAAGCATATGTCCTCGTAAATACAATAATGTGAACAAATTACCACTAATGTAAATATCAACGACGTGAGAGAAAAGAAAAAAATTGTAAATTTTGAAAAGGCAAAAAGATAGAGCAATGTGGCGTTTACGTTATCTTATAGGGTACATACTACTAAAATAACTAAAAAACTACTAAAATTTTCAATAAAAAAATCTACAGAATGGAAATAAAGAACTAATTATGAAACAACAAATGTCATTTTAAAGAAAATCTCTTATTTCAGTTTCATAGTTGTTGCAAGACGCCACAAAAAATTCAAACTTTTGCAATTTTTGAAAATTTAGAGTTAACCGTGAAAATGGAACCTCTGCCACCTTTATAAGTGTATTTTACTCTATTCTTGCAAGAAATTTAAAGAAAAATTTGGAGCCGTTATTGAGAAAAGCTTGTTAGTGTTGCCGTTATTGAGAAAAGTGTCAGAGGGGCTTCATGTAAAGTACCCCCAAATTTTAAAGAATGTTTTTCAAAATTTCAAAGCTTCAACTAGAGCCGGATGGACAAGGGTTTCTTATATTTGGAAAAGATCGTACGTGTGGTTTAGGTGCCAGCAGTGTTTACAGACGGACGGACAGCGGTTAAAAAAATAAACACTTTTCGGTATCAGGTTACCCCAAAACGTGTATTTCCTTTGAAATCTGGAAATCGATTTTCTGTAGCATTACATAACTTTCTCTATACTACGTATATTACTTCGTATAAATGTATGTATACGAGAAAGTAAAAATACATTTGTGTAATTTTTGAAAAATCAAAAGAAAACATCAAAATATTTATATTCCTGTTATTCAGTGTTCTTAGTACTATACGAACAAACATTTTAATAAAAAATTTGGCACCGCTTTTGCGAAAATCTTGTTTTTAATATTACTCGTATTTTTCTTAAAATTGCTCCAAAACTACAAAAATTTTCAAAAACATTTATTTGACGTTCATGAAAAACCTTCTTTGGATAAGAAATTTCATTTGAAGAAAAAATGTCTTCCTTCAGCATTAATGTAGTTATGAGATTCAAAAAATGTCAAACTTTTGCATTTTTCGAAAATTAATGGATAGCATTTGAAATCGATCAATTCCTCCTAGAAGTACATTTCTGACTATCTTACAAGATATTTTGGGTAAAAAATTGGAGCCATTTTTGAGAAAATTTGGAAAATGTTCTCGGGGCTTCATGTGATGTACCCCCAAAAGTTAATGATTTTTCCAAACTCTCTGGGCTTCAATTCGGGTCTGATCGATCGGGGCGTATTCATTTTGGGAAAAGATCCTATAATTTAGATGCTACGGTTTTTGAGAGACGGACGATCATTTTGAAAGAAAAAAGCTTTTTGTCGTATTAAAGAATCACAAAACGGATTATGACTACGTTACATATTAGAGGAAGTAATTTACTACGTTTAGGAGTAAGGAAAAATCCTGTTTTCGGTATCAAGGAATCACAAAACATGTATTTCTGTCGAAAAGAACACTTTCTTCCGTATCATTACGTAACTTTCTATATACTACCTATATTACCTCGTACATACATACGGCATACCAGAAAGTAAAAACAAATATGTATTTCGTTTACCGACGAACAAACGTTTTCTAGAAGTGGGGAGCGAAAATGTCTAGTTTTCAAATGCCAAGCCACGCATTGTTTGTTATTTTTATTCATCATTCAACGTTTTGTGGTAAAAGGCTGGGGAAGAGATCCTGGAGCTAAAGACGAGCATAGAGAACACTATCTCCCATACGTTGCACACAGTTTTATTGATTTTGATAAAAATAAATCAAATCAAATTTTGACAGATTCCCAAATATATTTCTTAAGGGTATTAATAATATTGAAATGGTTTAATTTTTAATGCTGAATGCAGTATCGTTGATCAAGCTAAGTCGTCTAGACTTTTTATACAGTCTAGACGACTTAGCTTGGTATGAAGTTGTAACTTGAAGCGGAAATAAAATATTCTGAGCGCAAGAATATAAATGAGACTGAACAGGCATTTTGATAATATTTTCAAGTGAAGATAGGCACAGCGGAAATTCCAAGTGTTTCTCCTGGGCTGATAAGTGACACTGCAGCAGTAGAACGATATGTTCTTCGCTTATCGGTATATGACGCAATCCAGTCTTCTGTAACGAGACACCTTACACGTGTTAACTTAAGTAGGGAGTGAACATAACATATATTATAGACCCAATTTGGTTCACCAACGCGACAGCCCTAAAGACGTTTATAGTTTTTTAGAGGTAAGTGCTGCCTCTTTCTACATTGTTTCTGTGTATGGTTTTTCGGAATTATTACGTGAAAATTAAACTTGTAAATAACACAAAAAAATCAAAAGAATCAAGAATGTCCGTTAAAACAAATCCATTTTGGACTGCATATTAAAAAAAAAGATATCCACGATGCAAGCAACAATTTTAAATTAATACGTGTGTTTACAAACAATCTTGCTTTATTTACAGTTATTCTCTTGTTTTGCCTACAACTGATATTCTTGTAACAAATCATACTTAACCAAGATGGTATTGTGGTATAAGTGCCATATATTTCTATAATTCTTGCCAGGACTGGGTCTAAAGCCTGTCCCGATCTCACCATCTCCTCGGCCTTCCCATATTCTTTTGCCAAGTGGATTGTATTCCAGTGCTTGTTTTGAAACGGCTTGTTCTGGTGGCATGGTCTCTCCATTTTTCTTTCTCGTATACGTACGTAAATACGGAGTAATATACGTATTATAGAGAAAATCATGCAATACTGCGCAAAAAACAGCGGATTTTTAACAGAAAAAAAATTACTGCCGAGCCTTGAAAACGAAAAAGTGGATTTATGTGGATGCTAAATTAAGAAAAAAATCCTCTAACACGTGGTGTAGTTAGAATTCCTGTTTTGTGGATCCTTGATACCGAAAAGTCAATGGATGCCAAAACGTCCGTCCGTCATCTGTCTGTCTGAGAACACTACTAGCGCCTAAACCGTAAGTAGGATTTTTTCTAAATTGAAGAAACCCCTGTCAATCTGGCTCCAGTTGAAGCTTTGAAATTTTAAAAGAACATTCTTTAAAATTTTGGGGTACTGTAAATGGAGCTCGTGGAACATTTTCAAAATTCTTTCAAAAACGGCTCCAAATTCTTTATCAAAATTTATCGTAAGAATGGAGTAAAAACACCTATAAAGGTCGCATACGTGCGTTTTTCACTGCTAACTCTTGAACTTTTGAAAATTGAAAATGTTTTATTTCCGGCGTCTTCCTACCACTACAAAATTGAAGATAGAATTTTTTTCTTCAAGTAAAATTGGTTCTACATTTTTAGCCTTTTCATTAAGGTCATCACAGACTTTCTCGTAGTAAAGTTATGTTATTTTGTTTGTGTGGACTGCCTTTACGGTCTTGCCCCATCCTGTTGCCAGCTGCCATCTATCGCCACCCAAAGTACACTTTTTAAAAATTTTCCAAACTTTTGGTTTCCTAGTTGTCGAACCGAAATATTACTTAAAGACTATTAAAGAAGAGTTAAACTTCGTGCAAAATCGCAATTTTCATTGAAAAATTTGGAGCCGTTCTTAAGAAAATGGCGTTTATCCGTTACTGTAAATGCAAAATTTGAAGGGAATTACAAAACTTTACTGCGTGAAAGTCTGTGCCATTCTTTAGCACCACTAGTTACTTTCACGTATACGTACATATACACGGAGTATACGCACGTATACGTGCTAGTGGTGCAACAGAATGGCACAGACTTTCTCGTAGTAAAGTTTTCTAATTTCCTTGGCGCGGATTGGCTTTACGGTGTTCCCCCCTCTTGCCAGCTCCCATCTATCGCCCAAAGTACATGTTTCTGACATTTTCTCAACTTTTCGGTTTCTTAATAGGAGAACCTAAATATTACCTCAAGAGTATTAAAGAAGAGTAAAAAGTCGTCCTTCATATACATTTTCATCGAAAAATTTGAAGCTGTTTTTAAGAAAAATGACGATTAAGCATTACTTTAAATTCGAATTTGGAGGCTCTATTTCACAGGAATCTATTGACTTTTCAAAAAAACTTCATTTAAAGTCATTTGAAGCACATCCACTCACAAATGCAATAATGTATACAAATCGACGGAAATGATCATATTAACTGCGTGAGAGACATTTAAAGAGAATATATTTGGGTAATTTTTGAACAAATAAAAGAATACTCCAAAATGAACATAACGTCATACTAAACAGTGCTATTACCACTATCCGTGCCATTCTGTAACACCTCTAGTCCACTTTTTCGTTATCAAGACCCGGCAATCCGGTAATTTTTTGTGCCGAAAATCCGCCTTTTTTCGCGCATTACATGACTTTCTCTAAACTACGAATATAACTCCGTATATATGTACGTATTCGAGAAAGTAAAAATTCAAATGCCCATTGGAAATCAAAGCCAGTACCATGTGCGCGGGAGGTGAATATACCTGACTGGAAAACTTTACATAAAAGTATGTAAGTAATATTTCGATATATATTTTATTTTATTAAACGTAGTTTTAATTCATTTACATGAACTGTTTACTTTTAATAACATTTTAGTTTTCTGAATTTTGGAAATTACATTTCCGTCATTCGATGGAAACCTCCAGTTTATTGAGGTACCAGTCGGCACTGATTCTCAGAGTCTAGGATTCCACTCCAAATATTTAAGTGGGGATTGCCATGACCTTGTAAAATTTTAAATTTTTTCTTTTCTTGTTATTGATAGTTGATTGAGTTCTTCTAATTGTACTACAATTACTTCATCACAATTTAGTTCTTCTAATTGTGCTACATATTTATTAATATTCTTGATATTTTGGTCTTCTTCACAAGATGTCACAGCTCAAATACTGGAAAAGAGATACTTGCTCTATTGACTTGTTATTTAGGACTATTTTTGTTCTTATTGAGTAAATATCAGAAAAAGTCCTTGTTTTGGTTTTATGGATATTCTCAGGTTATAGGTTAGACTTAGTTCGCTGAACCTATGTAGTGCCATTTAAAATTTGACTTCGCTACCTTATATGATTAGTTAATAATCAGCGAAAGCAAGGTGTTACTATATCTGTTTGGTACGATTTTAATTCCCGATGGCAATAGGTCTCTTTTCCATTCTCTAATCAAATCATCTGTACAGATTTGAAAAGAGTTGGCGACATACTACATCCTTGTTTCACTCCTTGACTTGTCTGCATTTCAGAATTCAATACTTTACCAGTATCAATTTTAATTCTAGATTGATTGATTGATCAGTGATTGTGGGCGTGTCAACTGCTAAGGTCATTAGTTCGGTAAACGTTGTACATGTTTTATCGCAAGAGGTGGCTGTGACTTCCCCCCCACTTAATGGCTAGATCCAGCGCAAGCCTGTACGTCGACTAGCAGGGTTTTCCTCAACCAGGAATCTACCACCAGTGGGGAACCGTCCCATTCGGGACAAGCTCAACGCTCCCGACCGGTTTCCCGGCATGTGGATAGTGTAGTGTGTACAAGGAATGAGGGTAGGATCGCGCGCGGTCTGTAGTCCGTTTGTCAGGGTACTGCTCCGGCATTCTCTGTGTTGATCGGAGAAACCAAGGGAAACTGCCGATCAGAGCAGCCGGCCGCTAGAATTCCCACCAGAAAGCGGCTGAACTCGACCTGGCTGTATAGCCAGTGCCGAAAGTCGTGCCACCGTCGGGGCTCGAACCCTAGAACCTTCCGGTTAGAGGTACTGCAGTGACATCAATTGTTAGCCTGAGCCATCTAAGCCGGTCTCTAATTCTGGAATTATTAAACAGACTTTTTAAGGCGATAAAATGATAAGAAAATCCTCGTTTTACTTTCTCGCCCTGGCCCTGATAACGAAAAAGTGGATACATACGTAGTAAATTACTTCCTCTAACACGTTGTGTAGTCAGAATCGTTGTTTTGATAGTCCTTGACACCGGAAAATGGATTGACGGCAAAATGTCTATCTGTGGTCTCCTAGCACCTAAACCATTCTAAACAATTATTTTCTCATATACGGCTCCAAATTTTTCTTTAAATTTTGTCTTCGTAGGTATCAAATATTGGTAACAAATTGTTAGTTGTTTTTTTACGGTGAATTGTCAATACTCAACTTCTTAAGAATGCTGGTTGTAACATAGGAAACCTACACTTCTGCAATTATAGGTTTTCATATTAAGATAATGGAAATAATAGAATTGATATTATTGAAGGCTATCCTTGCTCACTAATTTCACAACATCGCATGAGTTTCTCGGATACCTGTGTTCACACAACTGACTCAGTATATCAGAGAAAGAAGGCTGCTCCCTGTTTCAGGGAGACCCTAACAGTATTAACTGTTTATATATAAAACTAGGGATGGGTCCTCGATACTTTCGATACTCGGGTGGTACCGATAGCGATCGATAATTTCGGAAAATGACTCGATACTTTTAATTAGTTATGCCATTCCGCATCTCTTCTGATTTTGCGGAAGAATTGTCTTCTTTACATTCCTCTTTCTCCTATTTTTCTTCTGTTAGCGACAAGAAAGTGTCCGTCTGTTCGGATTCACTTACAGTCGTTGATATTACCCAACGCTGCAACGTCCGAGTGCCGTGCCCCGCTCTTTATCCCACTCGTGCCTGTCACTACCTCTTGAGATAGCACGCAATTCGCGACCAATTCAGCTTTGGGAAACTCTTCCTTGTGAAATCCCGGCAATCTAGTGACGACAGGCACGATATGCAATGCTCGATGACAGCGTCTATTCCCTGGATACTCTCCTCCCCAGCCCACCACGGAGGCACCTGACGGAGCTCTTGAGTTGAGTTCTGCGTTTTTAAGTGACCCAAAGACGACTAGATTAAATAAAAAATTAAATAAACACTCCATAAACAAAAAGAGTGAAGTGTGGAATGATTTTGAAGAGAACTCGAAAGATGACAATCGTGTTAATTGTAGAATACGTAAAAAAACATTTTCGCATCGTGGAAAATCACACAATATTAGTAATTTAAAAAAAGAAACATGTTACACCGGGTAGTATTCAGCTCCACCGAACACAAGAGAGCCAAGCCAACTTGTTGCACCGGACGTTAGAATCGTCGCAGATCGTACAAGTGAAGTGGTAGAAGTTAACGACCCATGGCCAGTCCTGTCATGATCATCAAGTTTCAACACAAATTAACCAACACTCATTGATTTTTTGGCAACAAAGAACAAATTTAAATCAGGAGACAACCGTTCAAAAGCAATAACAAGAAAATTTGCTTACATGATACGCAAAGATCGATCAGTATTATTGTGGACAATAGATTCAAGGAATTAATTAAACATCTTGAACCTAGATACACCGTGCCCACAAGAAAATAATAACCCTTTAATCACGACTTCGATTCTCCAATATTTCAGTAGTTAAAAAAATTAAATCACTGTATAAGATTCCGAATAACGCATTTTCATTATCTACATTAGAAATTTCAAATTAGACAAGTATTTATTGTTCAACATTTTAATTCATTTAATTTATTTTATAGGCATCCATAGCTACTGAACCCCCGAGAATCCATTGACGTGATCTCTTATAGGAATATTCTGAAGAGTGTCCACGAAATATGCTGTGTATACGAAACCACAGCACAAGAAGAATTAAATGTGAGGACTTTCTTCCTCCTGACGCACATGTATTATCTTACTGGAAAATCAAAGTGACTTTCCCCAATTTAAGAAAAAGTGCTGGTCGATACCTGTGCATTCCATCAGCTACAGTGATTTCGGAGAGACTTTCCATCTCAATAGTTTTAAATATTAAAATAGCACATGTATGCATATGCGAAGAACAAACTATATCTTTCTAATTATGATTGAACCACTTTTACTGCTGAGCCTTTGAAGTAGAATGATATCGAGTATTGAAGCTCTCGGCCAGGTAAGGGTATCGAGAAATTCCGGTATCGACCCATCACTAAAATAAACCTAAGAGTAGAATTTCGTCAGAACCCTCCCTTTAGCGCCCGCGTGCGAGATTTTGCGACGCATAACATGACATACTCGTAAGTGTAGCTCTGACTTTAAGTTTGGATGTCGTGTTATTGACGCCACACGGTGCGAGCATCCGGTCGGGAGACCTAACTGCTCCGGTCAACAAACTTTTAGAAAAAAAAAAGTCATTACTTTGCGCTCCACTTGTAAATTTGGGAGTTATATGTATACAGCATTACAGTATAAATACATGAGCATTTAAAAAAAATAATTTAAGTGTCGACCAAATGTGAAAATCTGATATTTATATCACATAAAAGTACATCTTTCTAGGTTTTATTTAGGTGTAATTGTATTTTTCTGAAGAAATCGGTAGGAACACCAAAATGTTTAAACATTAGCGCGCGCAGGATTCTTCCGAAAAAATAATGAGTAACATTTCTGAAAGGAGTGGGATTAGAGAAAAAAAACATGTCACTTGTTTTCAACCCTACACCACACATAAAGTTTCAAGCCGCTAAAAATAGTGATGTTTTGTGAGTGCGATTTGACGTATAATGATACATACGAGGTCTGTAAATTAAGTAATGAAACTGATTTTTGAAAAAATTTTATTCAAATAGAATTACAATTGTATATTTTCACCCTCAAAATAACTTCCTTCTACAGCCACACAGCGCTGGGGACAGTTCTTCCACTCTTCAAAGCAGTGCTGGAACTCCGATACTGGGATAGCATTCAGCTAGTCGGTTACAGCCTTTTGAAGGTTTTAGACTGTCTCAAAATGAGTTCCGATGAAGTGATTTATCAACTTCTGGAAGAGAAAATAGTCACAAGGACTCAAGTCAGGCGAATAAAGAGGCTGAGGAGCCACAGGAATGTTCTTATTGGCCAAAACCTCATTTATTGAAATTACTGTGACAAGGAGCATTATCGTAATGCAACACCCAGTTGTTCTTGATGTTTCGTCTCACACGATGACCATTTTTCGAAGTCTTTCAAGAATCTCCCGGTAAAACAGTTGATTGACCGTTTGGCCTTGAGGTGGAAACTCTTTGTGGACGATTCCGTGGATATCGAAAAAACAAATCAGCATGCATTTGATCGTCGACTTCCTCATTATTGCTTGTTTGGGCTTTGGAGAGGTTGAAGTGTGCCTCTCCATGCTCTGGCGGTTGGTTTCTGGGTCGTACTCAAACACCCAAGACTCGTCACCAGTAATGACACGTTCCAAAAAATGGGGGTCATTTTCAATCGAATCCAAAAAGTTAAGGCAAATTCTCTCCTACTGTCCTTTTGATCTTGTGAAAGTTTTTTAAACCATTTTTGCGCAGATTTTTCTCGTCCCCAATTCATTGGTCAAAATCTGATGAACGGTGGTATGAGTCAAATTTAACTCTCCCCCGATCATTCTGACTGTCAACCAACGATTTGAACGCCCAAGATTCCGGATTCTGTCGACATTTTCATCGGTTCTTGAAGATGAAGGCCTTCCGCATCGTTATCTTCAATCGACTCTCTTCCTAAACCACCGAAAAACTTGGGCTCTTGAAAAAACACTATCTCCGCAGGCCTGCTGAAGTTTAGCAAGAGTTTCCGTTGCACTATGCCCAAGTCTGAAGTAAAACCTGATAGCACACCGTTGCTCGAAATTGATGTCACTCATTTTTAGAACACAAAAGAAAAAGCTATTAAAAAAAGAAGCTACGGACAAGCAAATGACTCGAGCGAGTTCAAATCCGTATTGAAGGCGGATCACATGTTCCCCTACCGCCACTCCAAGCCCAGCGCCTCCAGTGTTGCCAGATCGAACGCTACGTTGCCAGTCTAATTACTTAATTTACACACCTCGTACGCCAGGTAGCCCTGGCCCACCTCGGTGCTTGCCCCGTAGTTCTGGGTATAGGGGGCCAGTTTCTCAGTTAGCCACACCAATTTCACACAGTTACCGTTCAGATCAGGGATTAGGGAATGATTAAGGTGATGTGATATATATGTGATATACCAGGGACTGAGAATGCTCCATGTCACAAACAAAACATTGGTGATTTACAGATTTCGAACTCAAAAGTTTTTGTGTCCAAATTTTTGGAGGAATTGGCTCCAAGCGTGTGTCCCTCGAGGCCGTCACAATTGACCATTCTAAATCTAACATATAAAAATTAATGATTGTATTTTATACGCTGCCGTATCATTCATCGGACTGCGAAAAAACTTTTGAACTTATTGGCTGCACTTGCTCGAAGGTTATAGGCATCGTACAATGCAAATGTGCATATGTCTGTCGCAAACACGCAAAATGGGGGCGTTGTTGATTTTATGCGTTTATGACTCAAGCACCCCTGAACAGAAGCTCTACGCAACCCGCCGCACCCTCAAGTATTAAGCGTGTCTTCGCTGCATATTCTGCCCCTGCGATTGTGAAATATCGGCAGGAATTATTACTTAACGTTATCTCGGACATGTAAATCAAATTTCTCCAAGTCAGTTCATTGCAAATGGATGCCTAACATGAGGGAGAACGTTTTAACAAGAGTATACTTGACAAACCTCGACGAACAAACCCATACTCTCGAGAGTCTAATCTATTAAAATTTTTACAGAGCATAGCAAAAAACATGGTTCAGGTGACGAGTAGCCTATGAAGTGAAATACACTGCAATAGCGAAGGATTGCCGGATTCATTAGTGTAAAATATTAATTTAATAATAAAAGATATATTTTTGTTACATGAATGACGAATATAATCTTTACATCATTGAATCTGTGAATCTGAATGCTTTTGACACCATTTGTTTCCACAACAACAATGTAAATGAAATTACTTTAGATTCATTCCAATTTCAATGATGTACTTGTATTAAGAGGAGAAAAAATTTGAATATTTTGCATTTTTCAAACATTCAAAGGCTTTTTTTTTATTTGCATATGTTGCTCTGTTCTAGGAAAATCTTTCATATAAAATTAAATTCTTCACAATAGGTTGTAACACAAAAAAATTAGTATCATTAAAATGATTTCTCTCAAATTCAGCAGGATTACTTTTGAGCAACCAAGAATGAAAAACTGCATAAAAAGGGCTTTAAAAAAATTACAAAATGCTATTGAACATGCAGTCCATTGTAACTTTCTCATTAAAATTAAAATATGAAACAAGGTAACTGAAATCAACGATTCTAACTGATTATGTGTCCTGAAGCATTTAGTAGAAGTATAGGCCTATATAACACACAAAAAAAGAATTAAATTATGAAGAATATTACTGTAAATGATATCACAACAACTAATGAAAATGTGTATTATTCCTGGTGAGTGGTGGTTAATTTTACTTACATACAAAAACACACACACAAACACACGTAAGATGGAAATGGGTTGTTTTGTACAATAAGAAAGGTATGAATGCACATGTTTGATCTGTTTCTGTATAAATGGTTCTTGGTTTAGTTGAATTAATTAAGCATGATTCAGATTCTTCTGATGATTTATTTGTAGGTTGCATGAGGGGAAAGTGAAACATTATGAATGGTGTATATTTGTCAAGCTGGGGTCCACTGTTATCTTGGGCAGGGCAAGGCAGGTCATGGCAAGTCGAGCCAAATCAGTTCAGACAAGGGATTTAATAGAAGTAGATGGAGGAAAGTGGAAATAGATAGACTTCCTTTTTCTATCTAATAGATGATTGTGGTAAATGAATACCCTGCCAAAAAAAGACTTCAGTCTGATATTAACAAATTAAGATGTGTGTTCAATGAAAATTGTAAATTTGATTATAATGCTTTTTTCACCTATACTTTGAAGAAGGTGTAGTTATTGGAGTTAGTGTGAAGCATCTTCATGCATCTTCAATACCAGACAATGCCATGAATGCCAGCCACCCAATAGATGATTGTGAAAAATAAATGCCCGAGAATTGCCAGGTTTCTTAGACTATTTGTAAATACAAAATGTAGTGCAATTTTCAAGACACCACTAAGAGCTAGGGGATTCATGTGAACATCCTCAAAAATTGAAAGAATTGTTTCAAAATCACAGTGCCTCCAGTGAAATCAGATAAATCAGAGAATATTCATTTTGGGGAAAATCCTTTGGATGATTTGAATACGAGTCACTTGAATAAAGGAAATTCCAGGATGTAATAAATACAATGCCACATTCTTGAGAACAGGTTCATTTTAGGTCAAATAAATTAAATAGTCCAATGAACATCAGACAGGAAAATGTTTTAGAAGTTTTATCTCTATCTTTTTTCCCCCTCTAATTTGTTTTTGGAAATGTTGAATACATTCCTTCCCTACACATGTTCACACACAAACCTATCCCTCTTCATTGACTAGTATTTTTAGCAAGATTTTCCAAAATGAATCCTGGATGTTGTTTTCTTTTGGTACACAATGAAGATGGCTAAAACCCCCTCTATAATTAGCATCAAGAGAAAAATACTTTCAAGTCCCAAAAAGTTGCTTTCTTTGATGTGGAAATTATTTATCAATCACAAAGCCATCTCAGAATGAGAATCAAAAAGTAGGTTTAATGGTGAGACTTATATTAATTTTAATACAAAACAATACAAACTGAAATCATAAAATCTCAAAGATAAACTTGACCATATTATCGTCTTTCGAAACACCGCTGTCATCAATAGAGAGCAGATTTCTATAATTTTCATGTTTTTGTCTGGCGCTTCATGGTATAGCTAAGTGAAATTTCTTGACGTTTGGTTACACTTGGATGCTATGTAGATTAAGATGTTAGTGCATATTTGTGCATATTTGGCCTGTGTTTTCCTGATGGTACGTATTTGTGTAATTATAGGTGCATATTTAGCATATTTTGATAAAATAGACATATTTCTAATGTTTCATCTTTTCATACAATCTTTCTATTTCTATTTGTGAGCATTCATTGATTAGAAAGAGCTTGTAACAGTTTGAGCTTTCTTTTCTTTAGATGATAAAATACTTGTGCAAATGGAAGATATTTTTTGATATATTTTTAAATCAGGCAGAAGAAATGCAACAAAACATACAATGTACTTCATGAAGGTAAATATTTACTTCAATTGTTTCTCCTGCGAAGTAAGGCAGATTATATTATGTTTGCACAAAAATATATACTATTTTCATTCCAAGCATGCTTCTCCTGAAATTTATCAAGGTTTATAAAAGAAATGAAGTATTGTTATTTTTAATTGCATATTTAAAAATGTTTAGATCATAAACGCATATTTTTAAAAGCATATTTCAAGATTTTTTAGGGCACAAAAATTCTCTCCTTAGTCATCAATATCTTTAGTTTCAGAAATTTGTTTTTGGGGGTTATTAATTAAGTAATAAGTAAATGTAATTGAAATTATCTAACATTCAGTATAGCATAATTAATTTCATTAGTAGCTTCTGTTATTAAAAGTGAAGTAGTTTGAAATTCATTAAAATTATCAGAAAACAAATTTATAGGCTCCAATTCAATTACTTAAGACATATGAAGTTCTTTGGAAAGTATACATGATGTTCAGAATATGTTATGAATGAAGGCATATTACGCAAGAAGTGAATCAACATTCTGTACTTTCTCAGCTCTATATTAAGAAAATAGTTTTACAGAAACAATGCATATCATTTGAAAATACTGTTTAAATACAAAACAAAAGAAATGAAACACAAATAAAATTTTTTATCAAGCAAACAATACAAACTGAAGTATTTTAATCATTACCTATTAAAAAGCAAAATGAATAGAACTTTACAAATATGCAAAAATCAATTCAATATAATTAAAAATATTTTCACTTCCATCAAATTAGTTTGCATTATTGTCTAGTTTAACTTTCATGGTCCTTCCCTACTCATTGTTAAAATCAAAAACACCATGATGTCGAGATTTAACATCTAATTCATCAGTATTCATTTCTAATTTGAAGGCAGAAGATTTATACTGAAAATATTCCTTTCTTGGAATATGAATATGTCCATCCACTACATCATATTTTTCTTCCCATTTAGATAACTGCTCAACAGTGAAGTTAATTTCTTCTTCTAATGCATCATACATTTTTTGCAAATCAGGTGATCTTTCTTTCACAAAAGGAATGATGTATGCTCCATGAGGTAAAACAGAATACAAGCAATGAACCACTGACAGAGCTTGTGAAGTGTCTCTAAAACAAAATTAATAAAATAATAATAACAACAACAACGATAATAATAATGATAATAATAATAATAATAATAATAATAATAATAATAATAATAATAATAATAATAATAATGCTATTACTAATAAACAAGGAAGCAACACATACCAAATCACTTTCAATAAACAAAATTCCCTTTCTAAACACCAGATTGATACAAATCATGAATGAGATTTCCAAAATGTTGAAATTTTAGAAATTGAAGATAGATATTTCCTGAGGCTTACTTCAGAAAATATACATATTAAATCAAATAATTCTATGAATATTATGGATAAGAACAACCAAAGATCAAATAGTATATATAATAACTTATTAATGAAAACAAACATCCAAATACAAAATTATTTTGCCAAGTTTATAAATCTCCCCTTGAGATCAATACTCTTTATTGTAATTCCCCCGCAACCTCTTCCTTATTGAACTTAACCCCCAACTTTCTCCTAGTCTTGTAGGGTCTTTGACGTAACATTTTCTCATCTGGAAGGTTGTATACTCAGTCACATTGCCGTTGCAGACCATTATTAATCTAGACCAATATTGTTCAGTAATTGAATTAAATTTTAACAACCTTTACATTTAAATAAAAGGATTTAGCCTTTTGATTTGGTCTACAGATTTGTGAACCAATTATTTTGAACTAATAAAATTTGTTTGATTATAATTTACATAAGGTAAGCCATCGCCTGTTACTTGGCATTTTATAACTAATTTTGTTAACAATAATTTATTAAATTTTCATAATTTAACTTGTATATAATGACATAATTATATACAAATGTATGTTGTTCTGAAATGTCAGAATTTTAATGTGTATTTATAGTTCAATTATTTAAACAATTTTATAAGGAAATGTATAGCACAGGGTCATGTGAAAATAGAAAAAACAAGAGAGTAAACATCTCCCAAATTAATGACTTGATGAAGTATTTTCCCATGATAAACTACCTGATAAACTACTTTATAGAACTATAAATGTTGTTTATGAACATCACCAATTGAGAATTCATCAAATCACTGCTTGGAATTGAGAATTCATTCAAATGCAGACAATGAAATTCTAAAACTTGAAGCATATTCAGTGCTAATGTGAACAATACCAAAATAATTGTGCAAATAAAATGAGATGAAGCTATGTAGCTTTCCAAAATCCTATCTAAAACAATAATACATTTGTAACAAGAGAAATAGTCCATCTGAAAGTTCTACAACACAGTCAAAAACAATGCAATGGCCTTGTACCCTAGAGAGTGGGAAAAAAACATTCACATGAACACAGGAAACAGAAAGCAAAGCAAAGCAAAGAAATAAAGCTCATGTAATAAATTTACAAAGACTAAAGAAAATAAAATTTTATCACAATTAGGAAGCAAGAATAATTCAGAATTTCACTGGATATTCTAAAAACATTCCACATGAAAACACTTACAACTAATAATATTTTCAGCCGCATCTTATTCCAACAAATATACCTTGGAAATAAAGAAAAGAAAGCTGAGAATGTTTACTACCATGTATTGTGCAAGAGAAAATTATTAATATATCAATTACTGTATAAGAAAAAGGATACAAATAAAATATAGAGTAATGGCCTGCAGCAGCAAAAATGTTGCTGAATAAAACCGTATACAATGTTCACCACTCAAAAACTCAAAAAGCAACATGTTCACCACTCAAAAACAGTTTCATTATTTTTTTTTTCCCCCTGCATTCTTAGGCATCTAATGAAACCACAGGCACCTCTCACACAGCATAGTTTTGTCTGAATTTTGGCAGACATTGGAAATGAGTAATTTATTAATTTTCATGTAAATATTGGGCTGCTAAAAAATTCTCCTCTACACACTTACTTTGTATATAAGTTTAGATGAAACTTGGGTCCTGTGTCATACCATGATTCAAGAAAAACTCCAGAAAAATATTTCAATCCATTACCACTATTATAGTATCTTCCATAATCCAGGAGGCTTGAAAACTCAAATTTTTCTTTCAGTACTTCAGTGACTGGCTCTGATGTTAACAATTGAAAGCAGTGACTAGAAACCAAGATACTAAGGACGTCTTCTTCAGAGACTGAAACGTAATTAACAAGCAGATTAAACATACTAATTCATAATATAAATCATTGGTAAATACTTTTATTACATGTTTTCCCAATATTTTTGTAATATTTACTACTACATTAATATC
Organism: Teleogryllus occipitalis; assembly: GCA_011170035.1. Taxonomy (NCBI): domain Eukaryota; kingdom Metazoa; phylum Arthropoda; class Insecta; order Orthoptera; family Gryllidae; genus Teleogryllus; species Teleogryllus occipitalis. Next base: position 849,721 of record BLKR01000068.1, read on the forward strand.
ACTATAAATAAAAGTTCAAATTAGTCAAAAATGTATCTATTTGTTTCTTTGGAAAATTGTATTTAAAATTGTCTAAAGAAAATTTCAAAAAAATTTCTAATTATATTACTTTTATTTAAATTACAAAGGAGACTAAGAGTTGTGAAAAAGAGGAGAGGGGCTTAAAAAAGGCAAAACTGTGAACGTATTATTTCAATGGACTCTTATGCATTCTTTCACACATTTTGCTTCTCTTCTCAAATGAACAGATTTCAGTGAGTATTTCAGTAGTTTTATTTTCAGTTTCAATTATATTATGGTATTAATATTTTATTACGATAAAATGTGATGGCTGTACCAACTTTCAATGAGTGTCAGAACAGTACCAATACTTTCCCCCCAAGAGTTACCACAAGAGGTTGCTGACTTCACATGTAGTAATCGTCCCAAGCTCAATTTTTGGATAGTGAAATCTCTTTATGATAAAAGAAATGTCACTCAAATACCTCATTCCTTCTACATGAATGACCTGAAGTTGTAGGCAAAAGATGGTAGCAGACACATTAGCAGGAGTGACCAGAAGGGTTACTCCTGGCCCTTGCCCTGAGTTAATTGAGGCTCCGAATTTCTCTTCACTCAAAAGAAATAAGAAATGTATTCATCTCTTATCCAAATTTAATGCCATAAGTTATTTCTGAAGCAAGAAGAAAAGAATTCTGATTATGAATTGGGGGCAGTGGCGAAGCTGAAGGGTAATCTGGGAGCCTTAGAATACCCAAATTATTTTTCAATAAAATTTGTCGTTAATTGTGCCGTTTTTCAATATTTTTTTACTGAATAGTTGAAGAAACTTAACAGTTTTCGACTCATTTTACCCGCTTACGCGCGAGGGAATTAGCAGGGCCGCAGCTGAGAGAGAATTTTGGGAGTTTGTGGCCGGTAGCTGAGCGAGGAGCCTGCCAATGGATGGACATCGACTGGCTCTGCCATGCACGCGCACAAGAGGACGTTCTTGCGCTATCACTATCTCCCTCTCATTCGCACTCACTGGGCAGAGACACAGAAAGCCTAGGTCCCACCGGGAGGCACGGACTTATACCGCGATGCACGTCCATGTCTCGGCCAGGGAAATTCACCTCATCACCTGACATTGTGGGAAAGTAGTTGTTTGTGTGATTTTTGTTCGTGTTTTCTTCATGAAGCAATTGTAATAGCCTTTTTCATGTACCATTGTAATAGCCTTTTGAGAAATATTTCCGTGATTGATGTTTTCACGTTTGCTCAGAGCCTGATTTCATAATTTTTCATATTATCGTCTCGACACTCTGCAAGCTTTTCTCGGCAAATCCATCCCTTCATGTTCTAGTTTCCTCTGGATGGACTTTGTGACGAGCCAGGGCTATGACACAAAAGTGGGGATAGGCTCTAATAGCTTTATATTTGTACGTCATGAATTTCAATTCTCAGATTTTCGATGACCTTAGTACCGTATACTGATTAATTTTACTTTCTCGTATACGTACGTATATACGGAGTAACACATATAGTATAGAGAAGGTTATGTAATGCTACGCGAAGAAACGGCGGATTTTCGGCGGAAAAAAAATCACTGCCGAGCTCTGGTGGCAAAAAGTGCATAAAACGAGTTGCTAAATTACGAAAAAGAAAAAAAATCCTCTAACATGTAGTGTAGCCAGAATCTCTGTTTTGTGGGTCCTTGGTGCCGAAAAAACAATTGGAAGCAAAACGTTCGTCTGTCCGTCCGTGAACACGACTAGCGCCTAAACTACAAGTGCCATGTTCTCCACATTGGAGAATCCTACTTCGATCTGGCTCTAGTTGAAGGTTTGAAATTTTGAGAAATATTCTTTAAAATTTGGGGGTACTTTACATGAAGCCCCCGGGACATTTTCAAAATTTTCTCAAAAACGACTCCAATTTTTCTCTCTAAATTTCTTGTAGGAATAAAGTAAAATACATCTATAAAGGTGGTACAGGTCCGAATTTCACCGTTAACTCTGAATTTTCGAAAATAGCAAAAGTTTGATTTTTTTCGGCGTCTACAACTACAAAACTTAAGACAGAAATTTTTCCTTCCATTGAAATTTGTTGTGAAAAAATAGTTCTTTCAATAAGGTCATGTACATTGTTTCGGAAATTGTAGTAGTTTTCGTGCAATATTTGCAATTTAAAAAAATTACAAAAACAAGATTTTCTCAAAAACGGCTCCAAATTGTTTCTTTAAATTTTTGGTAGGGTTAGTGCCAAACGAACTATATACCATGACATAAACGCCATATTGCTCTATTCTTTTGTTTTTTCAAAAATTTTAAATACGAAATATTTTTGACTTGCCTCTCACTTCGGTAAGATTTACATTAAAAGCAATTTCTTCACATTATTTTATTTATGAGTACATGTGCTTTAAATAATGTTAAACAAAGTTCCTCAAAATATTCAACCGTTTTCAGTACAAAGAAGCTTAAAATTCAGCACTTTCAGAAACGCTCAAACGCCATTTTCTCGAAAATGGTTTCAAATTATTCGAATAGAGAGTGCTATGTGCGCTATTTAATTACCTCATTACACAAATGTAATTTTTTTGAAATACCTCTCACTCCGTTCATACGGACATTTTCATCGATTTTACACATTATTACAATGGAGAGCAGGAGTGCTTCAAATGATTTCAAATGAACTTTTTCAAAAACTCAATAGATTCCTGGGAAAAAGAGCTTCAAATTTCGCATTTACAGTAATGCTTAGTCGGCATTTTCTTAAAAACCGCTTCAAATTTTTCAATGAAAATTTGTATTTAGGACGAGTTTTTACTCTTCTTTAAAATTCTTGAAGTAATATTTCGGTTGTACTACTAGGAAAGCAAAAAGTTAAGAAAATGTACTTTGAACGACGATAAATGGCAGCTGGCCAGAGAATGGAGCAAAACCTCAAAGCCAGACACCAAGGAAATTGGAAAACTATACTACGAGAAGCCTGTGCCATCCTGTAGCACCTCTAGTTTGTATTGATATTTTTCCTTGCGTTATTATATCTCTTATACACATTTTACACCTTCATTTTGTTTAATATAAATTCCTAGATATTTAAATTAATTACAACATTTAATAATCACTTCTTCAATCTGGATATCCTCTGCTGCCTCATCGATGACCAGATACTTTAATTTAGATTAATTTCTAAACCCCTTTTTAGCCTCCTGTCGATCCTTTTTACTTTCTCGTATACGTACGTATATACGGAATAATATACTCGTACATAAAGAACGGAGGATTTTCGGCACAAAAAAATTCATTGCCGGGCTCTGCTGGCGAAAAAGTGCATAGATACCAGTTACTAAATTAAGAGAAAAAAAATCCTCTAGCACGCGGTGTAGCCAGAATCCCTGCTTTGTGGGTCCTTGATGCCAAAAAACCAATTGGAAACAAAACGTCCGTCCGTCTGTCTGTGAACACTATTAGCGCCTAAACCACCCGTACGATCTTTTCCAAGTTGAAGAATCCTATGTCGATCTGCATCTAGTTGAAGCTTCGAAATATTGAAAAACATTCTTTAAAATTTGGATATACTTTACATGACGTCCCTCGGACATTTTCAAAATTTTTTCAAAAAGAGCTCCAAATTTTTTATTTAAATTTCTTGTAAGATAAGAGAAAAATACACTTACAAAGGTGGTATATGTCAGAATATCACGGTTAACTCTGAATTTTCAAAAATTGCAAACTTTTGAATTTTTTCCCGGTCTACCTACAACCACAAAATTGAAACATGGATTTTTTTCTTTAAATTAAATTTGTTGTGCATAAATAGTTCTTTCAATTAGGTCATGTAGCTTTTTTGTGAAATTTTAGAAGTTTTCGTGCAATAGTGCGTGCAATATTTGCAATTTTAAAAATAACAAAAACAAGATTTTCTAAAAACGGCACATTTTTCTTTAAATTTTTGGAAAGGTTAGTGTCAAACAAACCCTATACCGTGACATAAACGCCATGTTGCTATATTCTTTTGTTTTTTAAAAATTTCAAAAATGAATTTTTTTACTTGTCTCTCACGTTTGTAAACCTTATATTAAAGGTGATTTCTCCCAATTATTATATTTATGAGCACATGTGCTTTAAATAATGTCAAATACATTTTCTCGAAAACTCAACAGTTTTCTGTAAAAATGACCACAAAATTCGGCATTTTCAGAAACGTTCTAACGCCATTTTCTCAAAAATGGCTCCAAATTTTTCTTCAAATTTGTCAGATAGATAGTACTAACTGCAATGTTTGTTATGACGTAAAGTTCGTTTTGGAGCAATCATATGTTTTTTTTCAAAAATTACACAAATGTAATTTTCTTAAAATATCTCTTACGCCGTTAATATGGACATTTCCCTCGATTTGAATGCATTATTACCTTTGTGAGTGGAAGCGCTTCAAATGACTTCAAATGAAGTTTTTCTAAAACTCAATAGATTTCTGTGAAAAAGAGCCTGAATTCCTCATTTACAGTAATGCTTAATCGCCATTTTCTTAAAAACGACTATAGAATAGAGAAAGTTATGTATTGCTGCAGAAAATAGATTTCGACATTTCAACGGAAATACACGTTTTGGGGTCCCCTGATACAGAAAAAGTGGATCTTTTCAAAACGTCCGTCCGTCTGTGAACACTGCTAGCGCCTAAACCACGCGTACGATCTCTTCCAAATTGATGAAACCCCTGTCCATCTGGCTCTAGTTGAAGCTTTGAGATTCTGAAAAACTTTTTTTAATATTCGAGGGTACTTTATATGAAACCTTCCCGGACATTTTCAAAACTTTCTCAAAAACAGCTCCAAATTTTTTCTTTACATTTCTTGTAAGAATAGAGCAAAATACACTTATAAAGGTGGCATAGCTCCGATTTTCACGGTTAACTCCGAATTTACGAAAATTGCAAAAGTTTCAATTTTGTTCGGCGTTTTCCTTCAAGTATAAAATTGAAGACACAGATTTTTCCTTCAAATGAAATTTGTTGCCCATAAATAGTTCTTTCATTAAGGTCATGTAGATGTTTTTGAAAATTATAGTTTTCGTGCAAAAGAGCCTGAAATATTCGCAATTTTAAAAGTTACAAAAACAAGATTTTCTCAAAAACGGCTCCAAGATTTTTCTTCAATTTTTTGGTAGAGTTAGTAGGGAGTTTTAGCACCACGCGTAAGGTGGCGACGTTATGCACTAACACACACGTGACGGACCTTGAAGTCATAACGTCTTAGCTGAGGCTTAAGACCTAACGACTTTATAACGTCATAAATAGTGCACACCTATAGGAGTCTACCACCACCTCCTAGTTATAACCACAGAACACTAAAGGTTATAACTCTAGGTGGTGGTGAGTCTACGGTCACCATACAAGCGGCAAAATGGCCGCATAAAAAAGGAAACGTTGGGGATTTTTCCATCTCTGACCAACCGATTCTCGTATGTGAGGCAGTTACAATTATTCCTCACTAACTCCACAGCGCTGGCAAGAATTAATGGAAAATGTTGGAGAAGTGAAAGGAAATAAATTCGCGAAAAAGAAGTTGAAATCATATCTTCGGGAGAGGTTATGTCTTACTCTCATAATGAACGCTGTTTGAAAATATTTCCTATGTTCTCAAGAACTGTCGTTTCAAAATTCCATAGAGCATACTCATCGCAAAGGGCCACAAAATCTAAAACTCCGAACACAATGTACATTTATTGTACTCTTGTCACGTATCATGGTTTAAAGGTCTTACCGCTAGCCTAGACTCTCTGATATATTATTATGCAACTACTTTGTTCCACGCTTGAAACGTTTCTTTTGTTATAATGCATGTCGCAATTGCTATAAGTCTTCTGAACGTTGTTCATTATGACCGTATAAAGTCGTTAGTCACGTGATCAACGTCGTTAGTCGTTAGTCACGTGAGTTTAAGGATGTCTCTTAACGCCCGACGCTAAAACTCTCTAGTACCAAATGCATCCTATCAGATGACATAAACGCTGTTATCTTTTTCGTACAAAATTACACAAATATATTTTTTTTGAAATATCTCTCACGTTGTTCATATGCACATTTTCAGCAATTTTTAAACGCATTTGTGAGTGGAAATGATTCAAATGATTTCCAATCAAGTTTTTCGATAACTCAAAAAGGCAGCACTAGATTGCATTTGGTAAAAGTATGTCGCAAGACAGAAAACCTGGGCTAGACCAAAGAAATTAGAAAACTAACTAGTATGAGAAAGTCTGTGCCATTCTGTAGCACTTCTAGTTCAGGTGTATTCTGTAGAGAACATTCGGTCATTGAATTATATTCGGTTTTACTGAAGAAGTGAAGTTGTGCAGAGGTTACGACGCATACTGAATTGTTGCCCACCCGACCCAAAAGACGCAAACGGACATTAACAGGACGTAGGAAAAGAGAGTCACCGCATATTTCGTGATAGTGAAGAAATTTCATTTTGTTGGGTCTTTATCTATAAAATGTCAGTTTTTTATTGTTTTGTACTTTTCAGCTGAGAGAAACTGAGCAAACCACTTTACTCCGTGTTGAAAAATAAGTTTGCTTCGGAGCCTATCTGCAGAGAAGCAAAAATAAGCATTAAACAAGATAAGTTTGTTCTTTCTTCTTTCTGTTTACGAACTTCTGTGAACATTAGTCTTGGCACAGTATTTTACATTTATCTCACCGTCAATTTTTGATGGGTTTCCACTAGTTCTTTCTTTAAATATCTTGTAAGAATACAGTAAAATACACTTATTAAGATGGCATAGGTCCGATTTCGCTGTTAACTCTGAATTTTCGAAAACTAAAAGTTTGAAATTCTCTCAAGGTCTTCCTACAACTATAATATTAAAAATAGCATTTTTTCTTCACAATTAATTCTTTAATTAATGTCACGTATTTTTTTACAATTTTAGTGGTTTTGGCTTAATTTTGAGTAAAAAATATGGGCAATATTAAAAATCTCAAAAACAAGGTTTTCTCAAAAACTCCAAAATATTTTCTTTATTTTTCCTATGGATAGTGCTAAATGTACTGTAGCAGATAACATAACACCACTTCGCTGTATTTCTTTCATTTTTCAAAACTTGAAAAAAATGTATTTTTTTAAAATATTTCTCGTCATTAAAATTTACATTATAAACGTATTTCATTGTTTAATATGTTTTTAACAAAAACGTTTCAAAGTATCTCTAATGATAGTTTCTCAAAAATCTATACGTTTTCAATATATACGAACTAAAAATTACGAATTTTCGAAAATATTTCATGAAAATTTTCTCAATATCAGCTCCGGAAATTTCTTCTAGGAAATCTCCATATTGGTAAAGTGTTCAATTGTCTGCGATATTCCGAAGACAATTGTTATTTCAATCAAGACATTTGAGCCCCTCCCTCCTCAAAAAACAACTGGAAAATGTAGGCTCTGTAAATTCTAACGACGTAAGAGAGATATAAGAATACTTTTGTGTAATTAATAACAACCACAAAAGAATACAGCAAAATGGCTTTTACGTAATCTTTTAGAGTGGATTTCGCACTATTTATTTATTTAACGTAGAAAACAGTTAAAAATGTGTGTGACGAGCTATGAGGAGAAGTGAATTCTGTGCACGTTTTCAAAATTCTAAGATCCCTGCCCTAAAGCCATATACGACTTGAATTTTACGACAGAAAGAAAATGAACCGTTTTTGCAAGTACTGTTAACAAAATATTCGCTCCGATGAAATAAAATATATTTTTAAGGGGAAATCAGCAATAAATTTGGGCTCTTTCATTTTGTAATCAATAATCTCGTTGTTACCGAAAGAGACAATCCTCTTGGTGCAAAAAATTCAGTTTCTACAATTCTTTTCAGGACATTTCTCCAACATTTTACTTTATTTTTGTGCGGTTTCACAAGCTCTGAATCCATTCTTTCTAAAACTGCAGAGCCATATACAAATTTTCTTACGCAATCTTGATGTTCGGACTCTTATCATGTTAACAAATGCTGTTGGTATTTTTCCCTTCGTTAAGCACTGATGTGGCCAGCAGAGTAGTAGTTTCATCATATAATTTACAAGGAGCACAAAATGCATGTCCTGTAGCTGGCGAATGTGCTAAACATAATCTTTTAACGACTATATCATTTGCCATTGTTTTAGAGAAATATGATTTTGATAAATATCGACTTTGATCTGCATAATACCTTTCAGATGTAGAAAAATCGATGACATGATTTTGCTTACTCCATCTTTGGCCACCATTTCTCTACAACCATCGTTAACGCTCCGCCATACTGGGTCATTTGGAACTATATTTGATTAATTAATACTTGCTTTCAATACAAAAATGGAAATATATATTTATATAAAACATTCAAAAGTTCGCTTTATGAAATTTTGCATCCGCAAAAATTCGTCCGTCCCCACAAATTGCGCGCAACAGACTGCAACCCACTCAGCCTGTTCGGTAATCTGGTACTGTATGTGGCGCTGATTAAACCCCAGAATACCGTGGTTATTTTCAGTCCACGGCACCATAATATTCTTTCATGAGGTTGGCACCCTGATTGTTTACAAACCAGCAATATGAAATGAATATCGCGCTGTTGAATTTGTAAGACTGTAAAAAATTAAAACCAATTTTATTAGTAAAAAATTTGAAATTCGCACCAAAATGTGATTGGAAAAAAATTTTCACCAATGTTTAAACAATTTATATTTGAATTATTGAAGGGTATCACTTACGAGCATGATTTACAACTTTTTGCTGACAAATGTTTGTTTTTATATGGAAAGTACATTATCAAAATAAAATCATCAAAGCCCTTTTGTTTTTAGATTTATATATTGTTTATAATATAAAGTAAATTACTCGATTTTAGATAATTAATCATTCATGTTTATAAATTAAAACCAATTAATGTTGTAGATTTATTAATCATTGATGATTTCACAATCATAGATACTGTCTTCTTCAATAACTGGGATCATGCTTTCGCTTATAAACAGTCTACTCAAAATTTCTGTCGGTTTTACAATTTTCGCCAAGTAACGAGTGTGTGCGAAATAATAAATGATCGCAGCTATGTGGGGGCAGACCCAGGGTGCCACTTCCATTCGCACGTTCACAATAATATCGTTTCACTCCCGATATTCCCATGGTGAAAAGAAATGGGTGGGCTCCTCCGGTGCACCGATTTTTACTCTTTCTGAGCAGCACCAGTTTGCGTCACGAACTACGTGACCACAACACGGGCACTTAGGTTGAAGCGAGACCAGACCTTTGCCGCCATGTTGCAGGGCGAGCGAGAAGTGTTGAGAAACATTTTGTAAGTGGCATAAAGTGACAATATTCCACGGTGACTAACCAAAAATAACACAATGAAGGTGTAATTAAAATAAAAGATTCAATTTTTTTTTTAAAAAAAGCTATCTGTTTCAGCGACTTGTAACTATGATAATTTGGCATTTAAAATTCCCGCTAATATTATGACGCAAACTGGTGCCTGAAGCTCATTGGCTGAAGTCGCATGCGCAAGAGCCCACCTCTCTCATAGTGGATATTCCGATTGAGTTTGGTACATAATCGATGTGATCTACCTATTCCATAATCGACCTATTACATCTCGAGTTCAATGTCATGATGGAATCTGTGTTTAAATATTGGTGAAAATGTTTTTCCAATCACATTTTGGCGCAAATTTAACAGTTTTAAAGTGATAAAATTGTTTTGTTCTCAAAGAGTTTCAATTTTTTCAAAGCTGTGGAAGTTAAATTGAACATATTCACACCAAGTGAAATTTTGAAATGTTTGTATTCATTGTAGAAGCCTGATGATAATATACGAACATTCTCGAAAAGTTTTTTTATAGATTTATATAAAAACAAATAATGTGAAAATTTCGAATTATGTTTTGTAAACTAAACCAACTAAGAAAGGGATCATATATTTATGTATATAAAAATTTAATTTTTTTCACTATCGGCCACATTGTTTAAATATCTGAAAAAAGTGTTATAGAATGTTATAAGACACACTCTAAGGCGAGAACAGAGACGTACTCCAACCTTATCACGTCGAATATGAATTTTGAAAAAAAGTTTTTTTCTATTCGAATTTGGCGTTAAATTGACAAAAATTCCTTCAAATTAAACTATTTTCACCGTCTCTACAATTTTTTCAGCTTGATACATGCAATAGAAGCTGAAAAAATGAAAAACACGTTTTTCTCTGCAACAGATTGTCCTGGGAGGCTGATTTTTTGAGAATCTACAGCATTTTTCATTCTCTTTAATATGATCACCGCGATTATCGATTTTGTTTGGGGGCACTTTTCACACCCTTATTCGGTTCTATTCTTTGCTGCAATAATGATTTTTTTATGAAATCATTTTTTACAACAATAATACATTTGTTTGGAATATTAAATCCGTTGTTAAACACTAATCTTTTACTGACCTGTTGGAATATTCTGGAAAAGAGCCAAAGAGCTACGCACAATATCTTCGATGTCAATTTCTACATCGGGAACAGGCAACTGGCGTACTACAACATGTTAAAAATATCAATGATTTTTTCCTATAGTCTTTGATAATTTCGTTTAAAATAAAGGTATAAATATAAAGTACGTACTTCGTCTAGAAGTTTCATTTTCCAGGCTATATGTAATAACAGCACTCAGAACTATCTTTCTATCATGCTGACAAGATGAAAGTTTCAATACACCTATTTAACAAAAAGGAACAAACATTAATATTATTCTGGAAATGAAATATTATTTATTGAATGACTACTAAAAATTTTATTTTACCAATAGCTGTAGTCAGAACATCCACAGGGAGAACCTCCGTACATTTCCATTGTTCCGCTAAGCTTCTGTATGAATCACTACTTGTTTCATCAGTATATTCACTAACTGTGTAGAAATATGACTTGCAATCCAAAGACCGGCCATCCTTGAACATCAACAGCAGCTTCGCATTGACCAATGGCCTAAAAAAGGAAAGAAAATAAATAAATTTTTAAGTTCTGAAAGTAGGACAAAACAATCCATTATGTGGTTTGCCATACATCGTAAAAACTTGTAAAGACTGACACTGATGCAAAGCAATAACAAAAACAAAACCACAATCGCAACACAAATGAAATAAAAGAGACAAGAGCTATTCTGCCGCCGCAGTCGTCACTGCAACGTATTTCCAGAACAGTCTGTCGAATGAACTCGATATTTCTGCTTAACTATTAAGCACTCCTTGATCTGTCCTAATATAAAGTTATTATATCAAGCTACACACACACGCGCGGGCGCGCGCGCGCGCGCGCGCACCCACCCACCCACACACACACACCCACAGCTTCAGCAGTGGACCACTGGGCTGCTGTAGTATCCTTTGCTACTAGTGATGATCTTGCAAAACAACAGGCATTGTGTAGCCTTGAGAAGAAAATAACCGAGATCCTCAATTTTGTTAAGCCTCGCCATAATGTTTATGGTGAGATCAAGAAATTGGCGATTTCGATCCAGACGTACTTTAATGAGGTGGTAGCACTGCAAAAAGGAGGATCACCCAGACCAGATCCTCAGTGCAACAAACTTACTGGGAAAGAAGAGTGCACTCAGACGTCCCCTGAGAAGGTGGCTGCGGGAGTACTCGTAACGAGAAGCGATCCTTCGCGAAACCGGAACTCCCAGGTGCCCAAGGTAAGGAAGGAGACTGCGAAAAACGCAGATAAAATCCGGGCAGAAATACCTTCTCCGGAAATACCGCGAGAACAGCCCGAAGTGGCACGAGAAGAGCCCGAGTGGCAAGTGGTCACTCGTAAGAGAACGCGTAAGCGTTCTAAAACGCGGAAAAGGCCACCCAGACCTGATGCCCTGATGATTAAGAAGGAAGACGCGCTGACGTACGCGGACATCCTTAAAAAAATGAAAACTGATCCTGAGCTTAAGGATCTGGGCGAGAATGTCACGCACATCCGGAAGACAGCTGGCGGCGATCTTTTTCTACAACTGAAGCGGTCTGCCGGAGGGCAAACAACAGATTTTCAGTCCTCTGTAAAGAAGGTGTTTGGATCGGACGCTGATGTGAGGGCTCTCACTCACACCGTGACTATTCAGGTGAAGGACCTGGATGAGGTCACAACTAAAGAGGAAGTGCATAAGGCTCTGGTGGACAAACTTCCCGAAGCCAGTGATCTCCCAGCTACTGTGGTCAAATCCCTAAGACCATCCTATGGTGGAACACAGGTAGCAATAGTCAGCGTTCCTGTTGCGGTGGCTAAAAAATTGTTGGCCATCGGTAGAGAATAGGTAAGAATAGGATGGGTGTACTGCACTCTGCGTGAGAAGAAGGTCCCCCTGAGGTGTTACAGATGTTTGGATTTTGGACACCTCAGAAAAGCATGTAAAAACTCACATGACCGGTCCAACTTGTGCATGAATTGTGGTGGTGATGATCACCTTGCTAAGTCATGCACAAATGACGCAAAGTGCTTGTGAAGAAAAGGGGAACCAAGGCAGACATGCTACTGGGTGCAGCAGGTGTCCATCGTACCAAAAAGCGCAGAAAGCAATAACGGATAGAAAATGAGAATTATACAACTCAATCTCAACCATTGCGCAGTCGCCCAGGATATCCTGGCACAGTCAGTTAGGGAATGGGAGGCTGATTTAGCAATAGTATGCGAGCAGTATACTAACCGTGAAGATACAGCGTGGGTATCTGACCTCCACAACCAGGCGGCAATCTGGGCGTGTGGAAAACACACATTCCAGCAAGTTATGACGAGACCCGGAGCTGGATTTGTCTGGGTAAAAATCAACGGCGTTTACATCTACAGCTGTTATGCCTCACCAAACGCGACAATGGACGAGTTTGAGCACTTCCTTGACCACTTAGTGTACGACGCAAGAGGACGAAGCCCCTTGGTGATAGCTGGAGATTTCAACGCCTGGGCGGTTGAGTGGGGAAGTTCGTCCACTAATGAGCGAGGTCGAGCAGTTCTGGCATCCCTCTCCCTTCTGAATGTAGAAGTCGCCAACACGGGAGACATACACACCTTCCGCAGAGGGGGCGTGGGATCTGTTGTGGATCTGACGTTCATGTCAGATAATCTTTTGAGAATGGGAGTGTCCTGGAGAGTTAGTGATAATTTTGCGCCGAAATATCAGCCAGCTGGGTGGAAAGCAAAAACGTTCGACGAAGAACTTTTCCGACAATGTTTGGAGACGATAGTGCCAACAGGTACCGCAGATGACAAAGCTGGGCAGGTGATGAAATGGGTAACCAAAGCCTGTGATGCGGCTATGTCTAGACGGGGAGCAATCTCCCGACGTTCACCAGTTTACTGGTGGAATGAGGAAATCGCCCAATTACGACGGAGGTGCCTTCGAGCCAGAAGACAGTACCAGAGAGCTCGTGGCAGAGACAACTTTCCTCAATTGCAAGAAGCCAGTTGAAAATAGAAATCCGCAAGAGCAAACGCTTATGCGCCAAAAGCCTGTGTGACGAGGTGGAAAAGGATCCATGGGGTAGGCCGTACAAGACGGTCATGTGTAGGTTAAGACAGCGGCACCTACGTTCTCCAACTTGCCCCAAAATGCTGCTCAGAATTGTGACAGCCCTATTCCCTAACCACCCCGGCGACTCAGATAATATAGCGTTATCTGAGCTAGAAATAATTCCTCCAGTCACGCAAGAAGAAATCCTGCACGCAATCAGCAGAATCGGCAACACAAAGGCTCCCGGACCGGATAACATTCCCAATATTGCCCTCAAGACTGCGATACTTGCTCACACCGACATCTTTGTGAATCTTTATTATTCTTGCTTGAGGGAAGGGGTGTATCCAGAAAGATGGAAAAAACAGCGCTTGGTGCTCCTCCCTAAGGGGAATAAATCACCCGAAGATCCATCATCATACCGGCCATTGTGTATGCTGGACACAGCTGGCAAGGTTCTGGAGAGAATTATTAGTACCAGACTGGAGAAAGCTGTGGAGGAGAGAGGAGGCCTTTCGGAAAATCAGTATGGTTTCCGCAGAGCCCGCTCGACTGTTGACGCAGTCCAGCTTGTCATTAACACCGCCCGACAAGCAATTGGAGGAAGTAGATGGAAGAGAGGCCCAAAACAGTACTGTGCTGTCGTTACGTTGGATATTAAAAATGCATTCAACTCGGCCAGGTGGAGTAATATTCACCAAGCTCTCCGCAGATTTAATGTGCCAACGTACTTGAGGAAGATTGTGGCCGAGTATCTGAGTAATTGAGCCCTCATTTACAATACAAGTAATGGGCCGAAGGTACATAATATCACGACTGGTGTCCCGCAAGGGTCAGTATTGAGTCCACCATTATGGAATGTGATGTATGACGAGGTTCTTCGGCTTCCCCTCCCAGAAGGCACCAATATTATTGGTTTCGCGGACGACATTGCTATCGTCGCCGTTGCGAAGTACATTGAGGAAATTATGTATATTTGCAACGAAGCGATCGCTATTGTTAGTCAGTGGTTGAAGTCCTCAGGGCTGCAGTTAGTTGAGCACAAGACTGAGGTTATCCTAGACTCTAGCAGGAAGAAGAGAGAAACCATCACTCTCAAAGTCGGAGACCACCGTATTGCATCACAGCCGTCAATCAAATATCTTGGTCTCATGATTGACGCCCGTCTGACATTTGCTCACCACCTGAAGTACGCCAGCAATAAAGCTGCGGTAATTAATGCAGCACTGTCGAGACAAATGCCCAACATAGGGCCCTGTCAGGAGAAACGGAAGCTTCTGGCCTTGGTTGTGAGGTCCGTCTTACTCTATGGAGCCCCAGTATGGGCCAACTCCACGTCGATAAATAGCTACATCCGAGGGATGACGTCAGTGTACAGGTTATCAGCATTGCGGGTAGCTTGTGCATTCCGTACTGTGTCAAACGATGTAGTGTGCGTCATCGCAGGGATGCCTCCTGTCGATATCTTGGCGCAGGAGAGACGGAGGCGATATCACAAAGAAGAGGAGAACCCAGACTGCTCAACAACACTGCTCGAATGGCAGGATCGATGGAACAAGTCCATTAAAGGAAGATGGACGTACCGCATGATTCCCTTCATTGCACCGTGGATCAACCGTAAACACGGCGAAGTAAATTTCTTCTTGACCCAGCTGTTGTCTGGACATGGATGTTTTCTGGCATATCTCCACAGATTCAAGCTGGAGGATACCCCATTCTGTCCGCTATGTGAACCTGCTGTCGAAGACGCCGAGCATGTGTTCTTCCAGTGCCCTCGGTTCCATCTGCAGCGACGGCACGTTATGAGTATACTCGGGATCGACACTCTGACACCCGAAGCAATGGTTGGGTGCATGCTCGCTTCAGAAACCAACTGGGATGCGGTGAGCGCATATGCGCAGACCATAATAGCTGAGCTGAGGAGAATAGAAAGGGAAAGGGAAGTCGATTGATCCTCGTTTGATCCTCCCTACATTTTGGCGAAGAGAAGTGGCTGGTGACTAGGCCACTCTAATCCACTCCCCGTGATGTAATGCCTAACGGCGGTTCCGCGGGGAGGATGGAGAAGGGAGGTTGGTTTTAGTGGGTAAAAATCTCACACTATCATGTGGTACGGGCCGCATGGTCTTTTGAAGATTTCCACCTACCCTCGTAAACACACACACACACACACACACACGCACACGCACACGCGCACACACACACACAGTCATTTGGAGTGACTTTAGACCACGGAGGGTGGCTTTACACCACGCATCTCTTTAAATAATGTCTGTTAAATTCAAGGTTGGCGGTGTATTTTCAGTTGCTTAAAACATCAGCCGATTCTATACTTCGGTTTTTATAACGTGGCGCGTCAAGGTTGGCCTTCACGATCGAATATGGCACGGTTTTTGGCGTCTTTCTCGACGTGCTGCTAGATGCCATACGATCGCGATTATGCGGCATCTAGCGGCACGATCGAGAAAGACGCGAAAAGACGTGCCATATTCGATCGTGAAGGCCAACCTTAACGCGCCACGTTATAAAAACCGAAGTATAGGAAGTTGAACACACCGCATGTTTGCTTGCGCTTTTGATTATTGCGACTTGACCTGACAAGAAAAATAGTTCAATTTTGGGCGTGTTTTTTATAGGAAAGTAACGCTCACAATTATTTTATGAACTTAATCAACACATCAATAAAATGTATGTTATGTAATAATTATTTACAGTTTACTCATTCTACTTAACATAAAAAACTATAATTTATTCGTATTATTTTTTGTTACATATCATAATTTTAAAACGGGGGAAACTTTCTACCAGAGAGAACAAAATTTCAGATGTGGTACAAATTCACTCTGATATACTATTACAAACAAATCGTGTGATTTATTGCTTTTTAAATTAATTTAGATTTATCATTTACGATGCCGAGAACTTATCATCGTGCGGCTGATGCCAGTTCCAATCGGAGGTATTCTGATGACAAGTTAGTGGACTGTATTGAAGATATATGAACAGATAAACATTTCGAGAGAAAAGCAGCAGCCCTTTACAGAACTTTACAATATACCATAAGAAATAACTTGCACGGTAAACACTGATACCACATTGGTGGTCATAAAGTGTTTAGTGATCAGGAAGAAGTGACATTCATTAACTTCTTGCAGGATTTCTCATTGGAAAGAAAGATTTCCGTTTTATTATTAAACACTGTATAAAGATCATGCGTAAGAGAAAGCAATTAATAATACAAGTCTCAATCGCACCTGGGTAGATAATAAATGGTGTTGAGTGTTTAAGTTAAGGTAATTTTATACTTGTAATAAACAATTAAAATGGATAAATACTCATGGTTATGTTTTTACGTGGTATAGAGACTATCCCTTAATCCTTTCAAATCTGCCTACATGCTGATAAGAAAGACGGAAGTGAACTGTGTGTGATCACCCTACTCTGGAGGGTGACATCGTACCACACAAAATTCCTCTCCTACCAAATAAAATTGTTAAATAAACGGCTTGTACGTAAAAACATACCTCTGGAGATACCTAACACTTATAAATGATCGTAAAAAACTTTTCGGTTTTACAAATACAAAAACAGTTTCCAGGTACAAAGTCACCCCAAAGGACGGTATAAATTGAATTGTTATACTGTCTACAAGATAATCTTACTAACGGGTGCACTGAAACGATTATTAGTTTAATTAAAATATATAAGTTATAATAATAATAATAATAATAATAATAATAATAATAATAATAATAATAATACTTTAGCCCCGCGCCGAGCGACCACTGAAACGTAATTCTCTAATAAATCAATAATACCTCTATTTTCGTCCTGCACTTTAAAACTGTCACGTAATTTCTACGGATTAACATACAAAAATATTTAAAATGTTTTATATTTCCCCGCCTTAAACTAATCCACGAAGCCAACTCATACGGGAAGCAGGATGATCTGTGATCAATATTCTGTGAATAGGATGCGCGGCTTGTTGCTAGTGGTAACTACCATTTCCTATTCAACACTCGCAAGAAAACAGTTTCAGAATTTTAATGTCGCGACTGCAATGACCGGTGCCACTCTATTTTCCGCTGTAAATAGTTTTACCTTAACAACTAGTGAGAACCCGTCAAAATTTGACGGTGAGATCTGAGATAAATGTAAAATACTGTGCCCTGATTAATGTTCACAATATGTTGCGTTGTTTGGATCTTCAGAGTATAACGAAGATATTTTGTGATGAAGAGTTTCCAAAATTTTGAACATGTATGGCCCATGACCAGGTGACAATGAAATATCGGCACCAAATGACACAAAAGAAAGAGCACTATTATACTGACGAATATTATTTCTAAAGTTTTTTGATGTGTCATCTATAAACAACTTTGATTTCTTCTGGCATATTGCTCGAAGGTAAACTTATTTTCCCATTTAAGCAACACAGAGTGAAATCGTTTGCAGAATTTCTCTCACATGGGAAGTGCAAAGCAGAACAAAACTGACATTTCATAGACAACGACCCAACAGAGAACGAAATGACCTCACTAACACGACTTCTACGCTGACTTCCTCTTTCCCTGCGTCCACTTAATGTACGTTTGCGTCTTTTGGGGCGCGTGGGCAACGATCGACATAACCTGTGTACAACTTCACTACTTAAGTACAACCGAGCATAACTCACTGTCCGAATGTTCTCTACAAAATACACCACAAAAGCAAATACATGCCAACTATCAACGCCACAATGCAATTATTACATCGAAACAAAACCTTGACGAATTGTAAACAAATCTCAAGAATCAAAACAAAAACATCAAGCAGCGCCACCATGCAGCAGCTTTGGAAGAAAACAATTGACTATTGATAAACGTACTATTAAAGAATGATTTAATTAATTATGTTTCACTGTAAATGTTGATGAATCAACACTAACAATATCTGATAACACATCTAGAGATCACGTTCTTTCATTTAAGGGAAAAAATACTACAATCGGTTCAGTAGAAGCTCTAAACGAAGCCATGGCAGAATACCTAATTTTTTTAAATATATAGATAACAATAGCAGAAATACATACGCAATATTTATACTCTTTGAAATAACAACTTTAATACACATTCGCACATACGTATTTACACTCATTCAAAAGAAAACAAATCATTCACAGCATACACGTGTGTTCTCATGGCAATTTACACTTTTAACCTATTATTATGTTTTTATTTGCTAAAAGCACTCTCGGCCTTCTCATATTATTTCGCGTCAAAAATAATTCAAACGTTTTGCACTACCCTGGGAGGAACGATGCCTGCCTTCCGCCATCACCAGTCCTCGCTCCGTTGACCATCAGGAACTCCTATGTCTCCAAATTACATTTAATATCCATATTTACCTTTCTCTTATGTACCCATCATATATACATTCATATAACTCGACACTTTTACTTTTAAAAAACACATTAGCGACCAAAGATCAGAAACACAGCATCCCACGTCCGTCTACCATCATTCGGTCTTTGTTTTACTCCTCGTTAACAATAAAACTAAAACATCTGCCATCACTTTCACCTGTCAACTGCTACAGAATATTTTTTCTCGTTTATTTTAATAATACTGTCATATCACGTTTTCCCACCTATATCCACAATGATTTAGAGCTGGTTTATCAGTTTTATTCCCTTTAATGCTTTTAAAATTTTATATTACATCACGCACCCTTCTATCTTTTCCCTTCAACTATCTTTCATAAATTGTTATTTTCAGTTTAATTGCCAAAGAACTTAATATCTGTACTAATGTTTATAATTTATACCCTCTTCTTTATTTACGTCCGGTCTACTTCTTAATAAACACATTTCCTTAGATCCGGTTAAATTTTAAAGAAAACGTCTTGCTTTTCGTTTTCCTTTATTGTTTACATTGCAAAGTCACTTTCGGAATTAATTTTGACGTTCTGAACAATCTGATCCCTATGGACGGTTTAAATTAACGCCAAATTCTTTAAGTTTCAAGATAATTACTACCCCGATATTTAACTTTACATAATTCATAATAAATATCAAATCCTAGTTTATTATGCCATTTTGAAACCTCATTATATCAATAATCAAACCACATAACTTAATTATTTTACCAAAAATGTAACCACACAAGACACAAAAATAAATAATAATTCAATAATATTCACTTGTATTTCACATCTAACGACAGCAACAATCTGATTGAATAATACTAATTACCAGAAGATAATCATTTAGATTTATACAATGAATGTAAATCATTTCTAACGTAAATAACAAACCAAGAACAAAACCGAGTACACTTGTATCATTAATTCACTTTATCAATCATAATAAAAAAATCATAACTTTAAGAATAAAATAAATTCATGGAATAAAAAAATACCTTGCGGTCCAACCAATCTTAAGCATGACCTTCACAACGAAAGGATTCCACTGTAAAACATAACCCACAAAAATCGTTTTCGAAATATAAGGAAGTGAACTTTATGCTTCAATAGGATTTAAGTAGGAGACAAAAATGACAACTGAGCTATAAATTGAACTGAGTCACACTGAAAATTCAAGGTAATAACCCGGGGCGTTTGTTCCATGGAAGCAAGGGAAGCACTGCTCCCCCTATTATTTCCAGGGTATCTTACATTTTAATACCACTTGACTAGTAATATAGAATCATTTACTAGTTATCCAAGTCCAATCTTATCATTACAAAATGAACACGTAATTATTATTGTCACCAATAGATAGGGTAGAGATCGCCTATAAAGCTTTTTGGAAGCACTGGGCTGACTGCATCCAGCGACCCATATGGAATGCTGTGATCAGCAGATATGCTGGTGCGTAAGGTGGGTGCACGCAGGCTCATTCAGTCGAGCTCGCCTGTGGAAGCAATCGGTCAGTTGCATACAGCGTGACTCACTGCGCGCGTGTGGTGGGCTCCGCATGTGCTTGTCGGTTCAGTGTTTAAATGATCCATTTGTCGTCTTATCCATGTGAATAATTAAAAATCTACCATTTGAAATGTAATAGCTTCCTTAGAAAAAAATTTCACCACACGCCACTGATAATAACAAACAATTATATGATAAAAAGTAGAAGTTTAAGAGTTATATTTTACTTCCGAGATTTTGAAATGATTTATAATTGCACCCCCAATACAGTGTGGTAATGTTACATAGCCAATGGTAATATTTATAACAACAAATATTTATACGAGCGTGAAAATTGAACAACAGCACACGAGAAGTTGCTTTTAACCAACATTATCTGCATAAAACTGTGAACAAATAACAAAAGAAATTACTTCTGAGACGCCCGTGAAATGTGCAATTCATTATCAAGAGAAATTTATCTTTTATTACTAACTAAAGCTCTTTAACAAAAATGCAACTAAACCATTCTAACATACTCATAATCTAAATTTGTCAATTTACAGACGAAAAGAAGCCGTCAATACAAGAAAATCGTAAAAGAATCAAGCGACAACACACAACGTTAGCCTAATATAATAAAATTTCCTTTTATTGAAATCCTAATTTATAAATTCTAATAATTCACTGTTCTCACAGTTAAAAATATTACAATATTGTTATATCCAATAACTTCCTTAAAAACTCACACATTTTAGGTTCTGCGGAGTATACAGCAATCGGCTGAAAGGTTTAGGCACTACAATTGTCCACAGACGGACTAACTGCTGTTAAAGTGACAGGTTGATTGATTGAGATTCCGGACGCGCCAACTCATAAGGTCATTAGTCACGTAAATGTAGTACATGTTTTTGCTCTGGAGGTAGCCGTGATCTTCCCCAACCAGGTGCCTCCCATCAGAGGGTACCTTCCCAGCCAGGACAAGCTCTAAGCTCCAGACCGGTGTCCCGGCATGAGTAATAGTATGGTGCATGTAAGTATGAGTAAGCAAAGGGTAGGATAGGACAAGGAATGGGAAGAAAAGATCGCACGCGGTCCGCTTGGTAGGGTACTGCCCATGCATTCGCCTGAAGTTGATCAGAGAAACCACGGAAAGCTTCCGATTAAATTAGTCGGCTACTAGAATTATTTTCCACACAGACACAGGACACGACCTAGCTATCTGGCTAGTGTCGAAAATACTGCCATCATCAAGACCCGAACCTAGGACCTCCCAATTAGTGTCACTATGACATTAGTTGATGCCCTGAACCTCCTCTCTCAGCTAGCATTCTTCTCCTTAGCCGTTTGGTAGACCCTCAGGTGGATCTTGCGGTTCATCTTCCACTCTTCTCTATTGTTCCAAGTCCAGGAGGTATCTGCCATCCAGCCGTTGACTTCTCTATGTTGTCTCTCCAACCAGGTCACGGCCGGCCTCTTATCCTTCTTTCTTGCGGTTGCCAATCCAAAAGCTTCTTTGGAAGTTTATTGGTCTGCATCCTCTGTACGTGTCCAAACCATAACAGTTGTTTCCTTTCAATTTCGTGCAGTGTATCCTGCTTCAGGCCCGTCATTTCTTTAATTCTTTCATTTCGTATTTTCTCTCTTCTTGAGATGTCAGCGGATCTTCTAAGAAAGTTCATTTCCATGACCCTCAACTTTGTTCTCATATGTTCTGAGAGTTGCCATATCTCAGCACCATACAGTACAACACTTTGGATTATTACTCATTATCATTCGTTTTGTTCTTTTACTTATATTCTTGTCCCATTGGACAGAATTCAGGGAACCGATGAGTTTTCTGCCATGAGTAATGTTCCAAAACCTCTGTCTAATAAAGCCCCTGCTTCCCAATTTTTACCCCTAAATATTTTATTTCTTAAGTTTTCTTAATTTTGTATCCTGTGCCTTTAGTTATGTATTCGTTATTACTATTTGAGGCCCAGTACATTGTTTTATCTAAGTTGAGTGCAAGTCCTCACCTTGCGTATTCATCTCTTATCTCATCAGCATAAATTCGAGATTGTCTTGGTCGTGCGACTTACCGATTACCTAGTTATCAGCGAACTGTAAAGTGTAGAGAGTGGAGTACATATCCACCGGTATTCCCATTCCCGCACAACTCCTTTTCCATTTTTGTAAAACCTCATTCACATAGATTTTGAAAAGTGTCGGTGAGATGCAGCATCCTTGTCTTAGGCCTTTAGTTATTGGAAATGATTCTGTCAAGTGCTTTTCTACTTTCACTATTCCTGCTTGCTCAGAATATAATTCTTTCACTACAACAATGAGTGTACTATTCTTATTTAGACATTTATTTATTTATCATACGTTGTTACGTACGAGGAGAAACTGTAATGAAAAAATTTCATGCGGGTTTTGGGAATATAATTATTTAAGAAATTGCATACATTTCATACACGGGTTAAGGAAAATCAGTTTGTTTTCTCAAGAAATTATACAAGACCTTTTCTAAAGGACTGATTTTTTTTGCAACAAACTTTCAAACAAAAATCGTTATCTCCAAATTTGTAGTTTTCAAATGTTAACTCTTTGGGAATTTCCAAAAAACGGAACAATAGCCGAAAATGGGACTAACACCATTTGTTTTATCATCTCTTTTATATATCAAGAGAAAATTTAAAGAAAAATTAGAACTGTTGTTGAGAAAAAAATACCCATATTTTGCCCCAAATTACACAAAAATTAAATGGAAACTACTCATATTTCGACAAATTGAACATGAACTTATTTAAAGATCTGTCTTTAAGAACATTCCATTAAGGAAAAATATCTATCTTCAATATTATAGTTGTAGGAAGAGGGCCAAAAAATTGCTTTTTTTTCAATTAAAAAAACAAAACAACAACAGTGATTTCAACAAACATGAGACCACCGCCATTCTCTTAAGTTGATCAAACAATTTGGTGACGTTTTTGAGAAAATTTTCTTGAGGCTTCATGTGAAGTACCTTCAAAAATCAAAATATCCATT
The DNA here is from genome assembly GCA_011170035.1 of Teleogryllus occipitalis. Classification (NCBI taxonomy): domain Eukaryota; kingdom Metazoa; phylum Arthropoda; class Insecta; order Orthoptera; family Gryllidae; genus Teleogryllus; species Teleogryllus occipitalis. The sequence continues at coordinate 873,129 of BLKR01000068.1, forward strand.
TGAAACTTCCAAAGTCACGAGTTCATTCAGATCAATACGAGAATATCAATTTTGAAGAAAATCGCTGAACGGTGATTAGACCACACGGACGTTTTGACGTCAATCGATTTTTCGGTATCAAGAACCAACGAATCGGATTCTGGCTACAGCGTGTTAGAGGTTTTTTCTAAATTTAACAACAGGATTTATCCACTTTCTCTTTACCAGAGCCCGGCAATAAGATTTTTTCCGGCGAAAATCCGCCGTTTCCCGGCGCACGATTACATAACTTTCTTTTTTTACGAAGTGTTCGTAAGGCGTGAAAGTAAAAAAGGTATTTGTAAACAGGAAGTCAGCGCAGATTTTTCCTATAACTCATTCTGTCTTTCCGTGAGTCCAATTGGCAATATGGCAGTAAATCGTTTAATAATATTAGGTCGAACACTTCGAATCGCTTTCGTTTGTTCATTCTGGCGTTTACGAGTTAAATGCTTTCGTGGTACAGTGGTCCCTACAATATTGTCTTGCCATCTTAAAATCGATATTTTTATCTAGGACATCAGGGAGGAAACAGGAAAGAAAGAAGGAAAAGGACAAGGAGGAGGTGGGAACGAAGAGAAGATGAGTGAGAAAAGGAGGAGAAAGAGAAGTATAACAAGAAAAGTAGAAGAGAAATGAAAGAAGGAAAGAAGATTTTTGACTTAGTCCAATACTATTTGATAGTTTATTAATAAGAAATAAAACTGTAAGAATGAATAAAAACAGAAATGCGTCGTCAAAAACTGTCATCTTATAAAATTACATAATAATGTCACCGTGGAGGAAACTAATAGAATATTTTGATTCCACTAATGAATATTTTAAATCTATGAAATGTAAAACAAATGTAGTGATACGAACGCACGTGCCCTTATTCTTCCTTTCCGAAGCAAGTGATATAAACATGAAGTGAATATGAAAGTATTAAAAACAGTATAGTGGCAATATGGTAGGAGAATATTCCTCAATATTTCTACAAAAACAGTAATTTTTCTTACCATAAAATGTTTTGCCATTTTTAGCGGTCACCTGTTATTGAAAGCTTCTATTCTAACACTTTAGACCCACTTAGGCTTAAAGTGTTAGAATAGAAAAGACATTACAGGCATCAGCTGAATTTCCTTTCGGCTACAGTACGCCACGTCTCTAATATCCAATAATTGGCTGGGGTCATTCATTTTGTGTATTGCTGTTCTGATGGGACATTTTGGACATTTTTTAAAATAAAAACAATCTATGAAATAAACGAAAGAATCCCACTTATGCCTAAATAATGGGCGGTGGGGTAACTGGCTCAGGCGTCATGTAGGTTCTCCTGTCTATAGCCTCCCCATATTCATTCTCTGTTCCATACGACGTACATGGGGGCAATTGGAGGAGACATAAATATTATGTTCAAACAAAACGTGCGAAAAACAGGAACATTTTGAAGCTTTAGCGAATCTACCGTTGCGAAATCGTGGGATCGGCCTGGATTGCGGGTGATTCTGTGCGTATCCGCCCAGGACACCACAGGATCTTGTTAACAAATACAAGTAGGTGTCCTATTAAGTTTGCGGATGGCATAATTTTTGAGAAATCAGCCACAGAGTTGGAAACAAAGTTAAATGACATTCGACGTTCAGCTCTCGTACTGTGAGGTTCGCATTGTGGTGCTATTGCATGTTTTTGTACCACGAGTGAAGTTTTGTGAACTGAGCATTTGTTACGAAGAACTTCAACAGACACGCGAGTACAATTATTGTATTAACTGACAACCGACCGCATTGCGGCTGATCTGCAACCACAATGAATCCTATCAATGTAAACACAAACATAACCCAACTTACACAAGAACGATCTACAGTATCACAAGAAAAGAAGTCTTACGCAAGTGCAACTGTTAGCAATGTATTCCCATCAAAAGAACTGATCATTGAAGCCTGTGAAGGTATTACCATTAGAGACTACTTTAATAAACTAGCCACCTTAGTGAATTCTAACGACATTAGATTCGTGTCACGTATCTCAAACAATAAAATATGTTTTCCTCAGTAGCAAAATCTCTCAAAGAAATACCAAACGTTAAATATCAACAATCACGAACTGAATATCAGGCCATTAGTTAAAAAAAATTAAGAGAGTTATCATATCTAACGAATGCTCTATAATTCCTCATGATATAATCCAAAAAGAATTTTCAAACAGAAATATCCAAGTCAGTACAAACATCATTCATTCGAGCAGGAATCTCTGAACCTGGTTTTGCACACATAATGAGTTTTAGAAGACAAACATTTATTGCACCTAAAGATATAAAAAAACTTCCAGAATCTACCACAATTCTTTCTGATGGAACAGTTTACAGAATTTATTTCTCAACTGATGACATGACTTATTTCTTATGTAAACAAATTGCACACCTCGCCAACCACTGTCCTAGTAAACTCGCACAGAATACAGAAATGGAAAGTAAGGAAATACAAGATCAATTAGAAATGGAAATAACTGAAAATCATGTAGAAGCAGTAGATGAGCAAACCGAAATTGAAAAGCTTAGAGTAGATAATACTAACTTCCCAGCAATACAAAAAAGAGCCCTCCCATCAGATTCACCAATAATAGAACCAGACAAAAATACAATGGAAAATCCTAATACTGAAGCAGGAAAACAACCAAAAAAGAAAAAGTCACAGGAAAGATATGAAGAAAATGGTACCCAAGATAAGTCTTGTAATAAATCATTAGAAGACCGGCTTAATCCTATAAAAGAAAAAAATGAAAGTAATACACATATATCCTCTTACTTACAACCAACTGATAAACTTCATAGACAAGGCAACTGGATCAAGCAACCCAACTTTAATTGCGAAAGATTTCACTAATGATATACAATCTCTCATTCATATGATGTCAGACACATACTGAGAGCTTACAGAAAAATAAAAAGCAGATTCACGAGAATTATGAACAATTTAAAAGAATCACTTCAACAAAATGAGGAAACTGATTCTGAGCTCTCTGATTAAACCGTCTCAATGCAAATCATTGAATTGAATTGTAATGGATTCTACGCCAGATTACCTTATTTAAAATTAATACAAAATGACAATAAACCACTAATATTACGTTTGTAGGAAACAAATTTTAAAGGAAACCATTCTGGAAAACTTCCAGAATACAAGTCATCTCCCAAATCTCTAGATGAATCCAATAAAAGCCAAGTATGAAGATATCTAAAATGATAACCCACTCACTTATAACCCATTGAAAAATTTCATTGAAAAAGCTTCACTATCGCAGAACCCAACAGTAATAGCCAGTGAATTTGCACTTCATATTCCATATATTATCGAAATAATGACTGAATTCTATCCATTACTTACAGACAGGTCAATAAAGTATAGATTTACAAGTATTATGAACAAGTAGAAGAGTGCACAATAACAAATGCAAGAAGCGGCTAGAGATGCACCTGAATAATAAATAGAAATGAATATCATGCAATGGAATTGTAATGGTTTCTATACACGTTTACCATCCCTAAAATCTTTTAATTAATGATAATCTCCCTCAGATACTATGTTTACAGGAAACAAACTTTAAAGGCAGTCTGGTAAATTACCTGGTTATATTTTTGCAATAGAAATGATGTTCAAATTGCTTTTGGTGGTGGAGCTATCCTTGTTAAAAGCGATATTTATGTACATGAAATTCCTCTCCAAACTACTCTTGAAGCCACAGCTGTCAAGGTTAATATTACCTCCAATATTCATCTATGTAACATTTATATCCTTAATAGGCAGGACTTTGATGTTTATGAACTTGATAATATTCTCCTACAGTTACCCAAACCTTTTATAATAGTAGGAGATTTCAACAGTCACAATAAATTATGGGGATCTAATATCACAGACAGAAGAGGTAAAATCATTGACGATTGGTTAGATAATCATAATGATCTTACTTTATTAAACACTGGTCTGGCCACCCATTTCAACATAAGTAATGGAACTGAAAGCGACACTGATCTTAGTTTTGCCTCAAATGACATTGTAGCCAGAATTATATGGTCTACCAACAATTACCTTTATGACAGTGACCACTATCCCATTAGCATGACTCTTCCAGACTTAGATCTATTCTCCAATCTGAGATGTGAGCCTAAATGGATCCTGGAACAAGCTAAATGGCAACAATTCCCCCATTTCATTAAGTCCAATATTGCAACTCTAGATCAACCAATCAACCTGAACTCTCAAAAGGTTAACATATTGGTGCAAGACTTCATTTCACTTATTCTAAAAGCAGCAATAACTTCGGTTCCCAAACTTCGGGTATAATTAGCAAACACCAAGTCCCATGGTATAATGAGCAATGTACTATAGCCATTAAAAATAAAAAAAGAGCATATAGGAAATTCAAGAAAAACCAAACATGTGGTAAATGGTATTGCTTACAGGAAAGCAAGAGCTTTTTCAAGACTTACTCTAAAATCCACAATGATCAAATTATGGCAAAAGTTCACCTCTCCTATGACATATTAATCTCCTATACGAGAGATATGGCATAAAGTAAAACCATTAGTGGAAGAAATATTCCCAGTGTTCCTAGATATGTTATTGAGAGAACTGGCTTAAAACATGTTGGATCTCAAGATGTATGTAACCTTTTAGCAAACACTTTTGCTCAAAATTCAGATAGAAATAATTTTGACCCCAAATCCCTATCTACAAGCTCCTCAAGGAGAAAATTTAGAACATCAAAACATTATACTATTAACTAAGGAGAATAACAAATACTACAACAAGCCATTCCTTATGGAAGAACTTCTTTATGTATTGAAAAACACTTTATGAGAACAGAACAGGTTAAACTCACAAGACTGAGGATAGATCATTTCAATATCAATTTCTGCCATTTATTCAAGAGGTCTAATCCAGAACCCTGTCGAAAGTGTGGTGCAGCAGTTTCCACCTCCCACCTCATTCTTGAATGGTCAGCTATAAAGAATATTAGAACATTTCTGAAAATGAAAGGAACCCTAAAATCAATACTCGGTTCCACAGACGGATATACCAAAGTAATAAAACTTTTAGAAATTACAAAACTGAAAAACCATGTATAATTAAAAATATTGTAATACCTTAGATGGAATGTTGTAAAAATGTAAATAATGTTTTTTTCTTAAAATTGTATAATGATAGTGGTCGCTGATGACCTCGATGTTATAAAGCGACCTAAAATAAAAAAAAATTTAAAAAGTTGAATGAACTGGCACAAGACTCAAAAAACTGGCTTAATAATTAACGCGAAGAAAACAAAAATAAAGACAAACGGTCCATGTCTCCCTTTAAAAATAAACGATTTGAACAGAATACGTCAATGAATTCCTCTACCTAGGACAAACAATGTTAATCGAAAACAGGCAGAAAAAAGAAATGAAAACTAGAATCTCAAAAACTTGGAAGAAATTTTGGGGCCTATGTTTCATTCTGAAAACGAAAAAGAAAGAATAAAGAACTAGAAAATTATATTTGATTCCTGTATACTGCCAGTTATACGTTATGGGGTCCAGACATGGTCTCTGAATACCAAAACAAACAACTATATGAACATTTGGCAATGAAAAATCGAAAGGAAAATGTTAGAAATCATGCTCTGAGACAGGATAAGAAATGAAGATCTTCGCTAAAGAACGAACTTAAAAGATGTATGCAGAAAGGCAAAGAAACTTAAATGGAGATGGGCAGGTCACTTAATGCGAATGGATCCGAAGAGATGGGCACTTCTAGCTACTATATGGGACACAAGAATAAGGAAAAGGAAAGTGGGACAACAAAGAACTCGTTGGTGCGATGAAATAATAGCTACAGCCGGCAAGCTATGGTCAAGAAAAGCAAAAGATAGAAACTTTTCACGCATAATGAAAATAAAAGGTGCGACAATTACAGCAAGTTCAACGATCAATAATGGTCAGGAGTGTGGTCAATAGCAACAAACAAGTCAATGTGGTCAATGTGGAGTGTGGTCAATAGCAACAAACAAGTCAATGTGGTCAATGTGTGAACAGTGTTTAGTGATGGTAGTATAATCAGTAAGTAAATAATAAGTGGACAATATTACGGCTTATCACTTCAATTCAATTACGGCCAGTGACCAATTATATGAACAGTGGTCAATAACAATAGTGAAAGAAAATGAACAATTTTTGCAAGGATTGTTAACAAAACATTCGCTCCGATGTAATAAAATCTATTTTCAAGAGTAAATCAGTAATAAATTTGGGCTCTTAGCCCTCATCATGTCCTTCGTCAAGGAATAATACTTCCTGCCGCGACAACGTGGAGAACGATAATTTGAATAACTATATTTCGCACTGAATTCTAGAAGACGTACACAGATAATGAAGTTACATTTATGTCCAGAAGCAAAACAAGGGGCATCTCAGCATTTGCTCAATGGATCAGGGAAACTGGACGAAAAACCTGATCGAGATGGGGGCCATTGACCCAGAGGCTGTGGTACAACACTTGTTACAGGTTGTTTAGAATTATACACTCCAAATGGTAAATAATACATTAAATATCACTTAAAATTAATGTTACTTTCCGTATGATGCTCGGTATAGTCTCTAATTGTATAGAAACATTTATGAAGCAGAAACTATTTTACTTGGGATTGAAACTTTTCTATCGAAATTAATTGTTTAATGTCATCTGGCAGTGCTAGCCAATTTGGTAAAAAATGTACATGTACTGTATTTGTTTTATGGGTTTCCCCATTCCCCTCCAGCGGGCACGGCCACTGAGACACATGCCACAGCCGCTGTGGGCAAGCGAGGTAATTTGAGAGCGGAGACGTCGCTGGCAGTTTAATAAGTGAACAGAGTCAGATAAAGCAAGAATTCACTGGTTGAAATGATGCATAGTAGATACCCTACGTGGTCTATCACTCCACGCAATGACTTGTTACATCAGGGGGGATTCATCCTGGGGTGGGTATCTAAGCTTTTCGCTTAGCTCCCGGCGGCGCACAAGTACGTCGACAGGCTGGTATCCAGATCCTGCCAGAACGCAGTTTACCCTCGCGGTAACCTTCCGATCCAATGCCTGGGTCGGGCCGCACTTCCAACTCAGAGCTACCGGCTTTCCAGGCCGGTATCGCAGTCGAAATAACGTGCCGGGAACAAGTACCTCCTCTATACACAGAATACCGGGCCACTGCCACGTCGAAGCCAAGAGTCCAACAGACGGCCATCCGAACTAAGGCCCGGGCGGCTAGGGGTCCATCGCTCACTGCAATCACCTTTAAGCTATCGACGTGAGTACCGCCCGAACCTAGGCAACATGACAGGGTGGTTCGTGGTCTCCGTCTGGACTTTTATGTGAGGGATCCGGGTCTTTCTGAAGAAGCCCTTCGCCCAATCCCGCCCTCAGGTGGACGCGCCAGGGGCCCAACTGGTGGGTTACCGAGCGAATCCGGCAACACGAAGCTTACCATCCTCTAATCCCTGCCTCGACCTTGAAGTTACACACGAGAATGCCGCCGTGGAGCTCAGGGTCCGGGTGGTCGTTTACAAGTCTCCATCTCAAACCATGCCCGCCTCCGCGGTAATGATTCTCCCCTGCGAGGTTAGTGATGCATAGCATTATTGATGTATCGCATTTGCTCGCTTCCAGTTCTAATAACATCAAATTTGGAACGAGAAAAGTATTATAATATAAATCATTGCATGCTGTTTAAAAAACATGGGACTTCAATAGTGCTAGCGCAACGTGCATTTTAGAGACAAGTCATAAGACATTGCTTCTATGAAGCGTTGAAAAGCTGAAATTTATTTGATCGGCAAATTCACCAGTAATCACGTCACCTGATGTCACTCGTCGCCGAACGATGACCCCTTGTCGTGGGAGAACGAACAAAAGCCCTTGCCTGCATGTACCATCGTGCCGTCCCCTGCCCTACTGTATTATGCCATTTGTGGAACTTTCAAAATAATTAGTACCTAACCAGTTACATTTCTGAAGCTTATTGTGCGCCTCAGTCATGGCCTCCCCCACGACGATAAAGATACGGGATATCGTTTAACTGACAGGATCCGATTCACTTCCAAGCGATGTGCCGAATTTTTATCGTTCAACAGGCAAGAACAGTCCATAATTATTGCGAAACATTTAAATAAGCATTCCACAATTACTAATCACTTCACATTATTCCTACTGGTATTAAGACTTACAACATTGAAGAAGCTTTTAATGCAAATCACCTACGCACAAGTTAGTGAATTTTCTTGTTGTCTTGTTGAATGTTGACTTGTACATAGTGGGCATGAACACGTTTTACTATTAATTGTTGCTAGTTAGTGTACTAAAGAGTTATTATTCATTTTATAGGTAACTTTTCCTCTCTTATTTTATTGTAAGTTCAAGTTCTTCGCAGTATGAAGGTTAAACCAAGTAAATGAGGTTATATACTCATGTTCCAAAAAAGAAAAAAAACATACTTTTATCAAAGAAAGAAAATTTGTGATTTTAAATTCTTAATTTTGAAACTACTGACTTCTCCAGTTATTATTTTGTAAGACCAAAATGTAATAAACCTCTTTGCATTTATTCATTATATAAAGCAATTAAAATGCATTAGTTCTGACAGTGATTTATTACCCATTCCCAACAAAGTGGATTACAGGACACATTGAAGCTTGTCATAAAGAAATCGAAGTTCAATACAAAAATTAAAAACGGTGTCAATCAGCCTCGGTCTCTCTCTCTCTCTCTCTCTCTCTCTCTCTCACACACACACACATATATATATATTTTCTGATGAACATCCCCGTCCAGCAATTCCCAGGCGCCTGTCGGGAATTCGCAGATATCATGCTCTTGCGAGCTTTGTGATACCTCAGGGCAGAGGGATCTTTTTGAGTGTCGAGAGGAAATCTAAACAAGTACACATAAATCAATTAAACTGGGTTTAATATTCTGAAATGCTTTTAAATGGTTACACTGAACACACACAAAAAAATACACACGACAATAAGAATCAATGGTACCTTTCTCTTTTAATGCATGAAACCTTCTGTAGCAGATGCAGCCCGTGGGAGATGCCGTGCTGCGAGTGCGACTACATACGGGGATCAGAACGGGTTTCAGGGGATGATTTGTCTTTAGAGGAATGATAGACAATATGCAATGAAAATAGATATAAATTTAATAGCATAATAAATTCATAAATACAACTGGATTTGGTTAATAGTAAGCCGGAGGACCTTTGAAAGTTTATAAAGTTTTACTGACTGCTCTTCTTTCTTGAAGTACACTTGGGTTTAGCTTACTTACAGTTTTTGTAGCAAGGAAGGCACTAACCCAAATCACTCGGCTGAGTGTGTCGATCTCCGGGCTGAGGTTGGCTCCAGGCAGTTGGGTAGCGCGAAATGGCATGGGCGCGGGCTCAGATGACCGGAGCTGGTGGCGGAGTTTGCCGTGAATTCGGCCAGGTGGCGGCTGCGGCCCGCGAGTGGCACGAATTTGAGGCAGGCTTGATTTGGCCGTACTAATCGCCTTGATAGGCGAAGCAGGAACAGCCGACTCGGTTGAGTTCTGTTAGTCAGTCTGTTTGAGAAGTTCTGAGCAGTGTTGTTTGAGAAGTTCTGTTGATTCTCCTATGTCGATTCTCTCTGTCGGTTCTCCCTGTCGATTCTCTGTCCCTTCTGTCATGTGTCGAAGTCGCAGTATTTATTTAATTTGAGGGTGTGATTGAGGACGTGGAGGGGAGTCACGTGACTATGATTTGGGCCTATGGTAAGGCGGGAAAGTTTGACGTGCCCGCGATCGGCTCCCTATTCGTGTAATGCGCCTTCGGGTCCGGGGAGAGAAGTATCACGTGACATTGGCGGCGATCGGAAGCGAAGGCGGTGGCACGTGAGGAGCCCGCGATGGCGGCCCTTTTGTATTTGAGATTTCGTTCCCACGGGAATTGAGGAATCTGGCTTGCGGGTGGCTAAGGAGCGGGGCGGCGCGCCGCCAGTGCACATGAAAATCTCTTTGTCGGTGAGATGCAATGACGGGGTTGTATTTGCGAGGGAGGCCCGAAGCGATTACCAGAAATGTTTGTGTACATTTCTGGGTCGCTTGTCAGGTAGCGAGCGATGGAGGTGTGAAGGGCGCCGCGCGCCGGGCTAGGCTAAGCCCTAGGCTAATGAGGGCTTAATCCCCAGTTGTGGCGGCACCTAGAAGTCAATGTTCTCGGCGGGCGTGGGCCCGTGGGAACGGCGGTTTGCGCGGAAGACACTGGGTAAATGCTTTTTTGTTATTTACGTTAGTAAACACGCACTTAGCCCCTTAGCAACCAACCATCTAAATACTGCTTAAAGAGCGCGTCCATAGCAACGGCCGCTAAAATATTTTTAATGGACTCTCGATCATTTTAGCGTCCGTTGCTATGAACACTATGGACTCTCAGGTTTAGATTCTGCTTGCATTAGTAGAAAAAAATTCGTCTGATCACAAACAAAGCATCCAGTACCACCAACCCTTGCTACAGAAAATCAAGAGAAATGACATTCTGAACTCGCGAAAGTGATAAAAGTTTATTTTTAATAAGCGAGAAACTAAAATAACAAAAATCATTGTATGTAACTCGTCCTCTATTAGTCTGTAAGGACTTAGCCGGAAGGTTAACTACTCGGCTTCGCTATCGCTTCGCCTCGCAGTTAACCTTCCGGCTGCGTCCTTAAAGACTCGTTTAGAGGACTCGTGACATAAATATCTATTATTGCCCTTTTGTTAGATTTTCAATGTGCAGCAGCGTGCTGGCATGCTCTGAGACCGACTTCTGAGAAGGTTGGCGAAAGTATGTTCTTAATGGTGGGTGGCCGCGCGGGAAGAAAGCTTTTAGGGGCTGCGCCATGGTGGCAAATTTGATCGCGAGATTGAACACCTTCATTCATTTCTTTCGCATATTTAACCTGGGAATTCCAGTCGATAAGTTTACACCTGAAATTTACTCCAATTTCTGTTTAACATGCCCAGTGACGCCGGGTTCAGATTTGCGACATTTAGTCTCAAAACAAATTTAACATGAACTTGAGAACATTTACATAATACTCTCAAATAATTTATCGTCACTGTGAATAACATAAACCAAACATAATTTTATAAAAATTCTCTTGGCAAATTACTTGAAATGGCAGAAAATTTTAGTTTCTCTGCTAGCTCCGTGCACTATTTAATCTCTCCTACCAACGTTCCCTTTTAAAGTTCTCCCCGGTCGCGGGGCGTTGACCTATATTTCAGCGCTTTTGCGCTGTTCGCCGTTACCTTCGCCGCTCCCGCCCGCTGCGCGCCTCGAAGTCGACCTTGGAGTGACGGCGGCGCACGCCGGCGTTCGAAGGGCCTACCTGCTGCCAGCTGCTCTCGGCTGCGGCGCGTGCCGTTTCACCTCACGTCCTCGTCTAGCAATTCCTAGGCGCCTTCGCCGCTCCTGTCGTCTTCCCTCTTCCTCTCACGGCACCTCACGTCCTCGTCTGCTTCTTTCTTGCCCCGTCGTCTCGTTCACGCCCGCGAACGAATGTCCCTTGCACGTCGCAACTAACTGAATAATTGCCTATTTGCTTACTTCGGGCGTAAGTGTTGCACTAGATGTCACAGTCTACTCAGCGCCTCTAATCGAAAGTAACTACGTCTTCACCATGCAAATTACCGTACCTTCTTTGCTGACCACTGAATCATTTTTAACTATTTAATTCGTATCACTTTCTCCCGTCCTTGACAGACGACAATTTCTCCTCCGCCAAAAATTCTAATAACTTCGTGACTATCTATACGTCTCTCTGACGTCCCAAAACTACTTAATCTCTTGCTGAATGTTTAGGTCGAAGTTGCTGCTCGAACGACGATCGGAACCAGAAGAAAGAATATTCGGTCGTCCGCCGTCTTTATGTGTCCGCCTTCCTCGTAGGGGTAGCGGCACGTCATCTCCCTCTCCCCAGTCTGACCGCTGATACGTCACCTGGCTTGCGCCGTGCCGCAACAGTCGCGCGCAACAGCCGTGGCGACGCGCCCCTTTTAAATGGCGCCGCACTAGTTCACCACTCGTCCCACACGCCCACGCAACATGCAAACGACGGCTGTAGATGTGGTGAAATATATATATTAGTTAAAGCCTAATTATTTTTTCATATTATGTATATTGTGACGAATGCGGGTGCCCACATTCGTCCCACACGCCCACGCAACATGCAAACGACGGCTGTAGACGTGGTGAACTAGTGCGGCGCCATTTATATATATATATATATATATATATATATATATATATATATATATATATATATATATACATACATTGTTAAAGCCTGATTTATTTTTCAAATAGCATACCCGAAATTAATCGATATTAAAAATATTAAATTATTATTTATGATGCACAGGCTGTGGTGAATAGTAGGATATCTTACACTAGTCCACGAAAACATAAGTTCTGATAAGCCTCCCGATCTGATCTGAACATAAAAACTGCATCAAGACATTGTAAATAGCACGTAAATTAATGCAAATAGAATACGAATAGTCAAAGAATACACGTTGTCAGGGCGACAGGTAAACAAGAAACTATGTTCCATGGTCGCAAGCATGACGTTTCCATTGTAAAATGGGAAGCAGAGCCTCGTGTAGTATATAAAGAACGAATGGAGGAGGCGTTGAAAGCTGTAGTCTAATAAAATTTTTGTAATATTTACTATTCATTTATTTTTATTCAGTCTCTCGTACGACAGCTACCAGGGCGGACGCATTTGACCAGAGGGTAAGAGCACTTTCGGTGAAGATTAGTATTTTCAATTATAGGGAAGTGGGTGACACGGAATTAGTTCCGATATTCCTTAAAAAATGTGCATGTTAATCATTTAAAGTTGTCATAGTATTATTGTTGTGAATGTTAAATTAAATCTATATAGACTTCATATTCGAAACGGAACTTATAATAAGATGGAGTCGTAGACACAGCTTGTATTCAACACTTCGTGATGCACATAGTCGCGAATAGGCACCCACCTGCAGTACAGCATAGGGAAAGTCGCGATTAGGTGACAATTTATTAGCAGTTTTTTTGAGAAACCATCACCTAACTAATAATACTCCAGGGGCATTTTGAAAACAAATTTTAACATTAGGAGAAAATACGATAAGAGGGACATTAACATTAACAGCAAATAGCATCGAGACAGAAGATCCAGAGTACGCCCGAGAAATCAACGATGCACGTGAATATTATAAGTAAGTTATAAGCCATAAATCAATTGAAAATAACCAGTTTTAATTAACAGAACTTCCAGAGATCGCAATTATGTATAGATTTGGACATCCACATAAGACAGGTAAGAAGGGAGCATGTTCTGTCAAAATCCACAAGTAAATGATAATAGAATCAAAATGACAACATTCCAGTTTAGGGTGAATCTATGAGTATAGCAGTGCAAATAGATGATAAACATATTTATATATCAATATTATGAGAATTTCCATAGCGTGTCCAAGCCGGAAAGTAATATCAACAAAAGTAGAGGGATTAATCTATTAGTAATGTCAAATATTGGTTTAATTTGCGAAACAGATAATTAAAAAACGGCAGTTGAAATGTTTAAATTGGGTGCTTTTTTATTTCTGGGTTAAATGTTAAACTAAAGCAATATGTTTAACTATGTGTTCACAATGAATTGTGATTGTAATGACTCAGAATTTGTAAACCTCCCACGTTTGATCACTAATCAGTTGAGAAGAATAATGGCTAGTTACATAATTACAGCAAACAAAATTTGAGGATTCCCATTTCCCGCACTCCTTTTCGATTGTAACTTGGTGGTTTCGGTTGTAAAGTAAAAATGTAGAAATAAAGGGATACCCACACGATACTATTACTCGTTCATTATACATTTGCGGAAAATAGAATAAGGAACTACTGTTGTTTTGAAAGTGAGGGCCCGAACAATTGAGTGCACGAATAGTGCCGGTGTTTAATAGCATCTGACCAATGTTGACGCCAGCTGAGACAGTAATGATAACTTGCTTGTTTTGTTTTCGTCGCTTCTGTGATGTTTGCGGAAAAATCCATTTCGAAATGCGAGAGTAAGTTAAGTAATTGAAAATAATTTAATGAAGAGAGACCGGAAAATATATAGTATGAAACGTCAAAATTGTACATAAATATGTAATGAAAAGACTAAGAATATGTAATAAATCCGGAAAATCTTATATTAAAATTCACTTATCAACATTTACTTAATACAAAATTATTTTTATAAAAAATTCCTTGACAAATTAAAAAAATAATACAGACGTCTTAAAAAGTATTAAGATAGCACAAGTTGATGCACAATTTCCACTATACAACTTTTCCGTCAGTAGTAAAAGCTTCATTTATTGGTATTCAGGTCCGTAGTATTGCAACCAGACTAGACGCAATGGAAGACATCGTACAAACTGGTGATATCTACGACCAGTAAACCATCACTGCAGCGCGAAGCACTTTCATTAAAGCGTTACACCTCGGCAATCGCGAATGTTTCTCCGAAATTACGGTTAAAGGTCACGAACAGCGGCATCAGTGATACTTTGCACACTTAAAGATGAAAATTATCTCCCGCCACTAAGGTAACTGTAGCAGGCTCGCTGGACTGAGAACATCACGCCTCTCACATGGGAAGGGGGAGGGGGCTCTTGCGCATCAAATGCGACTTCAGTCAATGAGCATCAAACACCAGTTTGCGTCACAATATTAGCGAGAATTTTAAATACAGCCAGATATCAAAATTATCACCTCGTTACAAGACATTGAAACAGATTTATGAAGCATTTATTTTAAATATTGCATCTGTACACCTTCATCGCGTTATTTTTGGTTGGTTACCGTTGAAAGTTGTAATTTTCTACCACTTTAAAAATGTTTCTTATCACTACTCGCTCTCCATGCAACATGGCGGCCAGCGTCTGGTCTGGCTCTTCAAACGAAGGGCCCTTGCTGTGGTCACGTGGTTCGTGACGCAAACTGGTATTGCGCAGAACGAGCAAAAATCAGTGCCCCAGAGGAACTCACCCATATATATTTATTTCCACTATGCTCACAGCCATCTACATCATATCTAATCGATCAGTACCTATTGGAGACGTGCGATTCTCAATCAGTCGGCGGTGGCCTCATGTAAACGATCGCAGTAGTCCGCCTCCTAATGTAAAGTGAACGAGTAACACTGATTCGAAAAATCCTGCAGATAGTCAAACACCTCCGTTAGGCGGGTTGCATTCTTGATCTGCGCTGCAAGCATGTTACCTTTAGGAATGTGTTCAGAACACCTCTCTTATACTGGCACTACCAAAATCGGTTACCACAAAACCATATATGCCACCATTAAGAAATATTTAATTACTAAATAATTACGCAAAAATTAATTTCTTTGCACTTCAAATTTTTGCGTAATTAATGGTGAGCTAGCATAAGATTTTGCTGGCACTACCACACTGAGTTGCCACAAAACCAAATGTGCCACCTTGTAGAGCGATTTAATTGCTAATTATTTACCAAAAATAATTTAATTGCTCTTCAGACTTCCGAGTAATTAATTGTGAACTGCTGGGCGCGCCCGCCGGCCGGCCGGTCGGGTGACGTCACAGTTCTCCCACCTGCCCGCCAGCGAGCCTAGCCTCGCGCTCCGCCGCCGGCTGGTTGGGCAGATTGAAATGAAATACACGGTCTGGCTGAGAGCTGAGTTCAATATTGTATTTTCTTCGATCAACAAACCAAAATAGTCGAATGAAAATTATGCCAATACTTTATTATGTTCATAAAAATTCTCTATAAACTTTAATAATGATCGCTGAATTACCACAAGCGTGTCCTAATCTACGGTATGTTGGTAAAGACTTGATTTTATCATAGTACGTTAGATGTATGTGGTATCGAGTTACAAGTTTATTTTGTTGAAATTGTGTTGTTTGAATTGTTTATAGCGGAACACTGCTAATATGCTATTAACGCCTTACTGGAGGTATTTGTTCACGTGACTTAATGTTCATTCACGGTGGCAAAATTATTTATATCTGATGATTTATGATATATGAAGATTTGATTTTGGACATTCTTTGTAACATCTGATAGTTTTAAATCAGTAATTCGATTGACGACTTTTTTTGCACATATCCCTCTTTACATATGTGTTGTTGACCTCATGATATTGTTGACATGAAATATCTATGCTCATATATATTACTCCTTTAAAACCTTCAATTTAAAACAATCTGGCATCCCCTTATTCAAATAGTCTTTCTATTTCTTAAATACATGTAATTACAGTGTTGTCAAAATATTTGTTTTTTGTAATAATTGTTGTTTTAACTAATTTGACTCGATGTATCTAATGCACAAAATGAAGGTCTGGTATGAGCCTTGTAAAGGTCAATTAGGCATTGTTGAATCGTTGGCAATGTTATAAAGCTTTAAGAAATAAACCAAATATTTCAAAGACCTAAAAGAATGCAAAACATCAATGATGAACAGCAAATAAAATATTAAAATGAGTAAATCGTTCTACAATATGGCATATTTGGTTTTGTGGTAACTCATTATGGTAGTGATAGCATAATCTTATGCTAGCTCATCATTAATTACGCAAAAAATTGAAGAGCAAAAAAATTAATTTTTGCGTAATTAATTAAGAATTAAATATTTCTAAATGATGGCATACATGGTTTTGTGGTAACCGATTTTAGTAGTGCCCAATGCACATTGTCGTATATTACCCACAATTTCTCATACCTGATGTTACGACTATATTTTCATACCCAGTCGTCATTGTATGCGACACGTCGTTGATCTCATGCAACGAGGAAGAAAGAAACTTCAGTATTCACGTGTGCCGTTTAAGAATTACATATTTTTTGGTAATCCAGAACAGCATCATCGAACTCGACAGCAGCCTTTTTGATGCCACCGGCCACGAGTAATAATTTTTCACAGGGTGTGAAATAGATACATGCTGGTTTCAGGATCTAAGAAAACACGTGTGTAATGTGTTTGCACCACTACTTTTTACTTTCTCGCACTTGCTTCGTAAAAAGGGAAAGTTATGAAATCCGGCCGGTATATGAAGTGCGCCGGAAAACGGCGAATTTTCGGGAGAATAACTCCGGGCCCTGGATTCGAAAAAATGAATAAGTTCTGTTGCTTTATATGATAAATAACTTCTTCTAAGACGTGGTGGAGCCAGAATTCGTGTTTTATGGGTCCTTGATACTGAAAAATCGATTAATGGCAAATCCGTCCGTCTGTGATCAACGCTAATGCCCAAACCGTTCATCCAATTTCCTCCAAAACTGAAATTCCCTGATCGACCTGAACGAACGGAAGATTGGAAGTTACAAACGGATATTTTGATTTTTGAGGATACTTTACAAAAACCCTCAAAAACATTTTAAAAATGTTCTCAAAAATTGCTCCAATTATGTTTTTTTAATTTAACATTGTCTTCAGATAGTATAAAAGAAGATTAAGAGAATTGTTAGGGTTGCCAATTACTGGGAGAGCTCTTTTGAAGAGATTGTGCCAAGGAAACTGTTTATCGTCTTTTCGTGCAGTCTTGTCATGAGGGACGTCTCTGAAAATGACAAATATCCAGATTGTTAGAATTCCTCGGCGTACGAACCATTAAGTATTGAAGGAATTGTCAGTGTTACCTCTCCGGGTGAAAAGGAAATCGTGTTCATTCTTGATTTCTCTCGGAATTCGTGCGTGTGAGCTAAGTTTACGCGCAAACTATTCTGCTTTAGGAATCATAGAGATCTCAAGTCGCAACACCAACCTCACACCACTAATTGATTTTCAGTGCGTTCGATTCATACGCGTGCATTACCAGCTTTTTACACGAGCGAGGTGAGTCGCCACGAAACTGCTCGCCTTCCCTGTTTTTCAAACAATATATCTTTGTCGCGTCTTAAGTAGAAAAGTTTGATTTCTGAGAAGTTGTCGACAGTGCACTGGCGTCGTGTGCATCATTAAGTCTGGTCCGTGGCGCGCTCTCACCGTCATCTTCGGAAACAGTTCAAGCAGTTGTAACACACGAAATTAATTTCTTTTCTCTCTGCAAGATAGCCGGCGGTTTTGAGGGAAAAATTAACTCCAGGGCGGGACGTTTGAAATGTATACCCTTTGCTGTGAATTCCGCCCAAAGAGTGGTTATAATTGATTGTATTCCAAGTACACCATCAAATTTGAATTATTTTGGCAGCCTTTGTGCCAAAAAGAATGGTGCAGGTCTCACGTTCATTGAAACCCCCGATTTTTCGAAAATTGCATACGTGCAATTTTTTTGGGCACCTTGCTACAACTACACTATTGAAGATACAGATTTTTTCCTTAACAAAATCTGTTCCTTAAGGACAGATCTTGAAGTAATGTTATGTTCAATTTTGGAAAATACGAGTAGTTTTCGTGTAATTTTGCGCTAAATATACAGCTTAAAAATAATTGTAAACATTTTTTTTCTAAAAAAAGGGTACAAATATTTTATACTTTTTTCAAATTATTTCTACGAATATAAGAAGGATCGCTTAAAAGAATGGCGCGGGTCTCATTTTCGTTGATCACCTTAAATATTCCTAAAATTCAAAATTTAGAATTAATGCGAGAAAGTATGTGATGTTGCAGCAACACTAGTTTTATTAAGACGAGTACGCACAGTCCTTTATCTTTTCTTTCTCAATACTATTTCCGTTGATGTCTGGCCATAAATCCTTAAAATTAGTTTATCATCAGATTCAATAAAGTTTTCTACGAGCATATTTGTTAGTCTCTTTCATTCTGAGGAGACCATACTACTATGCTCACACTTTTTCTTGATACCCGAGCCCCCTAGTCCTCTCTCAGCCCGGCACAGCACGGCCCGGTAGAAAACACCAGCTCCACTCGGAACGTCACGGCTCAGTTTGCAGTGCTGCCTACCTTCTTCGTTACTTGTCATTGCTCTCTAGCCCAAGACACGCTATTACCTCAGTCTAATAATTGTGCTATTACGCTCAGTTTTCCGCCGTTGAAGTTGACAGCACTGCACTGCTGTGACGTAGACAGAAACCTCCTCTCCCCGCACCCCCCGCTGTGGAGTATCAAGAAAAAGTGCGCGACTAGTACGTTTTCGTCTTGTTTTTCAAAATTCCTGGCGCTAGGAAACAGTGGATTTCTTAATGGAAAACTGATGAACGATCCCAAATCTTCCTTATGACGAATTGGCTCACGTTTGTTGACACGTATCTGACAGGAAAACTATTAACGTGATCTACAAATTATATTAATATTAAGAATAGTTATCCATTTACAACCGTTCGCGTTCCGTTCAGTTTTTGCGTTTGGTCTATGCAGAAATACAGGAAGATTCATGGAGCGAAGGCGACCCGAAGCTCAGTTCTATTTCATTGCAGCATGTATTACATTTTATACAATGTGACAAAACTCAAGGGCAAAACTTAGGGAATAAGTTCTTCAGATATAAGTAAAAATCAGCACAGGACCGGAAATACATTTTGCGGATTTGTCCAGAAGTATATTTTATCTTCCGAGAGACGTACAGTTGACCGCTGGTGAAGATGAAACATTTTCCCAAGCATGCTTTTGGCAACAGTCAGATAGTAGTACACTGTACCAGCCATGTTTTAACGTGCTCGGAATTCAATGAGAAAAAGACTGAAGGCTTGTATTTAGACAATTTTTGTAATAGAACATTTCAACTGATACGTGAACAATGATCCAGCTGAAAGTGTAAACGTATTCAGAGTATTTTCGCAACAACACTGGGAGTGTCGGATTGCACTAACATTACTCATACGAGAACATTAATTACACAACTTTGTAATTGTGCCTTTTAGTGTGATGCGTGTCGGCGTAAACCAAGCAAATAAACGCTCCGAGAACACCGCAACTATGTATTTCCGGCACCATGCTGTTTTGTCCTCTCTGTACGAGATGTTCATAATATAAATTTTACGGTTGAATTCAGTAAATTGGATCTATCTACTATATTAATTTTAGATAATGGCTTCACAATGTAATTTTTGCTTTTGTTTTAGGACGAGAAAAATCTCATGAAGGTCTGACAAGAAGTTCCGAATTCCTGTATTCTTCATAAAGGACATTTTCCTGTACACGTATGTCATTATATTCAATTTTTTTTTTATCGAAAATTCGAAGTTTCAACTACAGTAAAATATTATATTTGCACATCGTTACTTTTCTCATGTAAAATGAACAATTTTGGATAGATAAACTTTTTACTGTTACAGACCGTTTCTTAACGTTTTCTCTTATTTATAATAGTAAAAGGATCACTTTCATAAAAATAGAATAACAGTGATTTTTGAAGTAAAAATCCCGATTTTATACTCCTCATATGGAGTCATCAATAATGCTTCGGTTCTTGCGGCTATACTTTCCGGCGAACGTCGGTACACTTCTTAATCTTGAAGCTTCTCCAATTGTTCAATTTACTGACAATTATGACACACCAGTAAAATTTTTCCCTTTCGTATTCTTGTGGAGGGTCTACTGCCCGATCACTCTTATCTCCTCACAATACACAATTCAGTCAACCGCACGATATTATTAATAGTTGCGGGCCTTTAAATGAATGATTAACGGGTTGCGTTAGCTCAGAGCTAGCATTGTCTCTGCAGGGACACTCTCCGAGAGGCCCCCACGGTGGGAGATTTTCGGCACACAGCTACACAGTTAGGTCGAATACAGCAGCTGTCTGGCGGAGAATTCTAGCAGCCTGCTGCTCTGATCGGTAGTTTTCTGTGGTTTATCCGATCTACACAAGTTGCATGCTGGGGCAGTTCTCTTATAAATGAGCTAGGGGCCGTGCGTGATCTTAATTACATTTACATGCACCACCCACAATACCACATATGTTGGGAGCTTAGAGCCTGTCCCGGCGGGGGAGATATCTGACAGGGGAAATCCCTACAAACCGACGCGAAGGTCGTGGTCGGCTCTCACCATTCGGCGGAAGAGGAACACTGCTTCATTGCGGAATAAAACATCCCCCATACTAGCAGGACTAACGATCACTACAGTTGACGCGCCCGGAAACCAATCAATCAAATGAATGATAGGAATAAATATGCTACCCTGACGCGAAGACACGCATACGAGAAAGAAAAAAAAACAGTAAATGCTCAGGACCTACATATTATCAGAATTTTAAAGAAACTATCCCACTTCCAGTTTTACTGAACGAAGTACATGAGAGTTTAGTATCATGGATGAGAGATGGAGTTTAGTATTTTATCAATTCCCCAAGTAAAACAACTGCATCGAAATACGACGTGTAAAGCCCTTGGCGATATGCACAGTTTAATAAATAATTATATAAATAAAAGTTAAATAAAACCAAAAGAAAAACGTGAAGGGGATAACATTTGAGGCCCTTGAGACGAATGTCCTTGGCCCTATGCCTGAGCTCGAAGCCAAGAAATACGATGAAAGAGATACATATTTGGTGTTGCGTGACAGTCGTAACGGTTTACGTGACAGTTGTTACAGTTTGTAACATCTTTCCTATTATTCTGTCATCTCGAGGGCAACAACAGTTCCAAGAAAAATTGAATTTACAATTTCAAACGGTCACTTCATCCTTCATGTTTACTAAGAACTAAGAAATATAAATTAAATGATAAAATACAATAGCAAAACGATAATGTAGGAGTAACTCGAAATCTTGCACTGCTAAAATCCCTTGATAGGACAAATAGATGCTACGACTAAAGGCGAGCCCAGAGATAGCAGTAAATATAAAAATACAAAGAAAAAGTGTTAAAACTGTATGTCCCTTTTCAGTTATCCGCGTGGAATAAGAGTTCCGAGAAACATGAAACGCATCATCTCTTTCCTTATTACTAGATCTCGGATTTTAGGACAAATGCCTATTTATTTCCTTTAGGAGGATGTGGAAAAAAATTGCAATGTTTCCGAATCATGAAAAAGTAGATCTACTGAAAGCATCTAATAGTGCCTATAACGTCCTAAAAGAGCGGTAGATGCATATTTTTAATATTTCTTTGCCTAAAACAAGTAATTTTGAATAATTATCATATTTTGATTACTAATTTTTTAATTTGTTATACCAAAACAAACTTTCCCGAAATGCGAATATTCCCTGATTGACTGTGCGCTGAAAACTATCTTACCCAACACCCCAGACATAAGGTGTTCAAGCACGGCAATATAAAGATGTTTAACCCTCGTTTCCAATCAGCACATCTTAGGCAATTGCACCCATTCTCGGTGCATCTGAGCAGTTGACTGGTTGAGAATGAAAAGTATGAAAGAGTAAATGAAATGAAAGTGATTAAAATAATATACTGTAGTCACTCTAAAACATATGTAAAAATAGTTGACATTCCTAAAAAATAAAAAGTGCCTAGTTTAATCCTTTTGTGATCAGTTTTAGATGTCAGAATCATGACTTTTCATGTCTAATGTTTTTAAATGCTTGGTTTAATTATTTTGTAACCATTTTTTAAGTGTCTAAAACATCACTTTACATGACTAATAGTGCCTAATTTAATAATTTTGTTTACTATTTTAGGTGCCTAAATCATTGCTTTTTTGTGCCTACAATTCCTAGGTCTAGTTATGACAAAACAAATGAATAATTATACAAACTAGTGATGCTAAAACGTACTTTCTCGCCCGTATTTTCAAGCAAAATTACGCGAAAAGTAATCAAAATTTCTAAAACTAATACTTGACCTTATTTCAAAATCTATTGTTGAGGAAAAGATTTCATGAATGGAAAAATCTTTATCTTTAATACTTTATTTGCACGAAGACTCCGAAAAATTTGAACTTTTGCAATTTTCGAAAACTTAAGGTGTTCAACGAACATGAGACCTGCACCATTCTCTTAAACGCCCCTCACACTACCCAACAGCAAAACTTAATCAAAAACGATGGAGCCATTTTTTTTTAAGTTTTAAAATATCCCAGCGACTTCAAGTAAAGTACCCCCAAAATTAAAATATCGGTTTCAAATTCAAGGGGCCGCGACATCAGTCAGGTCGATTCGAAAATATCGATTTTGGAGAAAATCGGCTGAACGGTTTAGCCGCTAGCGTTGTTCACAGACAGACCGACAGACGTTTTGCCGTCATTCGATTTTTGGGTATCAAGGTCTCACAAAACGTGGATTCTAGTTACACTACGTGATGGAGGACTTTTTTGTAAATGTTGCAACTGGATTTATCGACTTTTTCGTGCCGGAATTTTCCGTTTTTTCGCGCAGCATTTCATAATTTTCTCTGTACTCCGAAGCGAGAAAGTAAAGTTTGGTTACATGGTCATCTCGCAACGCCAACAATAGAGGCCGGCGCGTTGACATTTAGAGCCCTTGACGAGCCGAAAGTTGTTGGCCGACCGCCTCACCGCGGCGACGCGTCGCGTTGTATCGTGTCGCGCGGGGCCAGCGACAGCAGCCGCCAGCGCCAGAGCGAGCCCGTGTCATCCGGGGCGGCGCGCGGGGCGCCTTGACGCGACGCGACGCAGCGCGGCGCGCCGCTGCGCCGTGCCGCAGCGCTGCGGGCGCGGCGCGAGCGTGCGCGGAGCGGGCGAGCGAGCGAGCGAGCGAGCGGCGGGGGCGGGCGCGCGCGTCCCCATCGACCCGCCGCGCCGCCACCGCCGCCACTGCCACTCCGCTGCAGACCGCGGCGGCCGCCCGACCCCGCCGCTCGCCCGCCCGAGCGCGCGCGCGCGCGGCCCCGCACTCGCCCGCCCCCGGCCGCCATGGAGCGGCGTCCTCGCCGCGCCCGCCGACCGCCGTCCGCCTCCTCCTCCCCAGCAGCCGTCGCCGCCGCCTCCACGGTGACCTGACCACGGCGCCCGCGGGCCTGCCCAGCGTCGCGCCGCCCGCGCTCTCACAGCGCCTCGTGCCCTTATCCGCTCCCCGCCTGCTCGCAGGGGTCGACCGGGTGTGGAGGTACCGCGCGCGCCGCGCACCCCGGCCGCTGTGTGGCTGCCGCAACCTAGGCTGTGATCCCGAGTGAAGCGTTGCCGTGGCCGCAGCTCGCCGCGGACCACGACCGCTCCCCATCTTCCGCAACCTCCGGCTGTGAACCCTCCCCTGAGAGTGTGATCCCCCGTACATATCTGCGGTTGCCGAGCGGCTGCGCCGTCGTCGCCGCGCCGCGTCGCGTCGCGGGAGCGTGGATGCGCGGGCGCGGGCGGGCGGCGGAGAAGAGTCCGGCCAGGCCGAGGCCCTCGCGGCCCTCGAGGCCCAGGCCCAGGCCGAGGCGGCGGCGGCGCCGCTGAGCGCCCTCCCGCTGCGCCCATGCGCGGCCTGCGCCGCCTCGTCGTGCTGCTGCTGGCCGCGCTGTCGGCGCTGCCCGCGCTGCTGCTGCTCACGCTGCTCTTCGCCGGCCACGACCTCCGCAACGGCGCCTCGCACTCCGCGCTGCGCTCCGCCTTCCTGCAGGTGCGTCGCGCCGCCTTGGCTCTCGGCTCTGCTTCTCACGCGCGCGCGCGCGTGCGTTCACCACCTCATCTCCCTTTCAGTCGTAATCCGATGGCGCTTTCCCACTGCACTGGCCATTTGAGTTGCTCTCGGCGTTCCTTCTCCGGTGTTCTACACACATCCACGTTCATTCACCATCTCTTCTCCCTTTTAGTCGTAGTTCTACGACGCTTTCCCACTGCACTGACCTTTTCAGTTGCTCTTGCCTTTCCTTTTCCGGTGCTCTACACACGAGCACGCTCATTCACCATCTCATCTCACTTTCAGTGGTAATTCGGTAACGCTTTCCCAGTGCGCTAGTCTTTTCAGTTGCTCGGTTTATTTGCTTAAGTAATTAAGTAAGAATTGTAACTTTGGTTAAAAAAGCGACAGCTACAATCCTAAGAAAAACAAGTTTAAATACACATTTGCGTAACTGATCTTGGGAAACAGAACGACAACCTTCTCAGTTGCTTTTGAACTTAGCTTTTCTGCGGATGCGCATAGCCGCAACGCGAACATGCTCAGGCTCTGACGTGTTCTACAGACGACCTTGTTTACTGATGATCTAATGATTTCTCTGTCAGACGTGAATTTGGTTACTTTTCCAGTGTGGTAGCGTTTTAAGTTATCTTTAGTTCGGCAAATGATTCAGTAAGGAAGAGATTTGAGGCTGGTTAAAAGAAAAGGTAGGGAGTGATGGGGAAGACCGATGTCCTATCTGTCAATTCGAGATCCCCGACGAAGATCTAACGATCTTTCTATGTGTCGTGAATTTAGTTATGCGCTTACATTTACAATCCCGAAAAAAAGACGGAACTACCTCAATGGATCGAGTGAAAATGAACGAAAATCTTCCCATGCCTTTCTCGTCTGTTTAGATCCTTCCTTCTTGTCTGCCGATGTTCTAAAGAGCCCGATCCTTGACCGAGATCAAATAATCTCCTTTTCATTCAAGAATTTGATTACACACCTTTCCTTGTATGGTAGCCTTTTCCTTTATTCTATTTATCTATTTACGTAAAAACAATAAAAATGTATGACGAATTTGCAGATGGGTGAGAGAGACGCTACAATTACAATCTGAAAAGAAAAACGGAAGTTCACATTAGCATATTCTCAACGGATAATGGTAATTGAGGCGAAAAACCTCGCACTTATCTTTGCGTTCCGTAAATTCTCCACGCTGCTCAGTCCGCACTTTTTCTTTCGTCATTGTTATGTACTGGAAGTCTTTTATTGTCGATAATCATGTCTCTCAGCTAAGAATTCCTTTGGGCTTCATTTGCAGCACAGTTTTTTACCTGCTACTGATCTTTTTATTTAGTTAACAATATTATGAACTCTATGGGACATTTTGGAGAGACTCTGACAAAAAAAAGTATCGTGACCAGTCGGCGACCATCGTCAGAGATCTAATGATCGCCCTTTCCGCCACGAATTGAAGAGCTTATTACTAAAGTGATGAATCTCCATGAAAGACAATATTTCAGAAAGAGAAAGTATTCACATTTAGCCTTGTGTTTCAAGACAGCTTTCACCGGTTTTCGGATACCATTTAACATAGGAGAAAAGCAATGTTTTTTTTTGGCAGCATAACAGGAATCCGTCTTAAGAATACATTTGATGTATAAAACAAGAAAACAAACGAAAGTGGAGATATGTCAGTTTGCAAATAACTTCTTCAATTTGGTTATACGCCTTCAGCACTTTATATTTACAATCCAGAAGAAAAACAAGAGCCCATCAATTCACCGGCGACCTGCAACCGAGGTCGATCACCGTTAGAGTCAAAATCATTCTTTGTCATTCACTTCGTTCCGCTCTTTTGGAAGAATAGCTTTTCTCACTTATTTATTCACCACACTTCTCTTTGCCCTACTGATCTCCGCGCTTGTGCTTTTTTTGTTGGTCTACGGTGATCTACAGGCGAGGCCATTCGCCAAGAATTGGGTTAAGTTCCTTTCGCAGTACTAGTGGCCGAGTCAGTGATGGGAACGCCTCTCTCCACAATGGCATCTAGAAGCGAACGAAGGTTTTAGTCAGGCGGTTTTGTTTTTAGAATTTAGACGATAAGCTTGTGATTATTTTGCCTGCCGCGCACCCATATCATCGAGGTACCGGCTTTACCTTCCTTCCGAAGGGTAGCACGTCGATATTTTGGCTTTCAAATGATCACCGTCTTATTGTTGGGTAAAGTTCGAAACTCGAGAAGAAGAATCCGAAAAGCACGCTATTCAACCATACACCGCCGACTATTTATGTCAAAACAGCATTGAAATATACGCGTTTTCATTGTCGGAGGGTCTTGGTATCGCGATTTCTTCCCATGCTGGCCACAACTCCCACAACTTTGCACATTTCCCACGTACTGGTGTTATCTTTCACGACAATACACGTTGCCACCGCGCACTGCGTGACGTATGCAAGAATCATTCGATACACAAGGCTTTGGCTTCCCTGAATGTGATTGGCTCGTGATCTCACTAGCTCTGCAATGCATTGAACGCAAAAGGAAAGCCGTGGGTCGCACATTCTGTTTCCCCGGATATCCTTCACCACTATCTCGACATCTGAAAATCACATATGATGTAATCTGATTGTACATATCAGCACAGAATTTCCTCGAACCGCTGTGAATTGTTGTTGAGCGGAAAAGGAAAGAAAGCTCCACGCTTGTCTTTCCCACTCCATTAATGACCTCCCCATTCATGTCTATTTCCTTGCGTTTCTGTTTTTGTTTGAAAAATGCAACTCCTTGTTTTAATTTTGGATTTATCTAAGCAAAACAATTATACATGTACAAGACTTTTGGACAAAAGAATTAAATCAAGAGACTATCTCATTATTTGCTGAATCGATCAATGAAACTTCTGGCAAAATCTAATCGAAATGGAAGTAATTTCTTCTGTTCTCATTGCACCGCAAAACGCTTTCTTCAAATCCGTTGCCGTAGAACTGCAAATCACACTGGTATGTAACTAGTATGATGCGATTCTTCATTCCTCGTTTCATGACATTATGATCAACATTAAATGCGCGGGTTACTTTCAAAAATTGCAATACTGCGCCCATTCCTTGCCGATACTTTACGATGCAAATTGAGAATCTATAATGTACTTGTAAGATGTTTTATACGCATACGATTAATTCGATTGAATTAACATCATTGTTTGCGACCAATGTGTTCTAATTTATAACACGCTCGTCATCATTACTTTCATTAAATGCCTTCGAAACGAAATTATACAAATCATGTGTATTTTTATGTGTGTTTAGTCATAACTTTAACACGTGAATCCTGATTAAGTGCTCTTTCTTTGTCTTGAAGAGTATATTCTCCAGGCCGTACGACGGTAATTTAATAATATTCTGATGGTGGGGTTTAAATATACATTAAATAATGATGTGGGGGAAACATCAGCACAATCAACTAAGTCATATGTAAGATTTTTTTCAAAAACCGATATTGGCAATTGCTTGATATTACAATATTTACCCAAGGTCTCCTAATTTTTAGGGTACTTCATACGAAGCTCGTTTCAGAGTTTCAATTTTTTTTAAAAACTGCATCGGTTTTTTTGTCTTGTAAGTTTCTTTGATATCAAAGTGGGCTAATTTAAACAGTAAGATTTTCATTAAAATCGCTCAATTAAAAATATTCAAAGTTGAACTAGTTACAATTCCTTCTACGCCGTCACTTTTGAAGCTAGGTTTGTTTTCTTTAATGCAAGCGATATCAATAGTTGCTTCTTATATGAATTACTGTACAGTTTTTGTTTGTTTGCTTTTTCTTCAAAAAATTCGTTTTGCGTAATTTTGAATTATCTCGTGTTAAGTTCGCAAAATATGTAATGAATATTGGCTCAAAAATGGATCCGAGTTTGTTTTTAAACTTTATGTAGAGATACAGAACAACGGACTAAATTATTTGGCACTCACGCTATTTTAATTACAAATATTTGAATTTGAAAATGTTATAAAAAACATTACAAGACTTTTATTCACGGTGATAGAGACATTACAAGGCGGAAACAATGTATTTCCTTTTTCACCAAAGCGACTGAAAATTTAAAAATTAAAATCCAATTAAAAAATGTAAAATCGTCTTCCAAATTAAAAAACAACACGTAACAGTAAAAATAATTTCAAACATATTTTCACAAATTCTTTCGATATGCAAAGACTTTTTTTTAACAAAATTTGCCTAGTAAAGTCTTTGCTGAATCAAAATACTAGATATATGCTAAAAAGTAGTTTTACTTTTAAGTGTTTTTTTTATATTTGAAGGCGGTTTCCAATTTTTAAATCGCTCATTTTTAACATTCATAACTTGAAAAGCAGAAACAATTATCTTTATTCAGATTGATACGGTGAACTACTCATTTCAATAATTCAAATAATATTTCATCTATTAATGGATTTCCGTGTATAGAAAATTGTCCCGTTTCCATGCTAGCAAAATTAACAGTCAAAAAGAGAATCTGAATTCTGTATAATTGTACAGTTAAATAAAACTGAAACTCGCAACACAACATGAAGCTGTTTTTTACAGGCACACTTGTATATATCAAAACGTCCAAAAGATGTCATGGAAAGACGTAAAATGTAAAAACGTACATCATTTACATAAAAATAAGCAAGTGAAGCCACGTTTAAAACTGATAGCAAAATGAATTACTATATTCTGCAACACGGAGAAGACGTAAGCAGGCACAAGATTGACAGCACTGCCTGCCAACTTCGACATTTACGACCTAGATATGAAACCAACAGACGCAATGTTTGGACTTCTCTGCTTCGAATATTCCTCTTCTTAAAATATTAACTTTCTTTCATGGGTGCTATGTGTCCACCACAAGTTTCACCATGTTCCCGGGAGAGGTTTTCCTTAGAAGGATTTCATGTTTTAAAAACTGGCATTTTATTGCAAAGGCCAAAACTTGGGCCAAAATAGACAGTTTTTTCTTCAAGAAAACACGAGACCATTATATCTACATGTTCACGTACATATTATTGCCAGACCTGTCATATTTTCTCCTAACTGGCTCGCTACAATATCACATGCTTTCTCGAATTATTTATAACTTTTGCAATTTTCGAAACTAACAAAATTCAAAGCAAACCGAAAGCGCTCCATATTTATTGGTGCACTTCGCCCTATCAGAGGGAAAAATTAAATTAAAAAATTGGAGCCATTTCCGAGAATATCTTGGTTTTAAAATTGGCTTTATTTCACGACAAAAAAATATCCGAAACATTGACATTGAAAGTAAATTGCACATACCTCATCTAAAGATCTAATTTCGAAGTACGAATTTCGAAAATGCAGAGTTAAACGAATATTTGACCTATGCCTTTTTTTAAATAAACGTAGGTGCTTTGCTCCAAGGTAAAAGTAAAGAACAAATATGGAGTCATTTTTGAGGAAATTTTCAGTGTCCTGAGGCCGCGTGTAAAGTACACCGTAAAATCAAAATATCCATTTCAAATTCAAGGGGACTCCACACGAGCCAGACAGATCGAGGTATATCACTGTAGGGAAAACCCTGCCAATGTTTTAGTAGCTAGAATTGTTCACAGACGGGCAGACGTTTTGTCGTAAACCAATTTTTCGATATCAGGGACTTTCAAGAAGTGCATTCTCACTGCACAACTTCAGAACAATTTGGAACAAGGTTTATCCACATTTTCGGTACGAGGGACCTACAAAACAACTTTGTCGTAAAAGCTGCAGCAATACAATATTCTTTCTATATTACGTACGTAGTATACAAAAATACTAGCGGTGCTACACACAACATACTTTCAAACATTATTTCTAACTTTGGCAATTTTCGAAAATTCTTTTTCGAGACTTTTTGAGAATTTTTACTTTCTCGTATACTACTTACGTTGTGAAGAGAAAGTATTTCAATGCTGCAAGTTTTTCGGTATCAAGGCCCCATAAAACATGGATTCTGACTACACAACATGTTAGATGAAGTAATTTATCACATATAAGAACAAGATTATCCACTTTTTCGATACCAGGACTCACAATATTGTCTCTTAATACTTAAGTATGTAATAAGGGGAGAACATAAAAAGAAACAAGAGCCCCAAGGGATTTGGAGACTCCAACATTTGTAGCCGGCAAATTTAACGCGACCTACTCGGTCCTTCCTAGAAGATGGGTTCTAAATCTCAAATTAAATTCACATGGATTTTTCTCCATTCTGCAAGTTCCCGATTGACAGTGTGTGCTATTGATTGACAGGTATCTACAAGAGGTCCTCCTAAAATGTCACAGAAGGGCACGAATCTCTTGGTTTGTGGATTAAAACCTGAGTTACGTAACTTGGCCCCCTGCGGAACTCGAAAACCGGGTTTTAGAGTCTTCAAATGCAGATTTTGAATTACGATCGTTAGTAACATGTTGTGCGGGTTGCATGTGTGTTTACTGAATTCTTGAAAACAAAACTAAAAATTCTACATTGTTGACTTCAATGAACATTTGGGGGCAAATTTCCTGTGCAGCATCTGTAAATTACGTCTATTGCGGGGAAAATTAATGTTTAATGCCAGTTGTCCGAAAGGAAATGTAAATTCTAAATCAAAACTCCAGAGGACCGTGAACCATTAATTTGATATGAAGTTTTGGTAAAGGAGAGAAACAATAAAACTACAATTTTACAAATACTCTTTTTTAATGTTTGTTACAAGTGTATCCGTACCACGTAAATAATTATACATCACTTAAAAAGTCTGTTATTCTTGCCTATTCTTTGTCTTTGCCATATTTCTTGCAACACTAATAATCTTTTAGTATTTCCTTGCTATTTTATCCATGTATTGGGGGTATCATTCTTCTTTAAACGTCGAGAATTTGGTAATAGCTTAACGATAAAAATGACGCCCAATAAACAAAAAGAATGTTCCTTATAAATTTCGGATCCTTAAACACACATTGTCGGGACCTTTTAAAGGTCATTAAAGGTTTTATCGTCGTATAAATATTAACGATTTATTGTTTCGTAATTGCGAATGGTTGTCATGTAACTGAGTGTAGCAATGTTTTATAAGTTGAGCCAACCAAACTGAAATAATCTCTCGGGCAGGCCTGCCCAAAACAGAGGTCCGAGGGCCACCGACGAAAGCTGCGGGAACACGCGTTGCCACCTGAGCCATGCAAAATAAACACACTTGCAACTCGGTTCTACGAAGACTACGGATCAAAGATGGGGCGCCGTCGCCGTTCGTCCAACGTGACAAGCTCAGTCTTGCACGCAAACAAGTCGGGTGCAGCGCGGTCGGCCGCCCGCAGAAGGGGGAAGAGCGTTGGGAGGGAAGAGGAAGAGGACGTGGCGGTGTCCCGAGTATTTCACGAACCACGATGCTCTGAATCCAGCTCGTCCGTAAAGTTACAGAGTTCAAGCTGTATTGAAATACCAATGCCTGCATTTTGAGAAAACTAATGTTGCGTTTTATAAGGTGCCTAGTTCCTACTGTTGTCTTCCCTCTGCGCCTGCCATTTCTCCCAGGAGCCGTCCTAGTCACGAGCACCGGTCCTCGCATGCCTTGATTAGACCACAGCGGCCCCTGCGAGCTGCACGCAACATGTCGCTTCGTTTGGTGGAGCCCACCGTTGGCGTGATTGCTATCCTGCATTAACTGCATTGCAGGGGAATGATAGGGAGAAATCAAACAAAAGAGTAATATTTTATGGCTCTGGCAATCATTACCCGACAGCGCAAAGGAAGGTAAGATTTTTCACCAAGGACTTTGTGAGTTGATTCCAGCCTTCATACATTGGAAATCAATCGATGGGCTTTGATGACAGAAAACCAAATCGTTTTTCTGCGATGGAGTGGTATAAGATGAAAGATGCTACATGAAAACAAAAATGGCGGACGAGGACATGAAATGGCTATGTTCAAACAAGGATTTTCTGTGGATTAAACAGTATTAAGGAAATCATTTGTAAACCATCATGTGTTATGTGAATAGTTAATAACTATCGTAAGACACCTTCATCACAATTCGAGACTGCAGAATTACCAAATGACGACGTTAGTTCGAGTTAGTAGTATTGATAAATTTATTTTGTACATGATATTAATGCCAGCATGATTGGGATGTTGAACACTTGGTTCAGCAATAATATTCGATATCTTTTCATATTACGAAACTGATAACATTTGCTAAAAGTAGGCCACAGACATGGAAACTTGTCTTTCGTTCTAATTATTATTATTATTATTATTATTATTATTATTATTATTATTATTATTATTATTATTATTATTATTTCATTATTATTATTATTTAACTGATTTCAATTTCGAGAAGTTTTGACTTAAATAATAAAAGTGGATAAAGCTTACAAAAATATCAACACGAGTTGGATACTAAATATTCGGCGTGCCTATATAGATAAACGTCTTTGCTAGCAGTCGGATACCAATACAATACTGCAAATGCTTCATCCATCTCTCCTCACTTATCAAAGAACTTCAACAGCGTGAAGCCCAAACCAGAGAACGTGAACTACTGTACAAACAGATAATATGATTTTTTTTCTGTAGATCTTGTAAATAATTGGTTTTTATCCCAGCGAACGATCCTAAATGATTAATCATGATAAAATTGTTACATTTGTAACACTGCCTGAAAGCTGTTATAGCACACGCCAGTTCCCACAATCATTTTTAAACAATTTCAACAGTAAATGTTCTGGAACGCAATATTTTTACTTTCTCATGAGGTGAACCTTTTGTGAAATTCGTAGTCAAAATTTACAAATTAAACGACAGGTGTAAGTTCTTCTCTGCATTAAATGCGAGAACAGGCGATAAAAATGAGTTCACTACTGATCACATTATTCTGAAGCCGTTCCGTTATCTTTCACGTTTTCTCTTTTGAGATCCGCTTCGAGGGTTCACCTACCACGAAACATGGGCATCTCACTAATGCATATATGCAGTGTCGCGGTAATTTATTTCGCTTCCACACGGCTAATGTACCGACACTTCCATGAAGGTCGGCAAAAAAGACAGTAATACACTAGTAAGGCTCTATCACGCTCACTCCTTGGGCTACTAAAAAACCAGTACAGGAAAAATAATGAAACTTAGTCCCCTCTCCGCATGAAGCTGAAACAACCCAAGGTCGCCTGAAAAGGACGATACTCCAAGGCACCACCGGCAAACGGATCTAGACTTTCAATTTGGGGGAGAGGTCACGATACTAACATTACTTCAAATTGAGAATTAGTATTGTTAAAATAATTTTGCCAGCCCTGGGCGCAGCGTCCAAAAACGCGGACACCAGAGTTGTAGGTTCGAATTCCGCAAAAGGATAGGATAATTCATTTGTTTGTGGCATGGGGGCAATTTACAGATACTCACGACCTGCAAACCTTAATGCTATCCAAATCTCTTGCCCTTCACTAGCTGCTACTAAGATTTCATGCTAACTAAGACTGATTCCCTCGGCATAATGTTCGGAGAGAGATGTAAGAGGAACAAGGGGAGCTCCGAATATAAATAAAGGAAATGCCTCTTAGAATGACCCATTCTCTGAGTTTGGCGATTAAAATCTTTATTCTTTCTCCACTTATCTAAAAAAAAACCTGCTGAATGAAGTCCAAGATGTGTCATTATCAAAGGTGTTTGAACGTTAAAATATTAAGCAGCAGCTTTTTGAGGCTGAGACATTCGCAAAAGAGCGCATTTCGGTAATGGATTAATACATTACTTAGGGTAATGATTCTCATGAATAATTCTTGGAGCCATTAATCAATCGTATTTTACGTAAGCAACTTGTTATTGTTAGACCCTAATATTTTATCAACAAGATTGAAAATGGGGCATGATTCCTGCTACCGAAGTCCATTTACCACATGAATTTTAATTTAGATCATTTAATATGACATTTTAATAGACATTCTTATTCACGTAATTTTTATTATTTTATTTTATTGGAGATAGCAGGGGGTAAAATAGTAACGTTAATAACGTGTGTCAATTCCATTGCTTGGCATTAACTAGTGGAACCCCAACAGCACATTCTTTCTCGCATTACTACCGTTTGCAATTTTTGAAAATTCAAAGTTCAACGAAAATGAGACCTAAGCGATTTTTAGCGTCCTTTACTATATCCAGGGAGGGTGATTGGAGCAGTTTTTGACATTTTAAAAATAAATTACATTAACGTCCGTCAAAAATTACGCCAAAACTGCTCCTTTTTCAGAAAATCGTGCATGGCCTTTTTTTAAGTGCTATGTTTTTTAGAACAGATTTAATTTAAAAAAATATCTCATCAATAATGTACCTCTACAATGTAAACATTTTTTCAATATTCGAAAATAGAGAGAGTTCGCCGAAAATGGGACCAGTATCAGTTTTTTACCGTCCTTTGATGCATACGAGAAGAACTTTTAAAGAAAGAACTGGAGCCGTTTTGAGATAGTTGTTTAAAAATGACCTATTTTTGCGCAAAATTACACGAAAACTAATCATATTTTCAAAAATTGTACAAGACGTTATTTGAAAATGTCTTTGAACAACACATTTCATTGAATAAAAAATCTCTTTCTTCAATATTGTAGTTGTAGGAAGACGCCGAAAAAATTGTCATCGTTCGCAATTTTCGAAAGTTCATGAATTTCAACGAACATACGACCCACGCCAATTTATAAAGTGTTTTTTTTTATTTACGCTACCCACTTCCAAGGTTTAATACGAGATTTTGAATTATTTTTGAGACAAGTTTGAGGCTTTATGTAAAGTATCCCCAAAAAACAAAATATCCGTTTGAAACTTGCAGAACTCGTTCGTTTCGATCAATTGGAGAATAACAACTCTGAATAACATCTTAGAAGGAGAATCGGAGAATAACGGCTTAAGCGCTAGCGTTGACCATAGACGGACGGACAGACAAACGTTTTGAACTCAAACACGTTTTCGGTATCACGGACCGATAAAACATGGATTCTGACTACACAACGTGTTAGTAGAAGTAATTTGAATAGGAACAAGATTTATCCACTTTTCGTTACCAGGGCCCGGCAAGAAGAGTTTTTCTGTCGAAAAATCGCCAATTTCTGGCGCACGATTAAAATGCCCCCTCCCCTTATAAAGTAGAGCGAGAAAATAAAAAGTAATTACTTTCAATGCAACCAGCTAAAAGTGTGTGCGAAGAGGAACAATAAAAATGAAATTGATGATTGGACTGCATATGGCAGGCATGTCACCGTAACAGAGCTCGTTAGCACTGCGTCGAGAGAAATTGGCGCGAGATTTAAAGGTCAGGGTTGTACAATGCTACGGAATGGCGGTTCGTCACTGGATAGTTGGCTCATGACAGTCTTTGGAAGAAGTGACAGTTATTGTCATAAATTTAGCTATATTAATTATTTTCTTTTTAAGGCACATAAATGATACATTAAAATGAAATAATACACCAGTTCGATTTCAAATTCTCAATTGAGAGTATAATTTAAAAAAAAAAACTGAATCAAAAGTATATTGATTTTGTAATCCTGTTTACTTAAGAGTGATATAAATCATGAACTTTCTACGTTCAGGTTAGAAGGTTTAACAAACAAACATTCTTATCTGTTAAAAGTGCTCTCGGTCCGTAAGAGAAATTGTTAACTTATAGAAATTTGTTAATGTATTTCACATTATTGCTAAATACAATAATTAACTAAATGATTTAATACACAACACAAAACTAGTAAAGAATTTTCCATTCAAACATATTCCGGTCACTTAGCAAAGATGTTTATAAGAGAGAATTTAGTAAGAAAATAAACATCAAATAGTAATTAGTGAAGAATATAAACATAATACAATTTTCGGTTATTTGATAGAAAAAAATGGCAAACATACTTTCGAATGAAGCCACTATTCACCACCTTGCACCGCTTCGGCTTGCGCGTTTACACCCCTTTCTGGATTTGGTGGGAAAATGAGAGGAGATTCAGGGGAAGTTGCCCGTGCTCGCAGGAGCGTCCGGCTTCCCAGGAGGGCAAACAGCTCTTGCGGGCAAGGGTTTGACTTGCCTGATATTTGGTCTGGAATGGTCTGAAACGGCAAGAATGTGAACCACCTCCGTAAACTGACAGGCGTCGGAACACAGATTTAAGCCTATCCCCACAAAATCACTGACGGCGTGTCTCCGGAAGATATGGAAAATAGACAAATGTTATAGGTTTTCAGACTTTAGTATAACAGCACGCCACTGGGACTGGAGCTCCTGCGTCTCCACTAACAAATGATTCACGTCTTTTATCCGCAATACTTTTGTGACGCAGCGCTATATTATCCAGACTGTAAGGACAGGAAAACAATAAGAAAACATACACAAGAACACAATACTCTCCAATTTTAGGTAATTACAAAGAAACGGAAATTATCCTCTTTGAATACGGCGCCTAATAGAATTTTACGTACTTTTCCCTATTGGTATGGATCCTTTGCTCAGTTATTGTTGGCATGGTGAAATAAAAAAACAACAACATATGTAGTGGAGGTCACCGTGTTTTCACTATGACGATACCATTATCTCGTCAAAGAGCCCGAAGTGAAAACTAACTCATTCAGCTGTTTAAAATGAACATGTTGGCCTTGACCGTGGTGTAATATAAATGCAATTGTTTCTTACGAATCTCCCTGGTGCAGTTCAGACAATCCAGGATGGTCAGCCGAATTTCTCATTATGCATATGAATTTCTTTCTTCCCTTATGGATTAAAAAATAAGTGTTGCAAAACCAAATACTCAAAGCTTTTCTTAACTTACAGATTGTACCTATCTTTTACAGTTTTCGATACAATGAACATAATGAAAAACAAATACGGAAAAAAACTTTTGAAGTTATTTGCACTAGTAAATAAACAACCACCGAAATCACATTATAAGAATGTTTATTTTACAACTCACAAACAATTAAAGTGTTGTAAAGCTAGACATCGCATATCTTTAAAATGCACAAAAAGTGAAAAATTTCTCAGGAGTGAAAACAACTAATAATATTGTAACTAATTACTATCAGAAAATCACAATACAAGTAAGCTGTGGGTTGAAACCCACGTAAAACCGGAATTTTTCAGTTGTGTTTTCGGGGTGGGGGCATTCCGAATCCCTTGTCCATTGCATATGTATCATACACGTTCCAAAATCTCTTGGCCATTTCACGCAACTGCATGCAATCTGTGTTTCGTTGAGGAACTGGATCCCTCACCCAGAACATGGCACAAACATCGAGGTGGAGCCAAGGAACACTTTGGGCAAATGTGAATTGGTAATAAGATCGAGATAAGTGTACGCCATATTCGGGGTGCGCGAAGGTGTTCTTCACCACACCCCAGAGGAGCGGCGGTTACCGCAAGAGGCACTGGCAATCGGACGCGTCAGAGAAAATAGGAAACTAGTACGAGAAAGTCTATGCCATTTATTGTACCATTAGTTTACAACTTTTTCGAACATATGAGTTTCCAGAATTGGTTAGCAGAAGCGCAGATATTGACAGACTTACGTGGTTTCTAAAGAAAGATTATTCAAAAGTATCCAGAATATACATTTATTTCTCTGTCAATGGTGCATTTTTATCAATTTTGACCACCAAATACGTAGGGCGAATGACTGCACAATTCGCCCTACCTCAAAAAGAACCAAGACGGAAAGAAGCGTCCCGTAAGCAAGGAAAAATCACGAAAGAATCTATTCTGGTCGAGCGATCACAATTTATTATGTAAAGATGTTTACTTCTGCAGACGACTTAGAGCAGCAAACACAGCTGAAAGTAAAGAAATGTCTACCACATGTTCGTAGCTCTTAAACGCGACAACTCCATGATGAGGTGCATGATCACACGGTCGAGATTGCAATTAATACGGAATTAAAAAGGAAATAGTTTTTCGTAATTTTAACGTCAAAAATCTACTCCCGGATTTTCATTTTTTATTATAATCTATAATTGTATTTGAATATTAAAAAATCAGTTTCAAACACATCAACTTTACGTAATATGTATTTTAATTAAATGTCACGGTCCGGCAGATATTTTCATTTTCCTTCCTTTGCAAGTATCCCGCTTTGTACTCTTACGAGGCAAAACTTGTCAGAGTTAAATATCTCTAATTTCATTTCATAACACTGAAATGTTCAAAGAAACATTAATGTTTGTTCTTTGTGTATTTACGCAACTGGAACGAATTTTCATGGGCAAATCCTCAAACATCGAATTGCAAAGCATGATATTAAGGGAGTGTCTAATGTAATAAATTTACAATTATCTTCATTTTCATTTACGCAAAAATATTTACATTAAAAATATCGACATTAATGATCTAGTTTCATCAAACGATTTGCTTTTTTTTCTTTTCTTTTTTTCTGAACTTTTCGTTCGACCACGGTAGGGACAACCGATGCTCGAATAACCTATACAGGAATGTAGTTCACGGGATTTGGTCGGAGTAGAAAAAAAACATTAGTTTGCTGACGTTTCGGAATATTTTTATTCCATCCTCGAAGCTTACTAAATAAATATGGAAATTTACAAGCTCTCAGCAACATTTTCAACTCAACTCCATATGTAGTTACTGCAGAGCAAAGGTCCATCTACCAAGTTTGACTCGGGCCAAATCCATTTGATCGTAAATTTCCGTAGAGAAAATATAAAAAGGAATATTTAGAGATCTTCTCAACAACACGACCGTAACAGACAGACAGACGGACATTTTGTCATCAACTGACTTTTTGGTATCAAAGACCCAGAAAAAACGGATTCTGTCTACACGTGTTAGAGGAAGGAATTTATATTATTATAGGAATAATATTTATCAAATTTTTCGTTACCAGGGCACGGTAATATGTTTTTCTGTCAAAAGAATCGCCTATTTCCAGCGCACGATTACAATACTTTCTCTTCATACGAAGTAAGGCGAGAAAGTGAAAAAGTTGAGATTTTGCAATTTTCGAAAATGTAGACGTTTTAATGAAAGTGGGTCTTTGACAATATTCATAAGCACAACGTCCTCTATTCTATTAAAAAAGCGAAGATTTTTTTACATTTTGGAAAGTTTTAAAAATGTGCTATGTGTTTTATAAAAAAGGAGGGTATTCCAAAAAAATCAATACCTTCGTTTAAATTTGCAGGGCCCACAGTTCAATCAGATTGATCGGAGAGTATTGTTTTCAAATAAAATCTTGGGTACGTTTAGGCACTAGTGTCGCTCACGGGCAGACAGACACAAAAGTTTTGCAATAAACACTACCTTGTTTCCAGGGACCCCGACCCCGACATATTTCCGTCGAAATTTCGATTTCGATTTTTTTAGGGAACCGCCTAATACGAGAGACATACATCCAGTACATACGATAAAGTAAATCTACTGAACTAGACAGTTGCGTACATAAGCATTATTTTAAAGTAAATTTGAATTTTCATACGCATTATCCACCTGCTAGGCGATACAATGCATATTGCAATTTCCAAACTACGGCGAGTGAAATGTATTCTGATATGTACTCAACGACCTTTGGAAACACGATAAAATACAATATAGAAGAAACGGAGGATACGCGCCGTTTATTCGAAGTAAATTTATTATAAAAGTTACTAATAATAATATGTATCTTTTACACCCGCCGTGCAACATATGAACAATATAAAGATAATATCGTTCTATCCGTTCATTATTATTAACTTATAATTTTGTACTTATCGGTCTGGCAAATGAAACTCATTTGAATATGATAGGGCACCTTGTTACAAACATAAGCAGAGCAAGAAAGGCATTCGATAATATAAAAAAGCAGATAAAGAATCGCACAAGTTGAAGTCAACAGCCCCTTTCGACATCGACACGTAAGCAAAGATTATTGTGTTTGGGATAATATGTATCAATACTTCTAAAAATGGACGTTAAGAAGTTATGTCAAATGATTTGTATATCATCGAATAAGGAATTCCTGGTATCGTTGTTAAAAAGTTTATTTTGACGAGTTATCTCGTCTGTTGTGCTATTTACAAAAAACACCGCATAATTTCAGGGTAATCGTCATGGAGATAAAAAAATAATACGGGAAAAATGTTTTTCTACAAAGAAATATATTATTTTATTGCAATTAATTATCTACTTTTCTTACAATTCAAATTTCGCTTCAAAATTTCGAAGAACAATTTTTAATCGGAAATCAAACGGTTAATGGTAATTTGTAGAATGAAAAAAATATATTTAAAAATTAAGAAGCAAACACTTATTCCTCACATGCTTAAGAAAATAAACTTACAGAGATAGACTTTAGAACTAAAACAGAACAAAATAGTTTTGTGGCAGATATATTGCAGTCAAATTATAAACTTTGCAACAATAAAACGCCTAACCAATAATTGTATTGCTAATTGAAAGCTGTATTGACCACTAAAGGATCTGTATTGTTTATTTTAAAATGCTCGGTTTACAGAGGACTTCAGGCGTAACACTGCAGTGGAACACTGCCGATCGACGCCTTTACAAGGACCGCCGTGGGTTGCCTCAACATCACTCTATTACGACACTATTTGGCGACTCAATGAGTCGCGCGGATTTAATGAGCCGTCCCCTGAACGATATCAACGAGCGTTTAAATTAGTTATTAGAGGAGCTCTTTACAAAAACGCCGGGGCACAGAGCGACGACAGCCTCGACGGGGCGGGACGAGGGGAGCTGAGTGGGTCGGCACGGGCGCGAAGGAATAGGGTGGGGTGGGGCGGGGCGGGGCGGGACGAGACCGAGTGAAACTGGACGGGGCGGAACGGAACGAGATGGAAATGGTAGAGGACGAGGAGGAGGAGGGCCTGGACACTGCGGAACTCGACCGGACAGAGCAGGGGTGAGTGGTGTGGTGACGGACAGAGAAGGCTGGCGCGGCGGGGCAGGGTGGGACGGGCGCGGGGCGGGATGAGGTGGGACGGATCGGGAAGAGGATAGGGAACGGGGAACGGGGCGGACGGGACGGGGTGGGGTGGGGGGACGGGCGAGGCGAGATGGGATGATGGACGGGGCGGCCGGGATGGGACGGAGCGGATGGGACGGGGCGAGATGATGATGGGACGGGGCGAGATAGGGGAATGGGACGGGGGGCAGGCGCGGGATGGGATGGGGCGGATGGGATGGGGCGGGATGGGATGGGGCGGGATGGGACGGGGCGGGGGCGGGATGGGACGGGGCGGATGGGACGGGGCGGAATGGAACAGGGGATGGGACGGGGCGGGATGGGACGAGGCGGGATGGGACGGGGCGGGATGGGACGGGACGGGACAGGACGGGACAGGACGGGGCGGGGCGGGGCGGGGCGGGGCGGGGCGGAGCGGGGCGGGGCGGGGAGGAGCGAGCGCAGGGAAGAGATCGGGCACTGAAGCCGCCGCCAGATGAGCGGGGAGCTAAGTGGGCCGCCGCCTCGTGAACGGGCCGCGTGCGCGCCTCGGCGAGGGTGCAGTCACGCACGTGGGCGCCCGATCGATAGGCGCGCGCATCGGCGCGGCGCAGCCGGCGTGGGCTTCTGCTGTATCGGCACCCGCAACGGCCCGCCCGCGCTACGCCCACCGTATGTTCGGCCAGGCCGGCGCGCTCCGTCCTCGCCCAGCCCTTCCGTCTGTCCTCACACGCTGGCCTCAAGGCGACTCACGGGAACGGGTGCATACGAAAATCCCTCAGCAGAGCAAAAGCGCGCACACAAGGCGCACTTCAGTAGGCCTTGCATGACGAAGGGTTTTAAAAGTGATCGAGTACGATGATGCTGCGACTATAACACTGGGAACGTATTTCAGAACGTTGATTTGCCTAATCATCCTTGGTTATATATCTTATAGATGGCATACTATTCTAGTAATACCGGTTTCACTCAATGAAACGTTTTAAGCCGGAATTACATTTTTTCAACGCTCCGTTTTGAATCAGATGATGACACCATACCTGAGTGAGCGCGAAGAGAAATGGCACACAGTATTAGAACATCCTCTTTAATCACGAGCCTCGTCCGTTCCCTACTTCTGGACGAATCATTTTTAGTTTGTTCAGTCCATTTCCTGAATTAAATTTAAAGGAACCTCTTTGCATTCGCGGTCACCCGTTCGCTTCGTTCCTACCTCTACCTCTTTTGTGCCCGCATTCGCTCTTCCTACATTCTTCTTACTGCCGCTCTCAGATAAAAAAAATTGAGAGTGATGAACAAGCTGACTCATGAAGAACAGAGATAGCAGTCGACTCTGAGTGAATGCTGACAATCTGAATCTTATTGGTCATACGTTTACAGCGGAAGCACAAGTTCATATACTAGTTGCATCGGAAGCTTAGTCTGAGTCCAGATTATGACAGATTTTCGAAAGAGACTCAGTAGATCCATCGCGAAAACCACGACTTGGATAAGAATTCTGGAGGACGGCTCGATCGATCCATAGTATTAGGCGGATGTCCTAGCAGTACCTTAATCAAAACGTTACAGACAGCGCGAGATATTTCCTTTCCTATCCCTAATTTACTCTCAGCCTTAGAGCTGAGTGATGGTCGGATCTCCCTTTCCCGTATGGGCTCGACTTATTTTATTCTTGAGCTATCTTAAACTACAAATTCTTTCACACCTCACTCCAGAAATGACCCTCGAATCACTAGTCTATTTCCTAGATCCCTGCACTCGAAAAGTTCCTGTAGTTCTATCACCTCATAAAATAAATTTCCCAAAACACTGAGCTCTATTTCGCGGATCCTAAACTTCATAATGAAATTTCGATTTTTGTTGTCAGAGGGATTGCTAGCTCGCTTCAGCTTGCTTCGACTTATCAGCCTCGTTTTAAATTCAAGAATCGCCTTGTAATAAGACATTGTACAAGGTGAAGTGATGTACACAGTGCACTGCGCGATCGGCTAACAACACAAAACGGGACGTGACCAATTGAGGGTTGAGCAGATAATACCCTGGCCTCCCAGGGCGACGTTCCGTTTCCCGACCACGCCCCCCTTTTCGCGTGGTGTTCTTGGCGCCCGCTTTTATTTTTTCCGCCGCGCCGAGCCCCGCCGCCTCATCACTGCCCCCTGCTGACTCTGCCGATCTGCCCCTCCCCGTTCTCTCGCCTCGCTCGTGCCCCTCGGCCCAAGCGCTTCCTCTTTCAACTTTCCCCGCTCTTTCATTCAGCCTCCACACTGCTTCTTCGGAACCGCTTTGCCCCCCCCCCCCGCCCGTCCCTTGTATCTCCTCGTCATCTTTCCCTCTCGTCAGCGCGATACCGTCCTTGTGAATTCCTTGGTGGGCAGAGACAGATGATTTCCTATGCACCAGGGATAGAGCGAGAAAATCCATCACAAGGACTCTTCTGTTTTGAATAAAAAATCAACTATTTCAATCGCACGTTTCAATTAAATTGTTTATGCGGAAGAAACTGCCTAATGATCCGCGTGTCCCCTTCAAGATATTTCCATTTTAATTCAATTCAATTTTAACCCAATTTCTCTTCTGCACAGACTGTTCTGTTCGGTTTGTCATCTGCTTTCTCTTCCATTTAACAGTGCTTTCCCTCACTACATTTAATAAGAACAGCGGAACCGCATTCACTTCAAAATATCTCGCCCACCCTACTCGATCCTCTTCACCCGCCACTCCGACCGCCATCCTAAGACTTGTGTGTACTATAGATATTTTCCGAGGACATTCGTTGTTGTTGTAAGGGCCTTTATACTGTTTCATTTTACTATTTTACTCGCGGAATGACGTTTGCATGAGAGTTGTTACACTCACATAGTCGTTGCGACGTAATGTTCAATGGCTAAATAACAAAATCGACACATAAACGTACTTGAAACCATAAAAATTTCAACTATTATTAACATAATATTTTATTCAATCCACCGGGTGCATTGGGATTTCTAGGCAGGCCAACGATTTTCCTTCATTTTGTCTTTCATGTATTATTCATTCTGAGTTGTTTACTTCTGAAACTACATTTCAACAGCAGTCAATTATTCTCTATCTCCACTTGG
Source organism: Teleogryllus occipitalis (assembly GCA_011170035.1). Classification (NCBI taxonomy): domain Eukaryota; kingdom Metazoa; phylum Arthropoda; class Insecta; order Orthoptera; family Gryllidae; genus Teleogryllus; species Teleogryllus occipitalis. The sequence goes on from BLKR01000068.1 coordinate 917,656, forward strand.
GTGTATCTTGAACCCTGAACAAGACACTTGCGACCTCATCGGACATGGGGTGAGCAGAATGAGCTTACTGCAAAACAAGTCCTTCAAGGAACAAGCCCAGGTGCAAGTGTAACCAGTGACAGACAGAGAACGAGGGTGCACGACAAACCTTCTTTATAACGTTTTGAAAAATGCATTTCAAAAGATAAACACCTGCTCGAATTCTTGAGACTAGCCTTAAAGAGTCGATCTAACGATCTCAGCTAACTGGACTGGCCTCTCAGAACTAATTGCTAATAAAATGAAAACTTGCCTACACAAGTGTTACTCGGCGCACTAGAAACTTTAACGAGGCTCTGACTTTAACATGGCGCCTTCAGTCTTGTGATTGGTTGTTAGTGATTCCGGGCGCGTCAACTAAAGAGGTCATTAGTTCCGTAAGTGTAGTGCATGTTTTTCATCAGGAGGTGGCGGTGATCTCCCCCCACTGGATGGCGATAGGTGGGAGTATGTTAGGGTAAGTGTGTGTGTAAGGGGCGAGGATAGGACACGGAAGATGAAGGAAAGATCACGCGCGGTCCGTTTGTTAGGGTACTACTCCGACATTCGCCTGGAGATGATCGGAGAAACCACGGACAACTACCGATCAGAGCAGCTCGCTGCTAGAATTCTCCTCCAGACAGCGACTGAATTCGACCTAGCTGAAAAGCCAGTGGCGAACCTAGGTCACCCCCTGTAGTGTCAACCTCCCGGTCAGAGACACTGCAGCGACATCAGTTGATGGACTGAGCCACCGCTCCCTGTTTCAGTCTTGTGACTGATGCACTCGGTTTTGTGCGGACCAACCGAAACTTCTCTCACAGTGAGAACACCTAATTCCCCGAATGTGATGGAAAAGTTCTGTTTTTTTCACCGTGGCGCGAGGTTTTCATGTTCTCATACTTTTGGCCCAATCATCGGATTTTGATGGTTAAAGAACCGAATTATTTACTTTCACAGTGAAAGAGAGATGACCGATACCAAGGTAGAGGATGAAAACATTACGCGCACTACACTACCACGCATGCTGGGAGACAAGTCGGGAGCTTAGGGGTTGTCCCCGCTGACGCAGAGCCCCGCTTGTGGAGATACCTTGATGGAGAAAGCTCATAAGCATATGTGTAGGTCAGCGCCGGATCTCGCCATCCAACCTCCCGTGATAAAACATACAATACGACACTTATAATATTATAACCTTATATAACATTAGCTTTTGAAGCGGCCGGAAATCAATCAAGCAATCGAAGTTATTCCGTACAATCGTAATTTACGTGACAAGGCAAGAAAGTCGACACAAGTTTTCATGACGAGACCGGAGAGTTCACCCTCCGCGGCCGGCAGGCCGAGGCGCGAGGAATCCTGTCGAGTGATGAAAAGAGTATTTTGCCGTGTGATGTACAATATTTCATTCGGACCCTTTTCTTCCTTTAATTAAATAATAACGCTGACATGAAATGTAATATGGTTATCACATTATCATTTGTTCTGCTAACATTCACCACATACTTGTTGATCGTTGTTCTTGTGTTTTATTTAATGGTAACGAGAATGTCAGGTTGTATCGATGTAATATATGTAGAAATGGAAGATAATTTGGAAATAATGGGATCTCTGCCCGATATATTAGAAGCAAAAGCCGCGACTGTTTACAAGTTACCCTTAAAATCAAAAGATAGATATGTGAAAGAATATAGGGAATTTTGTAAGTGGCGAGACATGAGGGCGGTAAAAAATGTTACAGAGAACGTGCTTCTCCCATTCTTTTCAGAAATGAGTGGAAAGTATTGTCAAACAGCTCTTTAATAGATTCATTCAGTTCAATTACAATTAATGTAAATAGTTCCAAATAAAATATCAATTGATAAGTGCATGTTTTGAATGTATAGAAAGATAACTCAATAGAATTTTAGCAAGGAACCTTTGCTATGTAGCTCGCTGATAGTAATTTGTTCCTAAGCTAGATGAAGACGTGGCTTGTGCCACAAGTAAAATCCCTGAAAGCGTTGTCAAACGAGATCTATAACAGGTTAACCAGCATTAAGTCACGAACTTATAATGCAAGGCTCCTTGGTTCTTCGTGGGCAGCAGTTACATTGTGTAAGCTGGTGACAGTGATGTCAGGGAAAATTAATTACAGGACGCTTTTTTCGGAATCGTCCTGTAATGAACAAGTTTCTTGCCGTAAAACAGTACAACAATGGACTACTTTCCAGACAGTCTCGAATAAAACATTTTTACTACATCAAGAAAAAGATACTATTTGTGTCAATAACTCACAACACAATTGCACTTTAAAAATAATAACGTAAATTTACTAAAAGAAAGATGAAATTAATACTATGTTGAATGCCAGAAGCCTGTATCAATCTCAGAATCATCCAAATGTGGGTCCGCCTGCGTAAACTTTTATTTATGTGACAAATCGCCTTAGGAAAAAACTGAAAACAGCTTTGGATAGTTTGCATAGAACAATATAATGTTTTCACGATGTTTTGCTCAACAGTATTATTGGTACACATTCCCGTCTGATTTTTACTCACATTCTATACATGGGTCCGATGCCAAAAATTAATTTAATGATTAAAAACCGGTACAGATCAGCTAGATACAGAACTGCTTGGAGTAGTTCCTTTGTTTGAACATTTTCATGGGACTAAGCAAATGATTGTTCTAAATAATTAATGAACGCGTGTATGATACAATAGAAACCGATACCGCAACTCAACGAATAAGGTAATTAAAGTTATGCCCACAGCTATATCGCCATCTGAATCGCGTAGAAAAAAAATTCCACTGCGCTTGCATTTTGATGGAGGGCGTACCCTTCACTCCACTTCACCGGCTGCCGCCGGGCAACTTCCCATCCGTTGTTCAACGCTGTGTCATCACGCGTTCCAAATCGGTGGCAAGTTGTTGCTCTTTGAGCACGATTTTCTCATATGCTCGGAGCGCCAATCTAGTGGCATCAGTTGACAGCTGCATACCCCAAGACGCCACACTCTGAGACCTTCCCACACACAGAATACGCAGATGAACGGTTCCCCTATGCCAGGAGACAAGCCACGCCTTCCGATATTTTCCTACGATAATGCCATTTTAATAGAGACTTTTTTTAAATATTTAAGTTCGCTTTTCAACTGCCCGGTCATACAGCGATCACTGTAACTTTGAACTTTGGGGTAACGGAGAGGGAAAATATACTAACAACACACCCAAACATCCAAGCCCGGGGCGGGATTCGAATCCACGACCATTCAAGCCAATGCAGTTACGGCTCTTCAGCGTCAGCGACCTTGGCTATGTAGGCCGATAGACGGGGTTTTTGTTTCTTAAATGAGAGATATTCTTGTTTTTGCAACTAGCTCGCTCCGCTGCCGTGCTACTAGCTCCGGTTTGACCCCTCGTGCCCGTTTCATTCTCGCCGCCCGCCTCCGCCCACTGTCCATTAGCGCTTACCATTTGATCCCAAGCCCCCGACCGACTGGAGCAGCATCGCAAAAAGTAAGCACTCGAGCACGCGAAAAGGAACTTACATAAAAGTCGCCACGGTCTAGTCGACCGAATCCTTGCTCTACACACTGTCTGCACCTTATGAGAACTTTGTGCGCTGAAGCCTTTATCCACTCTCCAGCAGCCAAACTCGTGTTCTTGGAAATATCATGGATTGTCAAACTCTTTATCTGGTTTTCCCTCCTTCTACCGGACAAAAGCAACCAAGCTTATATATTCTAGTGTCTTCCATTACATGTCTTGTAAGGTTATTGATGACTGCGAGGATTATTGCAAAACTATTCGTGTTCTCGTTTAGTCTGTACTTTTCATCCTCAGGTTTGTACATTTTGCAAAGAACACAACGTCCGTCTGAGAATTTTCTGTTCACAAAATGACATCTTTGACGCTATCTTTCATGACATACCTTTGCACGCTTAAAGAACAGATGATGTTATTATACTTTGTCAGATAGTAATTTTAAATTGTTGGATATGCCTTTTCAATATTTTCAAAAAACTATTCCATTTGATCCAACAAACATATCAAGCATTACAGCTTGTTCATCACGCACCACATCGAACAATCAAAACGGTTCCTTGTGTTCATCTCAGTAGCATTATTAGCAATATTAGCAGGGACAACGGAAGAACATAAAAATGGTAACAAAAGCAGAATTCATTCAATCGACGAATGATTAAATTGTATGAAAACCAACTTTAAGCAAACCATATTTCGAAAGACATATGCCAGTTCTAAAAGTGGAAAATTGTGTTTTAAAAATAACGGCTATGTAAATGTTCTTCGAAAATTAAGGGTCACCTTCCACTTTTACCTGGAAGGGCATGAGGTAGTCGATTCCCAATTCACGTATGCCGTTCTCTGAGTCGGTGTCCGATTTACATGTGGGTTAAACTCGTATTTTCCTTCTGGTGCATAGTCCGAAATCAGGATCTCCTGCTCCACAACGCCTCGCATTCTCCATTCGCCGGCAGCCGGTCACTGTCACCGCCCCCTGGCGCAAAACAGACCGACAGTGACGACTTCCCAGGAAAGGCCCAGCCCTCGCTTCGTGCGCGTGCTGCAACGCCTCCCACGCGCCACCGCCGCCGCACGGGAGCTCTCGTCGCACGCGCGCCGCGCCGCCACGCCCACCCGCCACACCACGCCCTCGCCGCGCCTCACGCCACACGCCCCGCGCCTTGCCGCGCCGCGTCCCGACGCCCACCCAACAGCCCGCAGCGCCGCCCCACAAATTCTACCTGCTGTTTATTTCACTTCGCCGCCCGACCCGGACCGCAACAACGCGCCGCGCAGCTGCACTGTGCTCCCAAAGGAGAAAATGGCGGGCGAAAATACTCGGTGATTCAAACTTGCCGTCAGGCCTGCCAGGTGGGGCGCCACTGTTTTAGAGAAGTTACTCTACGAAGGAACCAGTTTGACAGGTCGCGAAACAAATTAACGTCATGTCGAAAGATGACATTGCAAGAGGTAGGGTAGAAGCCATTAAACGAACAAATTGATAAATTCAAAGTATGGGCGTAATCTGCAGTTTTGTTTGCAGTAGTAGCCAAGCTGTAGCTGTCAAAGAGGTCCCTCAAAGCAATCTCAGTATATCATGACTGATGAGTATTATGAGTACTCAGGGAATTGGAAGCTTTGAAAATTAACACATAATATTGACTAGTTAAATATCACCTGTATTGCATCTCGTAATACACTGAACATCTTGGATAAATAAAATATGATACCTACGGTTACTGTGTCATAATTGATCCTCAGAGTATTTACAAATTAGACCAATGACGATTACATTTTGGGACTTTTTCACAAAATAATTTCAATATCGCAATAATTTTGAAATTATCAAAGATATTATCAACAAACTACGCATAGTCCCAACGCAGTCTCTTCCGCACCATCACGAACGCTCCAATAACAAGGAATTTCAGTTAGAACCTTTAACCAACCACATTATATTTTTACCCATCTACTTCTTTCAAAATATCCCAAACATACCGAGTTGAACCCCTCTTAAGACTTTCATAACATAGAAAACTCGTATTACATTCCAGTTCTACACCTTCCTGAACAAATTCTCAGATCTTGATCCAAAGTAGAGTTAACATGTAAAGATACCTCTACCACTCTAGTAGTAAGATTATTGTAAGTAAATTTTAAGTAGATTAAGCAATTACAGTTATTTGGAGTGAATTTAGACCACGGAGGGTGGCTTTGCAACACGCACCTCTTTAAAGAATGTCTGTTAAATTAAATGTCGATTTGTGTATTTTCCGTTGCTTTAACCATTAGTCGATTCTAGGAAGTTGAACACACCAAACGGTAACACCGGTCTGCTCATGCTTTTGATTATTACGGCTTGGGCTGAGAAGAAAAATAGTTCAATTTTAGACGTGTTTTTTATAGGAGTAGCTCTCACAATGATTTTGTGAACTTAATATATTTTACTGAAGGGTTGATTACGTAATTATTATTTTCTGACAAATTCCCCGTCTCAGGCCTCGGGTTGGATTAGCCATTTGAGAAATTCCCTTCATTTGACAATATTTAATATTACTAAATTTCGATACTCTATACAATTATACAATATTACGAAGGGGGGTTACTTCTTCCGCTATTATCAATATTATTATTTCTTCCGTTGCTCTGCTATGCTCATAAATGCTTTCAATGTTAAATATTATTTCATTAATTTAACTTTCAATTTTAATTATGGGTTTCGACATACATTTTACTCCTTACCTGTCGCATGTGGACGTGTAATTCTATACAGAATCACAATTCCTGGAAGTTCTCTTGATTAAAACCAATTATTGAATTGATGGTAACTACTATAAATTGTCAGTCTTTTCTTTTCTCAAAAATGTAATTGTAACATTCATTCTGACATTTTTACACATTCTAATGAGCTCATTAATGAAATGATTAACTTTTTTAGTACAAACATTACGATCTCGTGCGGCTTTGAATAAAGTTCGTAAGCTTACTGCGATGACTTCTCATATGAACTTCTCGGATGCATTCGAGCTGGATGTTGTCCGTGGAATGTGCTCGATATCCATACTATCACGTTCTTACCTATCACTAGAATAATTTTAAAATGCTTCCGGAATATCAACTATTTGGTACTTCATAAGATTTAATAATTTCCAAAAATTAATTTGCGGTCGAGACTTGCCCTAGCCGTGCTTCGGTTGAAACACCTACGCGCGACTGTCTATCTTCAGCTAACTTATTAAAAATTCTTTCCATCTATGTAGCTATCCTAATATATATCCCTTCCAAACACAAAGTCTATTTGAATTCAAATCACAATAACTAAAATTACCCTTATATTTCAATGCGAATAATTACTTCGACTTCTTACTCTTCACAATGCCAAGCTATCAAAACTAAACACAAGTTATCCATCTCACAATCATTTAACTAATACCCCCGCTTATGCTGAAAAAATATTCGCATCGCACGATTGCTTCCGATGTGTTCACTTCGGTAGCTTTTTAGAAAATGATCATTTTCATCTTCCTACAAAATCATGGCTTTCAATGCCCTCCCCACACCTTTCGCGTGTAATGTCTCCGGGGTCGTGTCTCCCCAAATGAATAGCGCTATGACACCAAGCATGGATTACTACATTTTGTTTATTGATTGCTTTAACAACTTATATTACTTGGTTCCCGAGCTAGCATGCAATCCCATGGTATTATTAACGTGTGATGCCGATTCTCCCATTCCTATTAAACCCCGGGTTCCTGGCTTATACTTACTAATACTACGAAACATACAAGCTTCCAATTTATTCGTACCATTTATTGTTTCAGATCATAATTAAAATAGGGGTGACTTTGTACCAGAGAGAACAAACTTTCAGATGTGGTACAAAGTCACTCTGATATACTCTTTTACCAAACAAACCGTGTGATTTAATGTTGTTATATTAATTCAGACTTATCATTTACGACACCGAGAACGTATCATTGTTCGACTGATGCAAGGTCATATCGGAGGTATTCTGATGAAACGTTATTGGAATGTATTGAAGATAAATGAATAGATAAACTTTTCGAGAGAAAATCAGCAGCTCTTCACACGATTTTACGATCTACCATTAGGGAATAAATTAGGTAGGTAGATAAAGGAAACATTGTGGTACCACATTGGTGGTCATAAAGTGATCAGGAAGATACGAGATATCTATAATGTTTTATACATTGATCTTCGTATTGTGCAATCCCAAAGTAAATAATTAAATTACAAAAATTTAAGAAAGATTAGAGCGGCAATACCAAGAGTCAGAGGCCAATAAAACGCAGCCTTCCAGTAGAATGCATTGTCCATGACAGTTTGTTGCAGCACGATACTGTTTGCATAAGGTACGTGTGACACCTCAATGCAAAACGCACGATAATAGGGATGAAATTGTGAACCAGTGGGACACGCGCAATCCACGCTAAGCACATTACATTCGTCTTTCCCCAGCGCCATCGCTTTGGTGCAGGGAAGGTTTCCCTTTCTTATCGCAGAACTGGCGACTAGACTGAAAGCATTCACACCATGGCGAAGAACAGCGATGCAATAGCAGGATATCAAACAAAACTTATAATTTGGTGACGCAAGTAACGAACTATCAAAGGCCCGAAGGCCATATAGAAGAACCTGTGCATATTCCTTCACCAAAATTAATTTGCTTACAGCAGTTTTGTAGTCAGGGAAATATTGGTGTCACTGCTGTGGCCCGGACTGAAAAAAAGTAGACAAAGTGTTATCATCTACAAAACTCCAAATCTTGTAGATGATGATAATACATGAAATGGTTCAGAAAATAAAGAAAGAGACATTTACTTGAAATGTAAATACAGTGTTGGGCTTAGCGGGATGATATTAAAAATTTAAAAAAAAAGTTTTAGTAAGAAATATTTTGAAAGTAATTAGAAATAATAAGACATAATGTAATTGCAAAATAAATGCTATAACATTAGCAGTACATTACTAGAAACGCGGAGTCCCAATTCAGAAGAATTTACGACCATCCGATTCTTAAAAATGACCGTGTTTGCAGGTCTTGAACCCAATAATGACTACAAAAATAAGGAAAAGTACTATGAAACCTGAAGCACTGGACATTTTTGTTTTCATGTGAATCATGTTCTGAAGCATGATCCAAATCTGAATCATGTTCTTGAGCGGTTCTGAAGAAAAGAAATTTGTCGACTTGTTACATTTTTCCCGCCAGCACCCGCCTTTTCCTCTACGGGCTGCACCGCTCCTCCCAGCCTGATTGGCGTCCGGTGATTACACCCCGCCCCCTCCTCCACACTGTCTATTCCAGGCACGTCAAGGTTGCAGGCAAGGTAACTACGGCTTAATATAGCTAAATTTGGAGCTATGTCTGACAATGCATTTCCTGTACTAAAACGAAGAAATGATCCATTAAAATATAATAATCAGGCAGATTTCAAATTCTCAACTGAGAGTTAAATTAATCGTTTTCATTGGAAAGGATCTTAATTTTGTATTCGTGTTTACCTAAGAGTGCAATACTTGCTTTTTACTCTCCACTCTTTCAACCACTTTCCACTCTCAGGCTAGGTTTAAACGACTGATATTCAAGTCTGTCCGTAAGCGAGAATTGTTAACTTATAGAGACATGTTAATTTACTTCACATTACTGATGTATATGACAAGTAATGAATGATTTAATAAAACATACCAAAAAACAAAAACGAGGAATTTGCTATTCAAATATATTCCTGTCCCTCGAAAATAATGTTTTTCCAAAGCAGAATTTAAAAAGAAAATAAACATGAAGTAGTAAAAAATGGTAAAGAATATAATCACAATTCAAATCTCAGTTATTTTGTAGAATAAATCTGCAATTATATTTTCTTGTGAGCCATTCATATTCCTCGTCTCGCGCGAATTTTGCTTGCGCTCTTTCTGGGTTTGGAGGGGAAATTATAGTGGAGTCAGGGGAAGTTTTCCGCGCTCGCAGGAGCGCCGGTCTTCCCAGGCGGGCAAGTAGCTCGTGCGGGCGCGGTTTGTGCCCGGTCTATTCCGTCGCTGGGGTTCCAGTGCTTCGCTCTCTGTCCTTTGTCCCTGGCGATCGCCGTTATTACACCCTCCCCTCTCCGGCCCCCAACAACCCCTTATGAAAGAGACTGCAACACAACGTAAAGAGGAACAGTGTGACCCAGAAAGATTCGGTAGATCAATATTCCCTTTCAACCACGAGTAAATGTACAATGCAAAACTCCATTGTTTCCTAACGCTCGGTTTCCAATCCACGGCCGTGGCTGAACGCCATCAGAGGCGGCAACTGCAGACATTCACTCCGGTGTATGAAGTGTGTGAAGATAAGCCTACAACTAATTTTACGACATGCCACTTGATAAGAACAGTGAAGTAAAAGCTAAGTAGGCCCAAGCCACTTCACGGAAGATAAGTGCTGATTGTAGCAAGAAATTAACAAAATACTTCGTTATTTTATTACTTCGATGAAGCGTGACTCTTTATTCCCCATCCAGTTGAAACGTTGATGCGTACGTGCATCGATGCGTCTGTCCATCTTACGTAATTACAAAAACCTTTTTTACCCCAGCCTCATCACATTGTCGGTCTACAAGAAAAGTGACACTTCTAAAATATCCTCAACTTTGAGTTCAGTAAAGAAATATGTCCAGAAAATAGTATATTTTTTCTAGTAAATATAGTATCACTACTTACAAGTTATTTCAAGATTTATATAGATAACTCAAAAGACAGGCAATATATAGAGTAACATATTTTGTCTAGCTAAACAATAATTTGTGAGACGTATAGTTTTCTTCTGGATTGTCATGTTCATATCAATGAACTTTCATTCTTATTGTGCCACAGTTGAACACTCGGTACGAATATGACTCAGAAGGATGATCCGATCAGAATAATCCGCGTCCATCACAATTATAGCTACGGGGCTTAGCGGACCTTTTGTGGGCTACAGTACCTCTCGTGACATGGATGATTGCGTGCGTTAGCCTAAGCTCTTACGTGTCTGCGTCCCAAGCGTCGTAAACGGAGAGGTACTTCCTTCGACGTCCGTCGTGAGGGAATCACTCCAGCTAAGGTGGGTCTAGGCCACCTACTCTGATCGCCAGTTTCCGTGGTTTCTTCTGACCAATCCAAGCAAATGATTGAGCAGAACCTGAATAAATTAACCAATGACGACACGCGATCCTTCCTACCTCATTCAGTCTTCATTCCCATCTTTTATGTAGAATGAAGGGCCATCCTCCATTGCCATACGCTCTATTCCCCATGAACTAGAAGAAATCCGATCATGCTGTAAGAAGGCGCACATCATATCTGAGCTTCGTTTGAGCTGCACGAACGTCAGAGACAAAGGGAGGGAGAGAGGGAGAGAGCGAGAGAGAGAGGGAGGGAGTGAGGGCGAGAGAGTATGAAGTAGACGATTTAGGGAACCATTTGAAACATGGATAAGATGATATTCATTCATGCCAATCTAAAAGATTTCCAAAGAATATTTTAATAATACATTTCTACTCCCTTCCCTTTCTTTTCCAAAGAGCTTGGCTACAAAAGCCGAGCCATAAACATCAGTTTCTTTCAAGCGTTGCTTTGGCGTCTGCACACTTCGCGCAATGTGCTCACTGAGTCGGAGACACCCTCCCCACGTTCTCCCATTATCTCTGTTGGTCAATTTTATCTGAGCTCGAGCAGGCACGCTAATGTGACATCAAATGCCATTTTCGCTCATAATGACATATGTTCGTGTATTGCCTCATGATAATTACAATCGTACCTACCAACATGTTGTACCTAATCATCTCTACATGTCGCAATAAGAATTACCCAACAATTTATGATATTTCGCTGACGCTTTGAACATAGAATATGTTTTTTGTTTTGCAAGAAAACTAATTCAAAATTTTGATTATTTCAAATGAGTGGGTTTGGCGTCGCCATGCAATCCGCAACGCCTGTTTCGTCATTCTACAAAGCAAAACCCAAAAACGATGCCGATCTAGATTGTAGATTGTTGTTGATTCTTGAGAAAGGGCTCTTAATTCGTGAAGGATGTGTTTTTGGTTTAATCACACTTGGCATAAACTAGAATGTCGAAAATAAAATGGGGTAAAATGTGGAGGTAGTTTTCCATTTCATTTAATTAAGAAATATTGCTTTGGTCACTCCGAAATCCTTATCCCTCCCGCAACAACACAACTGAATTAGAAATAATAGATAACGAGCGTTGACATAAGAAATTTTGCTCCCGTTAAATAGAAACTACTTGCTTCGACAATCGAGCTACTGATCTGATTCGATTCTACCGGCGTCGAAACGACCAACCCAATCGTTTCGAATCTAACGAAAGAAAATCGTGGGCAATTTATACCTACCAATAGTACAAATTTCCAGAATTTCAAGATTTTCCCATTTTATTATACATTTCTTATATTTTCACGAATGAATAATTACTAGCTGAACCCAATATAATTATTAGAGATCTCGTAGGTCCTACGGCTCGTCATCTATCGGCGCAGAGGGACCTATCACTGTCTCGCACTGACACCGCCGCTCTCGGAACCTTTCCCAGTGAGAAGCACACTCGCGTACCCGACATCATACCTTCCAGTCATTTTGATCCCCTACCTTTCCAATTCTGCCCTTGGTTCCATTTCGGTGCCGGTACCATTAACGTGGTATTGGGAGCAAGTTCATCATTTACGCGCACAGATCACCAATACAGTTTCCGATCAGGACCAGGGATAAGGGTGAAGTTGTTTGTGAGATAGTATCCCATGTTCCAAATACAAATGAAGGATCAAGGATGCCGGCCGACCCTGGTGTAAGAGGGACACATGCGACCTTCTGTCCCATCAGGGGATGATAAGATGTGAGAAAGGTTATGCATGAAGGATGGGAAAACCAATCATGACACGACATCCGATTGATTACGCCCCTATCCCCACAGGACTCGAACCACTTACCGAGCTCTTTTCGGCAATTCTCTGACAACGACCGCAGCCGTTTGAGTCGGACTAGCATCTCATGTTATTTTGTCAGTTAAACCGACGATTTGAAAACAAAATTCGTTGGGCTCATCTCGTAATTTTTGTAATTTTTGGAAGGTCTTTTGATTTTTTAGGCAGACATTTATACATCAATTTTTGTTAAAATTTGTGTACATTTTTAGAGACTTTGTAATAATATAATAAAAATGGATAAAATACAAATGTCTGCCTAAAAACCAAAGGACCATGCAATAATTACAAAAATATAAAAAAGGTAGTCCTATAAATAATATTAACAAATTTAATTATCTAGTAATTATTCATCTGTTGAAGTTTAAGGAATGTACAGGTGGGCCAAAAGGCACTACCCATTCATGTGAGTTATGCACCTTAATAATAAACCATAAGAAAGAGCACCAACACAGTCTCTGATGGAAACCCACTCACCGATGAGAGGAAGAACGCGCTACTGCGATGACGATGAAAACAACAACAACCACAATAATAATAATAATAATAATAATAATAATAATATATTCCTGTACACATCGTATACATACCTTTTGCGGCTCTCACACGCAACCAATCTTTATAAATTAGGTCTAAAGAAAGAGAATTTCACGGAGACGTGATGAATTGTACATTGTCTTAAACAATATAAAGGATTTGTTGAAAAAACTCATCTAAATATTCACGTCACATGCAACCCGCGACACTCGGCCGGATTTTTTCAATCTATATCGTTAACGAACTCCTCGCCGAAGCGTTTTATGGCCTTAAAAACTAAAGTTTTGAAGTCAAAGGCCTCAAAGAAATGTTCCTCATTCCGTATTCTATAGGATGAGATCTTCTTAAACATTCTATTACATTTTTGATGGTTTGACGCTTCTCGATTCTACTCCAGCTCATCAGAGCCTGTAGAATCTGCAACTGTATGTGAAATTAAACTAATTACTTGATATTCTATGCGATTGAATTACATGGGTGCTCCGTAATAACGTTAATTATGAATAGTTTGTATTGACGAGGGTGTATTGTATTGTTATCAATTACGAAGAGACATATAGAACAAGTGACGGAGGATAACAGGGTTGTGAAGAAAAAGATATATTACCGGCTTAATATGGAAAAGGAAAAATAGGGAAGAGGGTGGGGTTTAACATGCGACAGTTCTCGCACGGGGACACAAGTATATTATTAATACCCAATGCGCACAGAAATTGAAAGAAGACTATGTAGCCTCCGGCCGGTCTACGGTTCCTTTAATTTCCCAGGAGCACGAGAAAAAAAATAATAAAAAAAACTTATAGTTTCTTTGACTGAAAAATGTAAATCTCTGATTGTGACACTCCGACTGTTCTCTTACTGCAATGACTGCATTCTCTTACTTATATTGTGTCTCTGCTCACGACACATCTGATACAACAAGTCTCCAACGAACAGGCTTCTCGCCATCAAATATTTGCTATTTACATGATGCGTTATGGAATCAGCAACTTTTTTATATTGGTATGTAAAGAACTGTTGGTCCCAATTTATGATACTAAGATATTGGGTGATGACTGTTTTTGTTAAAATATTCATGAATTTTTATGGAATATTTAAGTTATTGCAACACACGAGAAAATATTACTTGTTATTTTAGAGCAGTGAGTGAGCCACTCTTTTGAAAATCATTTTATGGTTTGCATATCGCGAAGTAAAGAAACCCATGGGTACAACAAAGTGAACAAAACATTAGGGTGATATGAATCTGGTCGCCTCGCATCTTGTGAATCATCTCAAGACTAACTGTAATCTGTAAACTGTAACATCTCAAGACTGTAAATTTCCATGAATACGCACGTGACGTCGGCATTATCATTACAAATTTCTGAACTCAGACACCAGACTCAATTCCTATACTAGTTACGTAAATTATCATTTCTAATATTGACACCTACATTATCATGTTATATTGTTACGTAGAATATGGTTTACGAGTAAGTTCAGGGGAGAGAAGGCCAGATTCACTAACAGATTTTGCAGTAAGATCGCTACAAATTGTAATACACGAATCAGCAATTACTCGTACATTAAAGCCTGTAGTTTTAATTTTCCCTTCCATAATTTCGATACAGACCCGTAGTTATATTAAAATATATTGTGAAAAACCATTACATTTTATTTTTTTGGAAAGGAATAAGCATGTTTAGGCAATAAAAATATACGAAATTTAGTCATAAGTTTATTGAATAGAATATACAATTAAAAGTACCATTATGTCAAAAAATGTTGCAGTAGCGAGAAAACCAGAGCAAATTCAAGCTAACTGTAAAATCAGTGTTGCATAATATATTAGTGCAACAATTAAAGTAGAAGTATCAACTGTTGGGGAAATGTTTGCGGAGTACATTAGACACATCAAACAATTTTTTTTTTGTTTTAAGCCTATCATTTTAATGGGCAACGATTTTCTGAAATAATACAACATAAAGCTGTTCGTCCAGACACAATCCGCACGTCATGTGGAAATTCTACAACTTCTGACTGTGAAATAGGTTTCAGGTAAATGTATGCTCAACATACCACTTTCTCTTATCTTTCTGAGACCCTCTGCAAACGCAGATAAAAGTAATCCCAAATGGAGCTCAAGGTTAAAGGGCAGAAACGAGGGGGGGGAGCACAACATGAGACGGGTCGAATAAGATTATTTTTCGTGTAGCCAATACTGTTTGAGTATTCAAACATCATTTTAATTAAATGATATGATCAAGTATATTTCACACAGTTTCAATAAAATTACATCTAATATTTGGATCTACGGGGTTTTCTTAATTATACCGATAAAAATCGCGTACAATTACAGTTATTTGAGAAAGTTTGATGCAGAGAGCTTCGCGTCGAAAACCAGGCTCCGTTCCTGCTTCCGAGCGCGCAATGCACCGAGCCTCGCGCCGCGCTTCTGTGATGCGTTGAGGGGAAGAACAGAACGGCGAGTCTTGGCGAACTGGCCACCGACCCTTAGAGGGGGACGAACCACGCAACTAGTGGAACGACAACAGTACACACTTTCTCGCATTATTTCTAAATTTACAATTTTCGAGAATTCAGAAAGTTCAACGAAAATGAGAGCAGCGCCGTTCTTTTACGCATCCCTTCTTCTAACAGTGGAAAAAATTTAGAAAGTTTTTTTGAGAATGAAATGTTGATTTTTTTCATTTGCCTAAATTTCGTGCACATTACACGAAAACTACACGCATTTAGAACTTATCAATTCTACCTGATGGTTGACTTACATTAACAATATAAACATGCGATAGGAGTTTATCGTAAAACATGGTATATGGAGCTTGTTTATTTAGGAAAACATACTATCTGACAATCCTCGGTACACAAGAAAAGTTCCATATGTACAAAGTCGTCATTGAGGGGAAGAAGAAGAGAGCGCGGTGAGTTTCGGCGCAATGTCCATCAAGCCCGGGGAGGGGGAGCGGGAAACCGAGCTACTCGAAAAAGCGAAACCGTGCCGCCTTTTGCTTCCGTACTGCTGCCGACGCACGTCTCGCCTCTTCAACCGCTCAGCGCAACGCAGCTGCAGCGCGTGTGACCGTGCAGTGCATAATGTTCGAGTGCACGTCCGGATGTAGCGAACAAGTCCTGCATTCTGCCGACTTAACCAAAACTTCCTCAAATAAAGATCAGAGTCTACATGAGTTTTTGTCGTTATATTTAAGGGTCATCGTGAATACAGTAATACAATTTAATTGATATTCGACCGTTTATTACACCCTAGCCCAACCTTTTTGTTCACTGACGTATCTTTAGTTATCCCTGAATAACCTGAAACATGGATTTTCCAAAACATTTATGAAATGTTTGAACTGTTTTAAATACTTTATCCGCGAACTTGTATGAGACAACAACTTTACCTTTCTTTTTGTAACCATGGTTTCCACACTGGTTCAAGAGAGATCTGACATATATATATATATATATATATATATATATATATATATATATATATATATATATATTAATGTCCAGAATTGAAAAGGTAAGAACAGTGTACAAGAAAATACATATACTTCTTATACGATATTAACGTCACATACCGGTTTGGAAATTCAAATTGAATGCATGTATAATAATGAAATGAGCATACATTCATTTTATCGATTTTCGGTTCTGACTTACTTGGGTGTTAATTTAAATATTAATGTAAACAATATTGCGAATAAAAAGTTGGATTTCGCTTGCATTCATCTACTATATCTTGCTATTGACATATAAGTTGGATTTCAGGATTGACCACGGTGCGCCTTGGACAGCCAATGCTTGTACTTCAAGGAAATAAAAACTAGTGGTTCTACAATCGAACAAACTTTCTCGTAAAATTTCTTAATTTGCTTCTTTTCAAAAATTGAGAGGTTTGAACGAAAATGAGACCCGAGGCATTCTTTAAACAGTATCTTCTTCTATCCGTGGAAAGAATTTGGAGTGGTTTTTGTTGTTGTTTTCTCACAAAAAAATTATAAATTTTTATAATTTCAAGCACAAATTACGCGAAAACTACTAGTTTCTTCAAAAAATTGTACATGAGCTTTTTTAACGCGCAGATTTTTACATACGAGATACATACGAGTAGAAAACGAGAAGAGAAAAATTGAAGCGGTTTTTGAGAAAATAACTCGAAAAAAAATTAAAACCTGCCTATATTTCGTGATTTACATTCAAAATTACATGAACACTACTCATATTTTCGAAAAATTGAACCTGATCTTTTGAAAAGTTGACCATTATTTCAAGATGTCTTTAAAGAATAGATTTCATAAACGAAAAAATCACTATCTTCAATATTGCAGTTGTAGCAAGACGCCCAAAAAGAATTGCACTTTTGCAATTAAAAAAAATAGGGAAACGAACATGAGACTTGCACCATTCTCTTAAGCGACATTTACGCTATACGGGGTCACAGTTTAATAAAAAAATTTGGAGCCATTTTTGAGAAAAGTTTGGACTTGTCTTTGAGGCTTCATTTAAAGTACCCTCAAAAATCAAAATAAGTTTGAAACTCCTAAAGCTTCGAGTTCATTCGGTTCATGGGGAATTCATGGGAATTGAAGAAAATTGGCTGAACGGTTTACGCGTTAGCGTTCACCACAGACAGGCAGACAGACGTCAATCGTTTTTCGATATCAAGGACCCACAAAACATGGATTCTGGCTACTGTATGTGTTAGAGTATTTCCCCCCCCCCCTATATTCAGCAACAGGATTTATCCACTTTTTTGTTACCAGGGTCAGACACAAAGAGTTTTTCTGCCGAAAATTCGCTGTTTTTCGGCGCACGATTACATTATTTATCTTCTTACAAAGTACCTTCGTAATAGCGAGAAAATAAAAGTGACGGTTATTTAGTTATAGAACTTTACTTGTGCACCGAGGATTGTCAGATAGCATGTTTTCTTAAACACGATCCATATTTTACGATAAACTCCTATCGCATGTTTATATTGCTAATGTAGGTCAACTATCAGGCAAACTTGATCATTTCTAATGTATGTTCAAATCGGGAAAACATCCTACTTTATAGTAATCGGGCAGCCTGCGACCGTCCGTCCATCCTTCTCTGAAGGTTAGACCTCCTCCAGTCTACCATTCGATGTATCTTTATCTACTGCTGGGGAACTGACCAGTTCTTTTGGTTCAAAATTATTCTATAAGATTTATCAAAAACACATGAATTTTGGATCTTAGGAAATTTTAGAACCTAAAGCGCACGGGTGGGGGTGGGGGTTAAGGTATCTACACAGGTGATCAATAGTTCATTCGATTTCTCTCGACAAGACGAATCGATTGACATTATTTGGCCGGATCCTTCTAGATAATTCTATAAAAAGCGTGTGTTTTGGTGATTTTAAGGTAGTACTTACAACGCTGGAGGGTTTTGAATTACTATTACGCATTTGCCGCTTAACATAAATCCTTAGGACATAATTTACAAGATTGACGAAAGTTAAATCTACTTATCTAATGTATCATACAAATTGTAATATTTTATTTAACATACATCTACAAAGTACTTCTAAAAATATTTTTTCGTGTACCTCACAGTGCCCGAGGATAGATCAGCGAGACATCCGTATTGTGCTGAAAATATTTTTTATGAACTTGCATTGCACAAATAAAAAAATTCAACTTGAAAGTACCCGCCGAAGACGTCACGCGTTTATATCAGCGCCAAGTTCGACAACTCGAAGTTACACAGCTGAGCGACATCAGCCTTCTGAATTGAGTATTGCTCTTCAAAACTGTTTCACGATCTGGCATTTCACTTTTTATTGAGGACCTTCTCTTCTAATATCGGTGTGCCACAAAAAACGGTAAATTAGAAGGGTTTGTCAACAACAAAAAATGTCTGGTTTCGCAGCACCTTCCAAAAATGCGAGTCAGTGGATTCATTTGAACTTTCCCGAGATGGAATTCTTAACCAACCGTTCTTTATTTGTATTCGTACTTACTACGGCAGATATTTTTTCATTGAAGTAACTAGATATGTGGGAGACATCGACGTAAAGAACTTTCATTAGTTCCATTCAATCTCCAAAATAGCAGACTCCATAGTGAACCGACCAGTTACGATGTACAGTCTATGCAGTCGACGTTTGCGGCTTCTCGGTTGGAAGGCGAGTTTCTGTTTGGTAAAATGTACTGCATTGCCTGCCTCTTCACGTCAACGGTATTTCACGACTTGGAGCGAAGTATTTTAGAGTGTTGGCCTGACTAGGTGGAGTACGCTCCAAATGCTGCAGTCTGAAATAATCGCAGCTCGTTTCATGACCCTTTGTATCGATCGTCACTATTTCTGGCTAATGGTTGTCTCCGATTCTCCTTACGCTTTTGTACGAGGCGTATATCCTCCACTTCCATTTGCACTTTAACTACCTCAAGAAGGAAACAAAGAAAATTTTCAAAAAATACAAATATATTCAAAGTGTATAACAATATTACATGACCGTTGCAAATAATGCGAGATAGAACGTGCTGTTTTAGCACCAACTAGTTTGCTTTCTTCCATAATTTAACAAAACAAGGCAATTAAAACGAATTCACACGCCACGTTTACATATATTTTTAACAGAATATCATCAATCATTTAGTTGCTTTGATAACTATAATACCAACATAATTTCTAATTGAAATACAGAACAGACGAAAATTTCCTTAACTACGAATCCCATCTTACATTTTTTAGTTTTTTGTGGAACGAATTGGTAGGATTGTAATTCTAGTCGAAAACATTAAGCAACAGGCATTAGAGAGCCTGTTGCTTAATTACAGCCACGCACAAATGCGACTCTGCAAAACTTGCTGATCTCCACAGCAACTCTTTTTCTTCCGTCCTGCCTCGCGCAACGATGCCTCGAGTCACGAAAGAAAAAATCGAAGGGGGAGTTACCCGCACAGGTTTTTCGTTTCTTTTGGTAATGGAAACCCGAGAGTTGCGGTTCTGCTTTCAAAAATGTACTAATCAGCAAACCAAAACCGAATTTGCTTAATCGACAAAGGAAGATAAAGATTTCACAGAATTTGATATTTACTTTCTGAATTCTGAATTTATGTAAATAAAAGTAGATTTCAAAACGAGCTATAAAAGTTTTTCTTCACAGAAAGGAATTGTAAGGAGTAACTCTGAGAACACCATTCTACGCGTGTGTGTATGTCTGGGTGTTGCCGGGGGAGGGACACCTCTCTTACAACCCGATCGAGTAACCACAGGCAGGGCTTCGAAGGGCTTTCTAAATCAGAAGGAATTTGTTATATTAACATAATTCCCTTGTCCGGTCTTGGGTTGGAGGTCAAACAGAACATGGAAGAAAGAATCGCGCACAAACCATGACTCGTTGACCGGCTCCTTTCAAGCATCCACCCGAAATTGAGAATCGAATACCTCCTTTACGACCTAGCAAACCAACCAGCCACCAGAATTAATCATTAGATCAAGCTTCACAAGTCAGTCTCGACATGAACCTCACACCTCCCTACTTCAGCTGCGGACATGCAACTCCATAAGCTACCTCTCCCGACGAGCAAATCCTTCGTCGCGCCAAATCAATAATGGCGCAGGTTCGTTAAGGGGAACATTAAACTGGAACACAAACGCAATTCTACAAAATTGCTGATTACTCCGAACACACTTTTTCTCTCCTTTCTACCGAAACCGCCCCTCACATTCTGGAAGGGAAAAAAAGGTAACGAGTGGCCGGGTCCTGACCATTAGCAATGGGAAAACTTTGGAGAAAAAATCGACCAGACGCTGACTTCATATAATCGAAAATTTTTTGTTGAAGTATACAAAAGACGAAAATTTTGATTAAAAGTAATGTTCTCGGAAATGTTTGGTAAACGTTCTTCCTTCGGAGAAATAAAAGGCGCGGTAGTTATTTGAAGTTTTCGTTAATCTAAGCGAACGTGGCGCGATATCCATTACGGAGAACATTGAGATATATTAAGATACTATAGTTGAACCCTTGCGAAAATTCCGCACTTCGCAAATATTTGTTTTAAACGGAAAAAGTACTTCATACTGGAACATAACATTCAACGTCTGGGCTCTGAACTGTGCGTTACATAATAACGCCCAATATTCGGCGTGGATAATAATTGTAATACTGCAAAGCCTTTATTAATAAACAGAAATACGTTGTTAGAACAGTGCGATTAAATCGCACAGAACATAAAATAGTCCCTTCAACTTAGCAGAGATTGCCGCTTCGGACCATACAGAAGCTGACCCGCCAAAAGCCTATTAGAATGTCAAAAAAAGTATCAATTTGTAGATTGCAATTCAGAAACATTAACTAACGGGCCACGGATTGCACGCGATCTTTCCTTCTCACCCTTGACCCTTCTTCACCTGTTACATACACACACACACACACATGCAGTGTGTTAACACGTACGTCGGGAGATAGTCAGTACCTTAGTACTTGTCCCGGCTGGGACAGCGCCTCGTGACAAATACCTGGGGAGGAAAACCCCCACAAACCTAAGTGTAAATTCATATCATTTACTTAAGTGCAGATCTCGTGTTCCAGCGGGGGGAACACCACCCTTTCCCAGATTATAACATATACAGGACTAATGACAATAGTAGTTGACGCGTCCGCAAACAAAATACTCGCTACAATATCCATTTCGATATACGACGAAGAACTCTGCGATTCGTACTATTCGAATTCTGTCGGAAATGTGCAAAAATTACCGATCGCCGCAGCGCCCGTTTTTTCTTCCGTCCGTCTGCAAAGAAAAGGAAAAGAAGAAAGGAGGGCGAGGGTGGGCTGCGCCGCCGGCGGGCGGGTGGGTCGCGTGCCAATGCGCAGTGCCTGCGGCAGAACGCGACGCGCTGCGGCACAGGCTGAGAGGCGGAGCGGCAGAGGCAGGCCGGTCGGCCGGCCGGCCGGCGCGGTCGCGGCCGCCTGCCAGCGGGGCGGAGCGGAGCGGAGCAGAGCGGGGCCGAGACGAGAGACGAGACGAGACGAGACGAGCGGCGGTGGGCCGCGTGACGCCCTCGCGCGCGCCACTTAGAGGCAATGGCGATGGCCGCGGCGGCGGAGTCGGGGCGGGGGCGGGTGGAAGAGGAGAGGAGCGTGGCGGGGTTCGAAGCAAGGCGGGCGGGGATAGGGGCTTGAAGCGGAGCGGAGCGGCGCGGCGCGGCAGATGGCAGCGAGGAGGGGAGGCGGTGGCCGGAGGGGCCGGGCCGGGCCGGGCCGGGCAAAGGGGGCGGGGCGATGCGGCGCACTGCGCCCGACCGGCCTCCCGGCCGATGATTCGAGGTCAGGGTCATTCCGCCTCTCAATGATTAATTCCATGTCCTCCGTCTCTGTTTAACCCCATCGAATATGTATCGTCGCGCGCTCTCCATCGCTAAGATTTGCAGTTGCGAGGGTCCTGTACGTTGATTTTAATCAGTAAGTAATTCCCCCCAATGTTTGTTACCTGACAATAGGATCGATGTACAGGAGCGTGTTCGTTGTCAGCCTTTCCTCCTAGGGGAGTTCTACAACAAGAAATTGGATAAAAACACTGACGTTTAAACTAACGCATACATTTTTGCGCAACGTTTCATGAAACCCGAGTTCATATCACTTATTACATTTATTTATTCCGATTGTACACATAATTATTATTTGCGACTTCAACGCGCCATAATCACGAACTAAATGAACATCACGCGGGATTATTTTTGTTTAAAGTGTTTCTGCCCACCTTCCAGGACCACATCCTACGTACCTTATCTGCTGACCTCTTTAATTCACCTTGTCTTTGTAACTTGCAAAAATTACAACTTCCTTTAAGGAAGTTGGTTGTGAAACAATTACAACCAAATCAGGGCGATAATATCACCGCCCGGCTGAGTAACTCTACCCTTCCAGTATAACGCCTAAGCGCAATTCATAATCAAATTCTACAAAAAAAGTGTGTCAGTCCTTGAAACGGGCAGGAGATGTTAGTGCTAGGAAAAGTGAGAGATACACAGACAGAAGGAGACAAAAGAGCGTGCCAGCGAGAAAGAGAGAGAGAGAGAGAGAGAGAGAGAGAGAGAGAGGGAGAGAGAGAGAGACACACACACACGCATGGACAGAATCCAACTTGTTTTGTTTTAAGCGAGAAGACGGTTTACGTTGGGCATTATGACTTTCCAGTGGTTATGATCCAGTAGTTTAAATGCTTAGGTCTGTAGTCTATGGATGTATGCCGGCTACTTAGTAAAATGGTTAGTATGGCAGCTGCTTAACATGCTTCATAGCTTACATTTTTTTTCTCTAATTTATAAAAGCTGGCGTACCTACTCACTTGTTATTATATGTATTTTCTAAAAAGAATTACATTTCAATTGCTAGAACAAATTCCTAAAAACAACTCCAATTTTTACAATACATTTTGCTTGCGGTAGATGTGTTGCAAACTTTTTCATACACCGTACGTCTTCAGACACTCGTGAGTTGCGTATAAATAAAAGAGGTCGTCTTCGTCAACATAGTATACTATGTTGACGAAGAGGACCTCTTTTATTTATTCGCATAAGAACGTCAACAACACCGAATTAGAATTCCCACAACTCGTGAGTTGACTTAGGCCGAAAACTTCGCGCTAGATGTTTTATCACTATCAACAATACTGCCTCCGAAAGGGATTAAACACGTACCTTTCCCTGTCTCTAAGATCATACATGGGGGCAAACTCGAGGCAACTTCAACTTACAGAGAAAAAACAAAGTGCAGAAGTTTCGATTTATACACAACAATGCTGTAAAAACGTTCCAACCCAACGTTTACTGCGTTAGCAGCATTTCAATTACATATTTCTTTGTAGTACGTGTAAGGAAACAACCTAAGTATAGCAGTTTATTGAAACACGCACAATGATATACTCTTACATAATCAACACAGCTAAAATGTTGATGGAAGTCATCTTTATAGTGGTGATTTACAAATAATGGGTAGACCTGGCGGTGGTCGGCATCCAGATGTCTTATTTTACTCGTAAACGGAAGCTAGCATCGTATTGACCGTACGTAGGGGGGGTTTAACGTTGATTTTACTGGCGGCAACAGTTTTATAACGCAGAAAACACGATTGATGTTCCCGCTGTAGCATACGACGTACATCTCGCTGTACCTGAACAGATAGGAGCGGCGCCGCGCCCCGGTACCGAGTTGGTGCCGCGATAACGGAACACTATCTTATCGAGACGCGCCCGTACCTTTTACTCTCGACGCGTACTTAGCAGGTAGCTGATGGGTCACCGTGACCGCCGTCGTCTGAGCCCCACGATCGCCGAACCTTTGGCTCCTGGGTCTTTTTCTTTTAGGGCTATGTCGAGGATCAGGAGTACCCGACCGCGCCGAACGACGTGAAGGGGAACACGCGGCTGGGGCCGTCTTCAACTTTGAAACATAGCGGCTTGTGCTTGTACTGCAAACAGTTTCGGAAGTGGATGAACAGCAATGAAGGTAGTGGTGACATGCCTAGATCTTGAAGTATCACGATCTTTATATTTCCGTCTCGCAGCCCATCGGTTCTCCGCTTTGCCGCACGGTTCGAACTTATCACCCGTTCATCGTTATCCAGCGTTGGTGCCCTTCGTCATCATAAGAAGACAATTCTAGAAGTTTGACCTGAAGTCATTTATGCTTGATTTGACCTTTACGCATTGTTTTCAAACGGCGCACACCGGCGAAGTATCGGAGTAGTCTGGAAAGTTTGTCTTTTCGCGAACTACCCTTATACGAGTTGACGCGATATGTCGCACTGCGTAGAAATGCCTCTTTTCTGATACTCCGAAACCAGCGTGTTCCGATGTGGAATATTACTCACCATATTTTCTTGGACGTTCGATCCTCGTGGTACTTTCATTGAGGGTAAAATGATCCATGTGTTAAACTTCAGGAGTCCCACGCGCTTTCTGCCTCCACCCCCTGTGGAGTTGAAACCGCCGAAGGATTGAACGATCCGCGGCACCGTGCGGCACAAGCGCTTAATGAAAAGACTCGCCCTCGCGGGCGTCCAAGCCTCACCGTCGCTTCTCGTCGAAACGGCGATGCAACGCTGCTGCGCGGAATCTCGGGGACTGCGGGAAGAAGAGCAGCAGGCCTTCTCGACAGACAGCAAATAAGCGAGATGGGGCTGAGAGGAGAGAGAGAAGGAACGGGGTGAGGAGGTGCGGTACGGGAAAGGACAGGTAGGGAAGGGAAAGAACGAGGAGAGACAGTAGGGTGGAACGGGGTGTGAGAAATTGACCGGACGGCGCGGCGCGGTGCGGAGCAGGGCTGGGTGGGGCAGGTGGGGTTTGGGAGGGACAACATAGAGGGGAGGCGAGTCAGCACAGAGCGGTCAGGCCACAACAGACCAAGCGAAACGGATCGGGATGAAACGGCACGGGGCGGTACAAGGCGTGGCGAAGCACAGCGAGGATGAGGCGCGGCGGAGCGGGATGGGGCAAAGGGTGGGGCGCGGAGTGGCGGGGCGGAGTGGGTGGTTGCGTCGCGATGCAAGGGGGCGGGGAGGGGCTGTGCGTGCGCGGCGGCGAGGTGTGACGCCGTAAATAAATTAGCCGCTCTGGCGACCTGGATGCGAGTGATATTGATTTCCGAATCCTGAGGGGGCGTTGGCGGGGGGGGGGGCACTCACGCGAGCGCCGACAGGAACGTCTGCTCCGCCGCCGCCGCCGCCGCCTTGCAGCGATGCTATGGGAGAGGAAGGGCGTCTTAAATCAGGGGGCGCGCCGCGATTTAGCACCTACTACTCAACCTCGCGGAACGTGTGGCACACTTTCCTAGAAGTCGATACTTCGCAACGCTTGACACAGCAGCCGTTACCCATTTTTATGTTACCCCGGCACTCACACCCTTCAATCCGCTCGAACACTTGCCACTTTTTTTGAAGCCCTTCAATTCAACTTGGGAAAACAAACACCACGCAAAGGACGAATTCAGCGAAAACTATCATGAACCGTTTGCCACTCTCGCATACAAAAAACATCGACGCAAATACTTCAGTTTATTGAAGAACATTTTGCCTGTGACCCTAACCTAACATCTCATCTAATGTTGTAATAAACAATATATAATATTTCCAAAACACTTGTTAAAACTGTATAATTCCGAAAGTAAGATATACATTTCTCTACATTTTTCTCCAATAGAGACAAACTTCTGTATGGTAGAGGATGCAACGGGCTTCTAAATTATGCCATTGTAAACTTCATTACAGAATTGACTGCTTTTAAGATTTTTACTAGTTTAGAAAATTCTAAGAACAAAGAACTGAAATTAAATTATCATATTATTAAAAGGTGCAAGAAATAAAGGATAAACCAATCAGCCATGAATGTTGTTAAGGCAAGTGACAATGATTTCCGAATTAATTATATTTTAATTAGATTAAAATGTTAATCTAAACAGCGCTATTCAACGATCAAAGTAGCTTGAGAACACACATTAATAATTAAAATGTTAGAGATTGGAACAGATCAATGCTTTGTACTGTTGGAGACATAAGTAAAAATGGTGCGGCGAACTGTGTAGCCAAGGCAGCCTTCAAAAATATTATTTGTAACGTTTGACCTTATCTGCAAGTGTGCCAACATGCAATTGTTTTCATCCGCATCTAACACACGGTAGAATAATGTACGTACTTCAAAACGACCTCGCATCACGCTCAATTTAATCCACTAAATTCCAGATTCATTTATCATAATGAAACAGAGACCAGCACAATAGTATGACATTCGGTTCTGAGGGACATTTTCAACGTATTATGTCAGTCTTGAAAATGGAAATTGCGTTTTACGTTAAAATAGTCCCTGTCATTCAATAAATAATTTTTCCTGATGAACGATTACGATAGGTAACATATATAAACCTCCTGTAAAACTAAAGTTTTTATGATTCACCGTTGGGGTATGTTATTTTTTCTTTCTTCGATATAGCATCCAGAATCAACTTCGACTCTTCACATTGGGATGTATTACGTCAAGGATTTCTCGCTCCTCACTCATAAGCACACATGACTCAGGCAGGTGACGAAAGACGGTAGTTGGAAAGCGTAAAATACGGCGTTTGCGACAGCACTGCACCAACACCAGCAAATTTTATTCCACGAGGGGTTTCCAACTTCCTTATTTCCTCTTTACAACTGCATAGATAAGTTAAGACAGAAGTAATGCGAAAATCGCATGTGATCCTGTGCCCCATTACGAACGTTCCGTAAAGATTCATGGAATGCAGCTGAGTGAAGGAACAAAACGAAAAAGAATCATGGCGGAATTACTAATAAAGATACGTAAATAAGCTTCTTATCCCTGTGAAGTAGAGAATAGCTGTCGAATGACCGAAGTGGCGGTCAAGGAATTCGCAAGAAGAATAAATATGAAAGATCAGTACAGAAAAGAAAACATTTTTAATCGTCATAGAACCGCCGCGGCCCCCAAAGGTTCAGGTTTTGGAGCAGCGCCCAAAAACTGTTACACGGAGCAAAAGACTGCGCTTTCAGGACCTGAATCAGGCATGGGATCGCGCCTTACACGAGACTGGATTCTCATAATATCCTCGTAGTCCTTATGACCAGCATCGTGACTATTATTCAATCCTCATAATCATCCTACCATCCTTCACACTATGGAAGGCAATGACACGCCACCACCCGCCCAGGAAAAGGGATGACGTAGAAGAGTAAGCCTCATCACTGACGTATGCTCAGAAACGAGTACGGCGCTCACCGCAACGTCGAGGCCTCAATGGAGGAAGGAGGGGGGTCGTCGCGAGTGAACGCTCCCGGGGCGGGCGTTGAAGCGAAGCCCGCGAGGCGAAGGGCGGGGGCGAGGGGGGGGTGCGGAACACGCGGGCTCTTGTCGCCGGTGGGAGTTTTCCCAGAGGAGGCGCAAGCGCTCACAGCCGCCTCCTGGGCCGGGGCCGGGCGCTGCACCGTGGGCGAGGAGGTGGGGACGGGTGCTTCGGCGCGACGCGGCCCCCGTGGAAGGCGTCTCCTGAGAACGCCCGCCTCGTGCCGTTCCACGTGTTCCCCACGCCTTGCCTCGCCTCGCCTCGTCCTGCAACGCAACGCCCACAATCGTCAAGTTTGCTTCCGTAGCGGGATAAAACAATACTGCTCAATAATGATCACTACTTGGCGTAAAAACTTTGTAAATGTACGTGCATGGTAGTTTTCACCCTTTTATAGGTTGTTCGCTTGGTGATTCGTCGACAATGATCAAAACTAACGCACATCGTAACCTACAAAGAATTATCGATAGAACTACGAGTCTACAGTTTTTAAAAGTCATTACAATGAATAATATACTTTCTAAAGGTTTTTCAAGAACTCATTTTGCTGAGTTGACAATGAACGTACACTGCCTTGCCCGAAACGTCCTCTTTTACGGCTCGCAACGATGACAAAAGACGAATACTTCGCGAGTCATGGGCCTCCACATGCCTACAATTCCCTCCCCAATCGCCTTTGAATATGTAAATGAAAGTCCTGATCCCTCACAATTTATTTAATTTGTTTTTGCTCTTGAAGACTTTCTTGCGTGCCCTGCTCCCAATCTGCGCCATTCTACATCTCATTTCCTGCGCATTTTCAGAGAAATGGCCGATCGCACTTGCCTCAAAAACTAAAACACGATTATGCTCTGTCGAGTATGAAATATCAGTGATTCAAGTCCACGTGTACATGAGCAATTTCTTAGGCATAAAAATGAAAAGGTTAAGTATTAAGGGAGTGACATTAAGTCAACACACAGCGAATTACACAAAATCTTTTAATAATGAACGTGATCATTTCCTGTTATCCTTATTTTTCACGATTTGCAAAAAACCTTTTGGAATGGGTTGCCATCGTAATTTGTCGTAAACTGGTCGAGGAATTTAAATAAGTTAATACTATCTTTCCAGAATCTCTGATCAATATTATTTCTCCGAGATACTACGATATTTCGCTCTCTGCTTTTTCGAGTTAGCCTTTAACGAACCTGAAGATACGTGAATAGTGTAGGAAAATATCTTATTAATTACAAAAGTAGGAACTGAAGATTGTCTCTTCTTTGTAACATAAATAATTACTACATTTTTAATGTTTCCTATTCTATTGTAGAATTTCCTTTCCTATTTTATAACATAGTAGCGTTCGAATGAATTCCGTTTCACCGGTAAACACGTCGAAAGTCACTGAATAATTAGGAGACTTCTTTTAACTTTCACAGAAATATTCATGTTCTTGGGTAGTGTATTAGTATATTCTTGTCGCCTGATATTTTTCGTCATCACTTTTAGAACCCAATCATATTGAGAAAAAATAAAGAGCTATCTTCGCAAGATGCACCTGGAAACTAGAAACAGAAAAAGCGTGTATCCTATGCAAACGATTGCAACAGACGCATACATCATCATAGTAGAAGCCCTGGGAATTGTTAGATTTTTGTTTTTGTGTTTTGTTTTTTTGTTTTTTACGGCGCGGCTTGATAATTGTCGCTGTCACCCTGGTTGACGCAACTCGCTAGATATGTATGTGTTACACACGCCGTATTACACCAACCCCTGAAATCGTGACGCCACATTATTATTAGCTGGGAGACCGAGGGGGAAAAAGGAGAAAGAAAAATAAAAGAGAAAAAAAAGAAACAGAAGAAATAAAAGACGAAAGAATGAGAAGAATAAGAAAAAGAAGATGGAGATTTTGTTGTGATTCAGATAGTACTGCTTTTCAAGAATTTATAGGTTTTGTATCAAATATTCGAGGCACTATTGCCATTTCTCGGCACTGTAAGCAGTTATTGGTCACGAGTCGCATGCGATTACACATCTCTTAAATTTGAGCCAGAATTGGTGGTTGTGGACGATGGGAATGAGTTGACTGTGAGTCTCGCCCTGACGCCTCGTCCGTGTAGTTAGTTCTACGTCGGCATGCGGCCGGGGTCGGGACTAGTGTTTAGTGCTCTAGAGCCCTAAATTTCGCCCGGTGATTTCAGTCTTTTTCTAGGATCGAATGGACTATGCAGGGTCTTAAAACAGACGTAGATCACCTACCTCCCAGACCACTCAACCGCTCCAAGGCCCTGAGCACATACGACGCGACGTAGTAGAGCGTTAAACTCTATCCGTGTGAAACGGTCTCAAGGTTCCCTCGCCTGTTACGGTCCGACCCCAACCACCGAATCATTTGTTTACAAAGGAACGAAGCAGGAACGCTTTTGCACGGAGCGGTTTTCAACCGAAATTGAATTACTTATTTTTTAGGTGTCGGAACGATATTGCAATGAAGAATACATTTCAAATTTAATTGAGGATGAAACAGTCCATACTTTGATATTCCTCTGTATGGCCTTTGTAAGTTCCACAATTAGAATTACCCACCATCTGACTAGACGTTTCAAGAAGGAAACTCATCCATCCTTTGTAAAAAGAAATAGGAAAAACAACTTCAAAAGAAAAAGTAGCAGCAAAGATTAAAAGTTCATGAAAGATAAATGAATCTGTAAACAATATTACTAAGTTGCAAAAAAATACTAAAAATTAGTCTTATTAATTTAAAATAATTGAATTTGTTAAATATGTTGTAGCGCATAAAATCTTTTTAAATAGAAGTCTGAAATGCCACGCAATTTTTTAAAAAGTCCTGTGATGTCCCTATTCATGATTCAACACGCGGTCAATACCACGACCGACAGCTTCACCTAGCTATTTGATAAAATCTTCTTACACTCATCCTGATCGCATCAAAAATTGTCACAACGCTTTTTAAAGAGGGACGGCAGTCCACCCTCGTCGATCCATCTCATCTGTGGCAGCATATTAAACCGGTCGTGTTTGAGTTGGGTGGCTACGTATTCTTTGAGATGTTGCAGATTTAATTAAATAACTGATTCAGTTCTAAAGAGTTTTTTTTTTTCACTTAACCGAAGGCTTTAGTGAAAAGCAAAGAAATATCGAATTATGGTGAGGGAATGCATTAGGCATCCTTCACGAAACTACTTAGTGACACAAATAGAGAGAAGAGAGGACCGACAAACAAGTAAAAACTTAACGTTCCTGCGAGAGGGATTAATCGAAAATTGCGTTTTCGAAGATTATATCTGAATATGGTGAACTATTAACGAAGGGACATTAACGACTAAGAAGGTAGTAGCTACGAATTGGTAGAATATATTTCGTTAGCAGTTTTTATATATACTGCAATATCAATATTTTTGAACTTCTTAAACAATGTTCAACGTGCTTAATAATATTCACGCCAACAAGAACTACGAAACAATCGTTATTCCTTTGAAACAGAAAAGCAACAAGTCAGTTTCATTTGTCCAGTACACATCATATTGGGCAGGCGTTCGTACTTCGGACGTTTGTCACATTAAATAATTATCGGCACTTCACGTCTGCCTCTTAACGCCTGCAACGATGTGAAGTTCCTTGTTTGTAAATTAGCAACGTAAGAGTTCATTTTTCCGGGTCAACATAGTTCTGAACGTATGTTATCCACGTATGTGGGACATGATTTTTCGATGGGGGTTTCGAAAAGTTAACAAAATCAGTGTGGCAGACTCATGCACGGATAAATTTGGCACAGCTGTCAAGTTTTAACAAATTTCTTTTCTTTTGTCGAACTCGAGAAAGGAGTGTTGTAAAGAACCCAATAAATCACATGTTTATGTAATAAAAGTAGTACACTCGTAAATGTATTCGCAAGAGAAATAGAACAAGCCACTCACTTGAATAAACGTTTATCAGGGCTGTCGATTTTTTATTCTTAATTGAACAATCTTATTTAACCACAATAAAAATGCATACAAAAACTCGCAAACGCCTGTCTATTAGAACATTATCCAATCAATCAACGTAATAGTTCGTCCTGACCAGTTAACGATTTTGAAAATTTATCTTCCGCCTTAAGATGAATATGTCATCTCGATAGGAGTACTTACGGTCAGTAACGCATTTGAAGGAAAGAAGTAAAATGTTTTAGTTGTCCGTTGTGTGGTGTGCATCTTAGGTATTTGTTTCCCGTCTTAGACTACCGTATTTAATCTCAAATACAATAGCTGAAATAAGCAGAGGCAGTGAAATCTATCATATTCTTTTCCCACGTGAACATTTTGCATTTTTGATAAATCTAAGAGTCGCGAAGTGACGATTTTACTACTAGGGAACTATTTGTTTTCTTAAATTATAATACACTTATTTTATAATATTAATTCCCAGAATACCAGTTAAAATATTAGTTACAGTTACTTCAAACTTGATAAATGTTCACGTTTACAGAACTTGAATTATTTTGAAATTGGAGCAAGAGGGGAAAATATATTCTAACTGCATGAACGTATTTATGAACTGAAGAAAACCATATGACTAACTCTTTTTCGAGGTTTTAGGAATTGGAGCAACAGAGAACGCAATAAAAGTCACTAATACGTTCGAATAATTTCAACCCGCATAATGGATACAATCCTGTTTGGCATACTTACCAAGCAACGATATACTTTTAGGTTTTAGCAGCGCCAAGGTAAACGAGCACATCGAGTTGGTCGTGTCTTCCAAGCGTCTGATTACCTAAAACTCTCTTTAGATAATCGTCAGCTCGCTTTTGCCGGAGGGAACTTCCCTTTTCGGCCGCTTCCGGAAGGCGGTTAACGGAACTGGGGCACCGCGCGGGGCGCTTTGATGGTCCACCCGCACGCGGCCGGGCCTCCCCGTCGATGCGATGTAACCCTGCGGTTCGGAGTGGAAAGAGACCGCCAGCCCACCCGCGCGGCACTCCGGATCGCTTTTACGGCCTGCGCGATGCCTCGAGGCCATGTATTATGCATGCCGTATCCTGCGCTAGGTCGCATTCGAGTGTAAAAATCAAATCGGTTCCCGGGGGCCATGTAAAAGCAACAGGACAGCCGGCGGGGTGCGGGTGGGGGAGTTGTTGTAAAGTAGTTCGCCTGAATCTTCAACGCTATCGACCGACTCGCGATTCTACTTCCATGCGTTTAGACACGAGAATACCGTGTTGTGGATTTCCGAACGCTTCCTCTCGTTTTGTTGTGCGCTAACATGGAAAACTGATATTAGTTTCCATTGGTAGTGGAAACGAAGACATTCTCCTTATTTATGCTTCTGTTCACTCTTCTTAGACATTCTGATCCTCAGTAAGTTTCAGCAGCCTCCATTCGTTTCTGGCCACTGCTTTCTTCTTCAGCTCCTTCCTTACAGGCCCTTAACCCTTCCACTACCGATGGCGGTAACGCAGTTATCACAACGAACATTTTTTCATTTAAAAAAATTGTGTTCTAATTCATTTACATTTGTGCAATTGTATCTTACTCAGTTATCCGAAATATATTAATGGAAAACAGGTTTTGGCATGTAGTCTTATTACGACTTGCATTTATATTTGTGATTACTTCCTTACGCTTGATGGTATCGGCTGTTTGTGTTTTCGTTACTGATTTCAAATTACGTGAACAGCTGGAGCTTGTGAGTGTATAGTTGTGGATTCGTATACGAAGTATTTCTACAGTATCTCTGAGTTTGTAGGTTTGAGGGTTATTTCTTCACAAATTAATTCAGATAATTACCAAATTGCATGTTGAAGAATGAGCAAAATATCAAACTGATGTGGGAATGAAATTTATAGAGCAATCAGCGCAATTGAAGCGCAAACTAGGTGAAATCTGCGAAAGAAATAAAGGAGTCACACTTAAGAATGATTGTCAACAAGAGGTTTCAATTATTTCCCAGATATCGAGAAAGAGAGACCAGGCTGCTGTGAATAACATGCAAGAGATCGGCACATTTTTCTTAGGAGTAGGGAACGAAACTACTTTGACATGCTTGCGGCGTAATGAGCACATGATGTATTTTAGAGATAAATATAATTTCAATCTCATAAATCAGTGGTGGTTCAATATTATTTTCCAATGGCGCCATCAGGGTTTTTAGGGGGCATACGTGCAGTGTCCAACCGTCTTCACGTTTTCTTAAATAGATGTCACAAAATAAATGTTAAACATTTGTAGGATATTAGAGGGGTCGCAAATGATCAAATTTTACCAATAAATATGTAGTGGGAACATGTACACAACAGTTACACATGTGACACTTGCCCTTGATGTTAGGAAACTCCTACACATGTTTATTGGCAAAAAGTGAACATTTTCGGCTAACCTACATGCCCTACAGGTACATTTATTCCGAGACTAGACACTTGTAAATATTTTTGTATTTATGCTGAATTTAAGCGATTTCATGCAGTACGTACCTCCCGAACACCAGCGCACACGGAATTGCCAAACCATCAGGGGCAAAACATCTGTATCGGTATTGCCTAACAATCTGGGACTGTCATCCATTATAATTTCTCACTATACATTTACTGACAAAAAGTGATCATTTTCGGCCCCTCTAAATGCAGTAATATTTCCTGTATCCCTCTCTTTTTAACAAATTTAAAATATATTTTTTTATTTGTTGATTTAGTTATTTCTAACGTATTCTATTGAGATACTGAATGACTTTCGTTGCTATGGCAAATTCGTAAAAAATGTATTTGTCTATATATGTCGTCGGCTTCTGGGGAGGGAGGGGCGACTGTGAGCTCCTCTTGAGTGAGCCAGTGATTAACCAAACAATATTACGACATTTATGGTAAAAAATATTATTTTTTTATCGAATTATACACGAATGACATTCGTTGCATTCTCTCGAGGAGATGAACATACAAGACAGCATTATTACAAGAAGAATTATTACCTTTTTAAAATGCCTGAAGAGGGAAACAATGCTTACACTTTGAAAACGTACATTGTAATACAAAATAAAATATTAGAAACACATTGCTAGTTAAAAGCATTAACTATGAAAATTAGGCGATTTTCTCAAATAGACATGTGAGGATCAGTAAATAGCAACTAAACCCGAGCTCATTTCCTAACAACTAATTCTCCCAGAAAGTTAAAGACAGTTAAAATCAGAATAACAACCGACTTTTCCAATGAACACAGAAATATAATTTTCCTTTGCATTCTTCAATGAGAGTAGAACTTTACACCATTTTCTACTTGAAAAAATTATGGCTGTTCTTGAGTTATATTTTGGGCGTTATCTCACGGAGTGAAAGGTTTCTCTAATAGCTCCATTTCTGTATCAGTAACATCTGTCCGCTTCAACGTAAAAGCTTTCCTTTTCGGGCATTCTTCCCTGATGTCATGCCAAACAATGTTCAGGAGTGGCCGGAAATAAGACACTTTTCGTGAAACCTATCAACAGAACTAATTACATCGCAAATGATTGTAAAGAAGAAACATCCAAAACATCAGGTCATTTATATTTTTCAATACTATTCAGTTTATCGCAACGAAACATAACTGAAAGAAAGTTACCGGCTAAAAGCGGAAAAAAATTCACCTGTAGTAAATACGACTTGTTCATCTAAAATTATTTGTGGATCACGGAAATACAGCTGAGTTTAAGAGGAAAAAGAGGAGAAAGCCGCCGTTAGAGCTTTGATTCATCAGACAACAGATTCGAGCCCAACATTGGGCTAGGGTGTTTGTGAGTGGGATTTATTTAACTAAACAAACAGAAAATGTTCAAGCCATCACCCAATTAGAAATGGAACAGAAAAGTTAATACACAATGAATGTGAGGAATGCAATAGTCCGACGTGGTTTACTGCCAACCGCCTATCCTAACCTACTCTTGCTTGCCGTAAAAAAGTTAAACATCGAGACAAATGTCGTTCCGGGAGCATACAGAACAGTCTGAAGATCTACCAGAGAACCGCCAAAGATTATTCCGACGAGAACTGCTCCACTGCGCGAGTTGCTCAAATTGAACTTGCTCAGTAAAAAGAACATCGAATAAATGTTCTTGTTGTAGAAAAAAGAAGTCAAACCTATCATAATTTTATCAACAGATTATCATTTCTTCTCAATCACTTTCGAGAAAATGTACCCCAATTGTTAGCACACCCTTCAATAAAGTACTGAGGTACGGTTGCAAAAGAATAATAAAAGGGTGTGTTACAAAATGTAGTAACGAGACTACAACTGACGCTTCGTAGACCGGAGATCTCAGGTTCCAATACGTTAATGGCGGCCCAGCTAAGTAGCTGGGTGCGACAATGTCACCATGAGGTAGGGTCAAAAAGTTCCCGGAATGGTCGCTTACAGTCAAGTATTTGTTAGCTGAAAGGGAAATTTTTGTTTGTGAGGTTGGCATAACTGGTAGTGAATGTGCTTTTGAGGTTAGCAGGCAGTTGTAGTTGGTTCCGTGCGTTCGGTGTTTAATATTGTAGATCGTAGTTTCTTTCTTTCGTCGGATTGTGCAATGTCGTCATTAGAGCAGCGTGGCAATATTAAATTCTGTGTGTTGCTGGAGAAATCACCCTCGGAGACTCTTGAGATGCTAAAAAAAGCATACGGAAATTCTGCGATGAAGAAAACAGCAGTTTACGAGTGGCATAAGCGTTTTCGCGACGGTCGCACAACAATTGAAGATGACGTTCGGACTGGGCGGCCTTCCACTTCCACTACAGACGACAATGTTGAGCGCGTTCGACAAATTGTGCGTGCGGACAGGCGAACAACCATCAATACTATTGCCTCTGAAGTTGGTATTTCACATGGGAGTGTTCACAGCATTCTTCATAATGACTTGAACATGCATCGTGTTTGCTTGCACATTGTTCCAAAAATGTTATCCCCTGAGCAAAAGGAAATGAGAGTGACCATGTCCAGGGACTTGATTGAAATGGCTGATGCAGATGACAGCTTCCTGCGCAAAATTGTTACAGGTGATGAGACATGGTGCTTTCTTTACGACCCTCAGACAAAACGGCAGTCCGCTGAATGGAAGTCAAAAACTTCACCAAGAAAACAAAAATTTCGCTTGGACAGAAGCCGGGGTAAGGTGATGTTGGAGGTGTTTTTTGATTACCGTGGAGTGATTCATTATGAATTTATTCCTGAAGGGAGAACAGTAAATAAAGAATTGTACACAGAGATCTTAAAACGGCTACGAGATGCAATTCGACGAAAACGACCTGAAAAATGGGCAGAGAATGACTGGTGTTTGTTGCACGACAATGCCCCAGCACATCGATCCCTAATGGTGAAACAATACCTTGCCAAGAATAATGTTACCACTCTGGAACATCCTCCATATTCTCCCGATCTCGCACCACCAGATTTCTACCTGTTTCCAAGGTTAAAAATGGCATTGAAGGGACATCGTTTTGCTGATTCGTCAGAGGTGATTGAAAATGCGACGGAGCGGCTGAAGGAACTTTCAAAAAACGGCTTTCAAGAGTGTTTCCAACAATTATATGAACGGTGGAATAAATGTGTAGATGCAGGAGGAGAGTATTTTGAAGGGAAATAATGTAAGAATGTTATAAATATTTTTAATAAATTTTTAATAACCAATTCCGGGTACTTTTTGACCCTACTGTATTAGATTGGCCATGTCCTTAGATCCATTCCAAATGATTGTGTGAGCATCAGCTGAGCCAACGGTCCAGGGTCGCGATCGATCCTTCCTTCCCTCCCAGCCCTCACCTTTATGGTTTGCAGATAAGCGGATACCCCATTCCCACAGGCGTAACCTAACGGGGGAAGTTGCCCTCACCCAATATTTTAAAATCGATTACTGCTCACATTATTTGGAACACGCGTGTAAGTCGCGACGTGAGATAAAAGAAAGCCTAATTGTGGTAGCAACTTACTGGGGTCAGTGTCTTGATCCATCAGTTTAACTGAAATGAATAATTCTGTGCTAAGATGGCAAAATGATATTTCACTTTGTCATGACAGACACAAAATGACATAAGTCACTTTGTTTGTTAATGTATAGAAGTATGCAAAAGGTGCATTTCTCTTGTAGTTTATAAAAACACAATGGTGGCAAATTGCGATAAGACAAAAGCCACAGGGTAATTTTTTTTATAACATTTTCGTGCTTCAAATTGCTGTCATGGAACATTTTTAAAAAGTGACTTATATAATTTTACCATCATAGCACAGAATTGCATTTCACACAACATATACTGCGGCCATGACGTCGGGAAATAACGAGCTTTCGATAAATGAAGTACTGAACTCACTGAAATGAGGCTCTTTTCCTATTTCTCTCATGGTTTTTCTGCAGGAAAAGGGACACCAGTTTTTAATTGTGCTACTGGGATTAGTTCTGTGAGGAGTACAGATGTAACCTAATAATAATAATAATAATAATAATAATAATAATAATAATAATAATAATAATAATAATAATAATAAAACAGTTATATCACATAAACTTTTTTTTACTTTTTTAAGGCCGCTTTTCAACTACTAAAGGCATATTGTGACCACTATAAGTAACATTGGGAGTAACGGTAACGGTATACGGAAACACAACATCCATCCCCCGGGCAGGATTCGAACCCGCGACCCTTCAGGCACGATGCAGCTACAGGTCTTCAGCCTCAGCATCCTCGGCCATCAAGGCCGGCCACATGAACTTTGATTATTACACCATATTTACATACAAGACTGAACGGATTTTCATTTTAACCTCTTCCCCCTCTTAACGTTGATTTCAAATTACGCCCGTTCCCGCTCCTGACGCAAATAAATCTTCAAAGACTTCAGCAGTACAGAGACGAAGATCGCATGACAAGCATCAAATTCAGCTACAGA
Organism: Teleogryllus occipitalis; assembly: GCA_011170035.1. Taxonomy (NCBI): domain Eukaryota; kingdom Metazoa; phylum Arthropoda; class Insecta; order Orthoptera; family Gryllidae; genus Teleogryllus; species Teleogryllus occipitalis. The sequence goes on from BLKR01000068.1 coordinate 956,402, forward strand.
CACCGGAAGAAGAAACTGCCGAACAATAAAATGAATATGAGCCATAGATGGTCGAATAAATCATAAGAACGTAACAGGATTTTAAATTTAGAAGACTTGCTTGGATATGACACGAAGGCCTTCAAGTAACTAAGTAGATTATGAATGGGAAACCTTTCTGGACAAATTCCTTAGCAAACGATCGAGAATTAGATTGGAATTAACTGAACTTTTCAAATGAAGACGTGTGAAAAAACCTGCAAGAGAGAAAACTGACAGAAAATATTAGTGCAGAATAAGGCCCACAATCGTTGCATTTCCCAAAGAACGAAGCAAAATAATTTTAAAAATTGTTTTAAAAAGTGACCCCGAGTTTGAGAGGACAGAAAGGGAAATCAGTTGTTCTTATGAGCTTTCAAAATATTTTTTTAATCAATTGAAAATTTATATTTCCTTATGATTTCTTACGGTGTACACAGATCTAAATAGCGTGAATGAACTAATAAAGACGTATATTAAATTATCACAGTAATACGAACTTTTCAGTATGAAAATACAAACATTACATTTCTAATACAAACTTATAAGAGTTCATGGATATTGATAACAAATATCTACCATTACGATTAAATAAATTAATATTTCGGGCATTATACTTTTACATTATTATTTTACATATCCCACGTTAACAATCTTCGAAATCCGGTAATTCCCAACGCTAAAAAAACCAGCAAATGCAACGTTACCGAATCTAAATCGATAGACACAGATCGTATCGGTTCGCTTCAGACAACTCTTCCGTCAGTCCAGAACGCGACCCAAATCGTAATTTTCTCTCATGCAACTTACTCAAGCCTCTCATGCTACTGATTCACCACACACAGTCTACAGAATTTTTTTTTTCGACGAAATGCACCTGTAATTTGGGGATTTAGGAGAAAAAAAAGTGAAAATTTTAAAATTGATAAATATAGTTCAACAAAACTAATTTAGTTGTATTATAAAGAAAGTGTAGTGCATCACATGTCATCGTAAGAAAATAAAACTCATATTCAGATCCTGGAGAAGTGCGGAGAAGTTGCAACCTCTAAAGTTTGCAGGGGGCTCAATGATACTGGCGCTTTGAGTTCAAGGATTCTATGATGCAAACGCACTGATGTCAAGGCTTGAAATCCGCTGCACCTGCACAAAACGCCTTACATTCATATTTCAAAATCGAAAGAAATATCTTTAATGAAAAACAATTTTAAAAAATAGAGTTCTCACAGACTATTTTTAGTTTAAAAAAATTAGGTTAATAAACGTGTTCAGCAAAGTGGGATTCTATTACCACCACGAAGGGTGCAGTCGTACATTACTTAGCAACAATGTAAATAGGAACACAAGTTCATGCCGTCAGCGGAGCCATCCGTGTTTTGACAGGCAAAGTGTAGATGGGGGTTAGTTAGTTGCATCATTTTACCTGTAACTGGTTAGTTTTACCAGTTCGCTGTGAATATTCAATCGGTAACAAAAGAGAGGAAAATTCACGTTTCTTTTTAATTAAACTCTTTCAAAATCCATACTATTTTGCACGTTGTTCTTCAAGTCGGAATCTAAAACACACATCCAGTTCCTCTGGCTATCATACCTCCCAGAAAGCTGTTCAGACGACTACAGTTCGTTACATAAGAGGAAAAACAAGATGAAAAAAACATTTTGCCCCTTGAGCCATCTGTTCATCACCATTACTTTGTGTTGTCTTCTATCAATGTTGAAGTCATAGAGCCACTCAGTGAAAACGACAATATTGATGTTAATGGCTGATAAGTAACAAAATAAATAGTCTAGTATTTCATTTCCAATTTGAGATTGAATAAGTTCTTACGATTTAAAAAAAAAAAAACTTATCTTTTAAACAAGAATTTAAAATTCTGACTTCTTGATTCTCCACTTTCGGTCATATTGCCCATTTAATTTAGTATTTTTATAAAGATTCTCTATTTAATTTAAATTTTATGTAAAAAAAGAAAAAAGAGACATGCGGTGTTTTATTTTCATATTTTCTTGTCAACCTTGTTTACCTTTTCGCATTACAAATAGTATAACTCCATTTAGGCGCTTATTCCAAGTCTAAAACTGGACAAAATGAATCAGTATTGTCATTATGAGTTAAAATAAACGTTTATAACACTTTTGCAAAAAGTAATTCAATGTACTGTTGAATTTTGTTAACTCTAAACCAGAGAGTATACTATCTAAACATTCAATTAATGTATCAAACATTAACTAACATTACTAACTCTACATTACTAACTCATTAACATTACTAATACTAAACATTAAATGTATGACGAGTAAAATGTGAGTTAGATCACTTGAGCGTTAACGGACTAAAATAAAGTAGCATCAACCACAAAAAACAATCCAAGGGTTTTGAACGCAAATAATCTCGTTCTAGTTGAAATTGTTCAAAGAATTGTCACCCCCTGTCATGATGGCAGGGTCTTGACAAATGATGACAGGGTCTTGACAATATCTAGTTCTAGTGTATCCCACTTAACCTTCCAAGAATGGAACATCAACACAGTAGCCTCTCGGTAATTCGAAGTGGACGGGACCGGGCCTAGGTCGAATGAATGAAAACCCGAATTATCGAAACTGATTAATTCATTAAAATAGAAATACAAACACAATTTTTAAATTGCAAAGTATGTATATTTCAATAAAAATGAACTTGCATAATATTATATTAATTGCTGAAGGTAAGTTAATTACATCTTAAAAGTAATTGTCAATTCTTTTTTGTTTAAGTGCATAGTTTCTTTTACGTGCGGCAATATGTAATCTGCACAACTAATCTAATTGTTGTTTGACCGATTGGGCGTAACACCAATGCGACCGCACCGGTTCAACAACAATGCTTCGAACCGGCCAAACAGCAATAAAACACAATGTAGTACATATTTTATGTCTAGATCATTATTTCGGGAATAAATTTATTTTTATTTTAATTAATTTTTTGGTAAGTCGTATTTAACTCGGATACACGAGAAACTCGTACAATCAAGACTCGAATTATAGACTCTACTGTATATTTAATTGCATTATTCTGCTGTTTTCAAAAGGTAGATTGATTGTTTCAGCTAATTAACTATTCTTGGTAAATCCCCTCGGGTGGATCATGGACAGCATGCTAGCTTTCTGTGAGGCGGTCCCGGGTTCGATTCCAGGACGGGGCAAAAGTAAGCAGTAATTTTCTAATAAAGATTGTGTCAGTTTCCGTAGCTGGCAAAAGAAATCTCAGGCAGGATTAGTAAGCTAGGTAGGTGATGGGAATACGTCATGTTCGCCACAAGTCTCTCTCTCTTACAATAATAAAAACGGGCCCAAGGCTAGGAACACCGTTAGAAGGCTTAAGTCGGATTAATCCGGCCCTAAAATGTCAAAGACGATACAAATACAACTAATCTTAATGTTCGAATCTATTCTGCGGTGACGATATTCCTGAAGGAAAATGTCTATTGTCAGACGATGTGAATGATTTGTATCTGCACCCGGAGTAGGCTCCTTTGTTCTGTCTCTCAGCACACGCTTCGCCCAACACGGAATTATCGATTACGAAATATTACAAAAAAGGCTTTCCCGCAGATGGTATCTCTTATATTCTCTCATTTTCCTGGAACGAGTTCCAGAAGAACAGGCAAAATAAAAGAGTTTCTCAAACTTCTGATGAAGTTTCCTGACTTCTGCTTTTTATCAGAGACCGAAGCCACGAAGTTCCAAACTTTTTTTCGATGTTTCACACTCAGTGGAGTAAAATCAACCATTTCTCGCATTTCCAAGCTAACAACACGTTAAACTTTAATAACGCAATTGGGACATGTATATGTCTAAGTACTATTTTGCAGATGAAGTCAAGTTACCCTACAACGTACATCCCATTACAGTGTAACTCGAACCATACATTACATCCAAAACACTTGCTGGCTCTTCGGATCTGAGGTGGGCCAAAGGTGAGGCCCCATCGCGATATAACCCACGCGAAAGACACAGGACTAACATGAACGGAAATCCAACTCACGCATCATGTAAATGAGTTTCAAATAAAAG